>BSQZ01000095.1:1158366-1168366 GCA_033239005.1 Lamellibrachia satsuma | reverse complement strand
AACACATGTCATAGCCACGTTCAAACGTTATCTGTCAAATGGTGAGGTCTTAAAAACTATATGACATTCCCGCAGACCTTCCGTTGGTTCTCAGCCCGGACACACGTCCTCGTGGACATTGACCGGAAGCGTTGTTCGCTGACCGACCGTGGAAAAGGACGAAGAAGAAGGAAGAGGAACTAGAGGAAAAGGACGGATTTTACGAATTCTTTCTAAAATATTCCCTTTGTAGCTAGATATAGTTAGTGACTAAACTAATTTGGAGTCACAAGAATAATGGTTCAATTGCTACACTACATTTAAACTGTGTCGACGAATCCACAGCGATGATTAATAGCAGATCATACTAGTCGACGGAGTAAGCATATTCCAATCTTCCACAAGTGTTGAAAGACTATTATTGTATGTTTCAATGTAACATCTGATCATATAAAGCTAGCTTTTCACGACGGGTAAAGACCCTACCCGCTCCTAGACCACTGGATCCGATTCGTTCAGCTTGAAGGCCACGCCACTAATGCGGAACAGAGTGTATTGTGCAGTTGTTAATGCGCAATAATAGAGAGTCAACACAACGTTAAATGACTAATTCACTGGACGTTTTGTACTGAGTTTACCCCATGCAGGTCACAAGTTTATCCATTCAGAATACGAACACAACGCTTTAACATGTGGGTTAATGCTTGAAGGCGTTTTAGCAAGTTTGTTCTGCTTATAATGTAAGGACTCTGTGCATTGTCGTTGTAATCAAATAATCACATTATTACGGTGGTCATGAACATGTGGGAAAGACTGTCGTTATTACTCACGGCACAATGTATGATTCTGACATATGAGGTGTTTTATATGCAAGGAAAGTACAGAAAACAAAAAAAACATAAGACATTATAAAGGTAAAGTCTTTAATAACGCGGTATCCAATGCTCAAAGCCCCCTGGCAGACACGTTTATTCCAACACCAATTTGGCTTATGTGGGAAGCATTCAGTCAGACTGTAATTACTGCGCGAAGGTTGGAGCAACGTAGAGTAAACGAAATTGCCCAAGCTTCAAACGGGCAACAAAAGGACCCGGACCAAGGTCCTCTGGATCGAGGGTCCGACGTTGTAACCACTGTGCTACTGCGACATACACATGAGAACCAATAATGAAATATATGTAATGCGCATGATTTGCTATTCGCGACTTCCGAAACATCAATGTTGTGACGTATCGAAGACGTCATGCCCCAGGGCGTGGCGTGTTCCAATAAGTTTCCACGATAACGTGGGTGGTCTGGTGGTATTTCAATTTCAACCAGTTGTTGAGGAATTAAATGATCGCTAGAGCCGAAATACGTGCTTTGTGTTGTGGAAATGTTAATATCTTAAACATTCTAAACCACTTTCGATTTAATATGTTTTATTGTTCGATTATCGTTCTTAGCTGAGTCATATCAGAATGGATCAAACGCGTTAGCATTGATGGAATGCCGTGCCACCCTACTGACCACTGAAGCGTGTCAGTCGTGCCACCCTACTGACCACTGAAGCGTGTCACCCTACTGACCACTGAAGTGTGTCAGGGCAGTGCGTCACGGTGTTGACATGAATTGGGAGAGTAAATAAGAAATGTAAAACCCGGTTTATGACTTGTGCGTGCGCGCGCGCGCGCGTGTGTGTGTGTGTTTGTGTGTATGTGTATGTGTGTGTGTGTGTGTGTGTGTGTGTGTGTGTGTGTGTGTGTGTGTGTGTGTGTGTGTGTGTGTGTGTGTGTGTGTGTGTGTGTGTGTGTGTGTGTGCGTGTGCGTGAGAGAGAGAGAGAGAGAGAGAGAGAGAGAGAGAGAGAGAGACAAACAGTGGCGCCACACCGCAGAGTTTGAATATAAAAGTGCATATAAAGTGGCGCCATACGGTGTACCGGAAATCAATTAACACACTACGCAAAGTCTTGCTCATTCGTTGGAGTGATTATGTAATACGATCTGGATTGGACGGTGATAATTAATGGGCCAACGTGATAATAGTTTTTCCAAACGTGTATGTATATATATATATATATATATATATATATATATATATATATATATATATATATATATATATATATATATATATATATATCTGATATAATAAACACATATATCAACTTTGCACATTTATTATATAATAATGAAACAATAAAATATGCGGCAACAATAACAATGGCGAGGACCACATGATACTCTTAAATTAATTAATTACACAGTAAGTGAAATATAATGTTCGTGAAAATAACGTGTACTAGCTTAACGGAAATAAACATCTGACGTTCACAAAATTCCGATCGGTAAAGCCGAAGAATTTTCACTTATGTTTTCCATTGATATGATCTATGGGTAAACACTTTTATACATTCAATCCACGGGAAATCACGACGAATGTATAACACTGTCCACGGGAAATCACGACGAATGTATAACAATGTCCACGGGAAATCACGACGAATGTATAACACTGTCCACGGGAAATCACGACGAATGTATAACACTGTCCACGGGAAATCACGACGAATGTATAACACTGTCCACGGGAAATCACGACGAATGTATAACACTGTCCACGGGAAATCACGACGAATGTATAACACTGTCCACGGGAAATCACGACGAATGTATAACACTGTCCACGGGAAATCACGACGAATGTATAACACTGTCCATCGTTTTCCCGGAGCCTACTCTCGTAGCTAACACTTTGAAGACTCGTCGTATCACAACGAACGAAGCGACATGCGGATTCGCACCGAACGAGACGCATCAGGTCGATAAAGTGAAGAACGCGCGATCACCATCAACCGACCCTCTTGCCGTCAACCGCAGCTTTTGAAGTTCCAATAATTTTTTTACATAATTAAATTATTATGTTACCTTAATTATAACATCATTTCTATCTCAATCACCTTACTGATATTGGTAGTTTTGTAGAAACCGGGCCTACCCCAGTTTCCCCGTTATTGAAATGCCGTATGTACAGTAACCATGCACAATTCATGCACAATGAACATGTAGATTATTAAACATGTTGTGCATAAAACACATTTAATCACCTTTTCGAATTCGCACATTTAACTGTGTTTGAGCGCCATCTTGCGAATAAAAGGGAAAATCACTACTATTAAAACTTGACTAAACATTGAAGTGGCGTCACGACTCTTTTCGGGTTGTCGTCGCATTCTGTGACACATAAGGTTGGCACACATACGAACAGACAGGCAAACAAAATGCAGACCAAACACGCAGACGTATGCTCACATACACACATGCATGCAAATATTGGAAATGTATATATTGGACAAAGCATTTTGTTTAGTTGGATCAGAAGCGTTGTTGTTGTGCGTCGATCTTGATCCCGGTATAAACAGTCCAAGCAATATAGACATACACAGTAAAATTAAATAAACGAAATGCATAAATATGTTTATCAGGACATGCTGTTTCTTATTGCGCATTACACCATGCCGGTAAAATATAAAGAAATTACAAAAAGTTTACCATTAAACACGCACTGAAATCTGTATGAATAATGTGTAATGCTTCGAAAATGAAGCGGCTCACTTTGTGATGACGACAAGCACCGCGATGACAGTGACAAGAGCCGTGGTCACGCTCGCCACCAGCACGACAGGAATTCCTGCAGTGAAATAACCACACCTTTCTTGAACAATTGACATGTTTTCGAAATAAAGTTCAGAGAATAACTGGGGCCGCTAGGCTCACCTCAGTATAACAGGCATACATTATTTAACTACATATTCTTTATACTTCACAGGTATTTTCACGAAACGTTTTGGCCTTTTTCGATGATGTGTGTCAAAGATTGGCGACGTCATCGGAGTATTATTTTATGTACCCATGCTTGGTGACTTCCTTGGAGTACTGTGCCGCGAATAACCAGTTTCTGCGAAATTAGGCAGTAAACCCTTGGTTTATCGTTGATGATTTCGGTTCTTTAGCAGGTGTGTACTGTTTCACGAACGAGCTATTTCTCCAGTACTCACCAGTCACCTGGAACTCTCACTGCCAGTTTTTGACTTTCTTTCCTATTGACTGTGTACGAAGTCTGCTCAACGTTGGTCGATAGTTTTCCGGATGTCTTCGTGTTCTTTAACAGAATTTGGTCTCCGGGTAACACTGTATTGGAGACGGCTCCACGTCTGCTATCCGCATATGCTTTGGTAATTCGTTTGTGGTTCCAGTCACGGTCTCGAATATTCTCGTACAGAATGCCTTTGTTATTCCGAAGTTTTGGCAACTTTGTTTTCAGCTCTCTGCCGAATATGAGGAACGTTGGAGTCATACTGGCTTGCGGTGTTGTTCTGTATGCCAACATGAACTTCACGAGTTCTCCTTTCCATCCCTTTCCTCTCACATGAACCAATTTGAGTGCTTTCAAACGTGTCCGGTTCTGTTTCTCTACCTTCCCATTTGCTTGTGGCCACAAAGGTGGAGATTTGTGGTGTTGGATTCCATGTTCCAGTAAGAAACTCTTGAATTCCTCAGACTGGAATTGACTTCTGTTACCTGATTTCACTGAGAACGGGTAGCCATAACTGAAAAAAGATTGGAATTAGAGTCCCACATATTTTCCCTGTTATGGTCAACTACATGATGACGACTTCGAAGAATCAACTGTAGCAGTCAATGATCACCAGCATATTCTCGCCTGTAGGCAAGGGTCCCACCATGTCCACCGCAACGTCTTGCCACGGTCCTGTCGGCTGTTCAGATCTCTGCATCGGCTCTGGCTGGAGTTGGCTCACGACGTACATTGTCTACTGCTCTCTGGCTGGAGTTGGCTCACAACGTACATTGTCTACTGCTCTCTGGCTGGAGTTGGCTCACAACGTACATTGTCTACTGCTCTCTGGCTGGAGTTGGCTCACAACGTACATTGTCTACTGCTATCTGGCTGGAGTTGGCTCACAACGTACATTGTCTACTGCTCTCTGGCTGGAGTTGGCTCACAACGTACATTGTCTACTGCTCTCTGGCTGTTACCAACTGGCCACAGGTAAGGTAATTTGGTAACACATTTATATTTAGAACAAGATTCTGTTTTAAAAAAATTAGAGAGTTGCATAATATATTATTACATTTGAACCCCCTCTGAAAAGTGTGAACCCCTAATAATATGAAGAAAATATTATATTGTTTTAATAAATGTGAACCCCCTTCGTTGACAAGTTGAAGCCGCTTCTCAAAGGCGTGAACCCCTCCCCAAATATTATTTAGTATTTTTCATAAACGTGAACCCCTTTCCAAAAAAGTTAACCCCCTTCTCAAAAGCGTGAACCCCCAATAAAATAAAGGTAATATTATTTTCATAAATGTGAACCACCTCTTTTTCAAAAAGGCGAACCCCCTTCTCAAAAGCATGAAACCTCGTATCTAAAGCGTGAGCCCCCTTCTTAAAACGCATGAACCCACCAATACTATGAAAATAATATTATTATTTTATATTATTATGAAAATAATAGTATTATTTTCAAATTATTGGAAGTTCACGCTTTTGAGAAGGAGGGGGTTCACGATAAGGGTTTCACATAAAAAGGGGGTTCATATTTTTGGAAAAGTTGGTTCATGTGAACCCCGTGAACCCCCCACCCCGCTACGATCCTGTCTTTTGGTGTCGTCTAGTTTAGTCGTGTGAGACAATCAGCAATTTTCTTTTCCCATTGGCGGTAGATCACCTTGTACTGGTACCCTGGAAGAAGAAGCACCCATCTTTCTATCCTAGCCGATGGCTTTGATGTTTTGCTGTAGATGCATTCCAACGGTTCTCCAGTTCGAAATCACGCCCATGTACATATAAGTAAAACCTTTCGAAAGTCCACACGAGTGCCAATGAGTCTTTCTCTGTCTGGGAGTATCTCCGCTCTACTGCTGTGAGGTTCCTGGACGCGTGTGCCACAACTCTCCATTGTCCCTCCTGGAGCTGGTCAGAACTGCTCTGTGTTCTGTTTGGTCCTGCATCAGCTACGACGCATATTTTACGCTCGTTTCTGAAGAAGACAAGCGTCTCTGCTATTGTCATGAGCTTCTTCAACTCTGGAAATGCCTCATCCTGGTCCTCTCGCCACATGAACATTTGGTCCTTTCTGACGAGGATCCTTCAGTCACCTGTGCAAAGTTCGGCAGGAACTTGACACAGTTCTGAACCATGCCGAGAAATGATTTCACTTCTTCGGGCTCTGTGCGTTTAGAATCGCAGCTTTGTTCTTGGCGCGACCCTTGCTTTCCCAGGTCACGGCCATAGAATGTCAGTCGTGGTAACCTGAACTTGCATTTGCTGCCGTTTAGTGTCAAGCCACATTCTTTCAGAAGTTGCAGCAATAGAAACAAGTTATCTGACGCCTTATCCATGAACAATCAAGTCGTCCGCTATGTTTGCTGTTCCTCATGATCGATAGTTCTCAGGTGCCGAGGCAATGCCGAACATTAGCCTGCGGAATCTATACAAACCTCAGTGTGTCGCGAATGTAGTTACTTCCCGTGACTCCTCCGCCAGCTCCACTTGGTGGAATTCCCATTTGAGGTCCACTTTGTTGAACACGGTCGACCCATTTAGGTCCTGTAGAACTCCCTCTATGGAGGGAATACCTCTCCCTCATAATTGCCTAGTTTGCTCTTCGCATGTCAACAAAAATGCGTATGTCGCCATCTGGTTTGGGCACTACCACAATAGGTGATAACCACGTCGAGGGTGCATGAGAAACTTCTTCAATGATTTCATTCTCCATTAGTTCATCCAGTTTTGCTTCTACTTCCCTCGTAAACCGAATGGCAATATCCGACGTCAAACTTCTCGAGAGGAAAAGCAGCTTCGAACAGCGCACACTTCCACTGCATATGTTTCGGTATCTCTGTTGGGACCTTTCACTTTGATGAATGTCGTGATGAATGTTCTGAATGCCAATACAATGGCATGAAACATTTCAACACAGTGTCCTCTAGGTACTTCGAGTAGTTGTCACACTTTTGTGCCAGTTTTGTGGCAATAATGTCCCGGGTCTGTCCATGTCAGTGATGCCCTCGTCAGTGGAGTGCTCAGAATAAGTGCTGCAAACATATATCGATTGTACAGTGATTCTGCATAGTCAATACGTTATATTAACACCGTTACCATAGTGATACATAGTCAATACGTTATATTAACACCGTTACCATAGTGATACATAGTCAATACGTTATATTAACACCGTTACCATAGTGATACATAGTGCAATGAACGAGACTGTAGATGTGTTTCTCGCATATAAACAAAGCTTGGTGAAAGTGACTCACTGCTCCTATAATTAAGGTACAAATTGTGTACTCGCAAAATAATAAAAACTATTTCAAATAATCGTTACATTCAAGTTATATGATTATATTCACGTATTAGCCCTCTAGCCGACATCATTGATTGTGTTATCATTGAGCCATACAATGTTCGGCAATGAACAACAGTATCAGGAACTATATGTTCGACACAGTGCACTGTAGGTATTTGAACTTGTGCATGATTAACTAAATTAACATCAAAACAATATGTCTAGATATTAAAGGTGCTTAATCAATTCGATTTTTTGTTAGTCTCATTTCAAATTAATTACTAAACATTCTTCAGGATACTTCATTTTCAAATCAGATAACTTTCACTTTTCATATCCAAGGTGTGTTTAATTTACCTCGTAGAGGCTTTTGTTAACGTATCTTCATGAGTACCGATGACGCTGAATGACGTCATCGTATACGTGAGGTAGTTCGTAATTGCCCTCGTCTCTGTTGATGGGATTCGCGATGCGTTGCAAATACATCAATGTAACACCTCTCAGTCTGAAATGCCCGATAAACACGACGAATGCGAGGAGAATAGTGGACAAAACCAGGAAGGACCTAGTGAGAGAGAGAATACGTGTCATAAACCACAAATTGGACGCGTTTAAACAGAAGAAATTCACCCTAGAAACGAAGTTGTTTACTTCGTTGTCAAGGGAAGAACAACAAAACGTCACGCGCCAGATCGCGCATGTCAGCGTGAGTACACTCAAGAAAACAAAATGGCGTCATCAACAAAAAATTCAGCGCTTGGAAGCGAAGAGAGATAGAGTAAACGAAGCTGACCTTATCGGAACACAGCTGAAAAGGTGGGTGATAAACCTGACTAAATACAAACTGTCCGGGAACCAGAATAAGATATTAGCGAAGGGGTTAAATTATGCAGTAACGCCAGAGAAAGTACCGACCGAGGAGTAGCGGCAGAACACGCGACATGGAGCCTACCACAAAGGCCAAAAAGACAAACTTCGTGCAAACATCGCGGGAGTTCTGAAGTCAACAAAAGCTCCAAACCAAAACCTATCCAGATAGGAGAGAACAGCTTTAAAAGGGCTACAGAAAGAGAAGTCCATCACCATACTCCCTGCGGATAAGGGAAATGCCAAAGACATCGTGGAAACGAAAGAATACCAAGACAGAATGAAAGAAATGCTAAATGACGGAGCGACGTATGAGAAATTAAAGAAGGATCCGACCAAGAAGTATAAGGCACAACTCATCAGAATGATAATTCCTTGGAGAAGGAGGGGAAGATCATCAAAGATTTTTTACGAAATGCTGAAAAGTCACGCCCATGATTAGCAAAATAGGCATTTTCTTTTATAAATTCGACTGCGGATGTTACATAAACTATTCACACACTACATATTTGAACACCAATGAACCAGATTTGAGATAGGCTAAATCAGTTGAGGAAGCAGTTTTAAATCATATCTACCAAAGGCCGCATCATTTTGAAGGGAACCCTGAGAAACAACATATTTACCAAACCATATAAATCTAGTACATATTAATTTATTCCCCTTGTAAACTAGTGTTTTCAGTTGTCCTCTGCCATAGATTTCTACAATGTATGTTTTCCAACTACAGCACTGTTCGGCGTGACGTCGTCATTCACATCAGCAGTAGCGAATTAGATAAAAAAAAAAGGTGAGATCGTTGAGCGAGGAGACGTCTTGTTGTCTCCTCGCTGCCGGTGGATGTCAACTTGTTGGACCCACAACTGTGAAAAACGACACGACAGTCAACTAATGTCTCATACATTCACACACCCTCCTTGTAAAATACACAAATTATACAATATTTATTTACACGGGAATTAACTCAATAACATCAACAATAATTCAAAAGCGCGGAGGTCTTACATAACAGATTGCTGGAGGTGAATTAGTAATAGCATCAAACATACAGCCAACTGTCGCCCTCCGCTGTCACAAAAAGACCTTGTAGTACCAAACATTTAAAGTATACCTGTTCATAAAGTCCGGTGAGTCGCAACCGATGAACGACAGAGCTGACACCTGGTGAGTAAGCAGCTACTTACTTACTTACTTATGCCCATCGCCCCTCTTGGGGCATAGGCCGTCGACAACAGATCGCCAGAGTCCCCTGTCCTGGGCCATCCTCTCTAACTGGTTCCAGGTGTAGCCCATCTTCCTGGTGTCTGCCTGGAGGTCCCGTCGCCACGTGTTTCTTGGTCGTCCTCTTCTCCGTTTGCCTTGAGGATTCCATGTCAGCGCTTGCCTGGTGGTGCTTGTTACTGGTTTTCGGAGCGAGTGGCCAATCCAGGCCCATCTTCTTCTTCTGATTTCCTCTTCGACAGGTCGTTGTTGTGTCTTTTCCCACAATTCACTGTTGCTGATGGTGTCTGGCCAGTGGATCTGGAGGATTCTTCTCAGGCAGTTGTTGACAAAGGTCTGCACTTTGTTGATGGTGGTGTTGGTTATCCTCCATGTCTCTGCTCCATACAACAAGACCATCTTCACGTTGGAGTTGAACAACCGGATCTTTGTGCGTAATGACAGTACCCTGGAGCTCCAGATGTTCTTCAGTTGCAGGAATGCCACTCTTGCCTTGCCTATCCTTGCTCTGACGTCTGCGTCTGTGCCGCCCCGCTTGTTGATGACACTGCCGAGGTATGTGAAGGTCTCTACCTCCTCCA
>BSQZ01000095.1:1150866-1153366 GCA_033239005.1 Lamellibrachia satsuma | reverse complement strand
TATAGTAAATGCAATACCTCTTATGATTAAATAATAACAAATGAGAGTATAATTTAGAATGCAGCAAAATTATATTTAAAAAATTTATTCACACACGCATGCGTACTTGTCCAGCCGACAAATATAAGCTGAAACAAAATTAATCAGCGCCGGTTGTTTCACAGTGGCAACAAGCGTGACACGCAACATATCCATCGACATACTTCTAACGTCCCTAAATGTAATACCAATAACAATAATATCGATCACTATACAGTATACTAGGACAAATACATTTTGTATATATATTATGAAAAAAAAACTATACGAAAAGATTACTGCAATGCGGGCAAATGCCCTTCTTGTTTCACGCGACGTTCAATTGGTTGCCACGTCGACCACAGTCGAGCCTCGACCGAGATTGAACTGACGCCCGACCGTGGACCGTGACTTACGGTTGGTCAACTGAAGCTGGAGCGACGTCGTGGTGCCAGCTGTTGATCGCTCCAAGTGGAGCTGCTTCACGAGTCTCTAGACGCGGGAGTCGCTTCTAAGTCTAAGTGCGTTGCTAGAGGCTGATGGGGGCGATGCTGTCGCCACCAGGGGCGCCCCCGTCGGAGAGGTGCTCGTAGTTGCCCATGACGTCATAGCTGATGACGTCATAGTTGCTGTCTGGGACTACGTCTTGGTATTCGCTTTGAACGGCGTCGTTGCTTTGTCCGGGATTGTCCGCGGGAGCTTCGGGTTGTGGTCGCTTTCTGTAACACAAGTGGCCCCAGGTTGACATACATACGAACAGACAGACACACAAAGTGCAGACCAAACACGGACACATATAATATAGGCATGTTTCCACTGTCGCGAATGAATGCTCACTAAGACACATACATGCATACATGCACGCATAAAATATATATATATATATATATATATATATATACATACATACATACACGCATGCATGCTTGCATGCATGCACGCACGTGCGCACGTACACACACAGGCACGCACACACGCACGCACACATACATACATACATTCATACATGCATACATACATACATACATACATACATACGTACATATATACATGCATACATACATACATACATACATACATACATACATACATACATACGTACGTACATATATACGTACATATATACATGCATACATACATTCATACATGCATGCATACATACATACATACATACATACATACATACATACACACATACATACATACATACATACATACGTACATATATACATGCATACATGCATGCATACATACATACATACATACATGCATACATACATACATACATACATACATACATACATACATACATACATACATACATACATACATACTTAAACTAAAAGCCCACGGAATAGGTGATGGTGTAATCAACTCGATAGAAAAATGGCTTACAGACAGAAGATAAAGGTCAAAGGTCCAGAGCAATGTGGGAATGTACCTGCAAAAGTAATCCCATTTTAGGGCTAATAATTAGGAGAAATATCACATAATTATAAGGAGCAAATGATTATAAGCAATGCAAAATACAAAGAGGCACTTAATGCAGCTACAACTGAAATCAGACAATCTAAAAGAAGCTATGAGCAAAAACTGGCATGTAACATAAAAAATGACAGCAAGAGTTTTTATGCATATGTCAGGAGTAAACAAAACGTACAAGACAAGGTTGGACCTCTAGAAGACAGTGCTGGAAATATAATATCACAGGGGTTTTTAATGGCGGAAGACCTAAATGGTTACTTCAGTTCAGTGTTTACCAAAGAAGATATTAGTTCATTACCAGTTGCTGATGCTAAATTTCAGGGGGCTAAATCTGACTATTTAGGACCGTTAGTTGTAACTCCAGAATTGGTAGCTAAGAAAATAAAGGCAATGAAGGATAACAAATCACCGGGAGTGGATGGGATTCCTCCAAAATTACTAATGGAAACAGTAGATCAAACCAGTATACCACTTGCAAGAGTATTCAACTTGTCATTAAAAGAGGGAGTTGTTCCGTTTGAATGGAAAGAAGCAAACATCATAACATTATTTAAAAAAGGGTTCGAGAAATAAGTCAGAGAATTACAGACCAGTGAGTTTAACGTCAGTGATTTGTAAATTATTAGAAAGGTTAATTAAAGACCATATGGTGGACTTCCTCGTTAAGCATAAATTATTAAATTCATCTCAACATGGATTCCTTAAAGCGAGGTCATGCTTAACAAATATGTTATGTTTTTTGGAAGAAATCACTAAGTGGATAGACGTGGGATCGCCAGTAGATATTATCTACTTAGATTTTCAGAAAGCTTTTGACAAAGTGCCACATCAAAGATTGCTTCTTAAATTAAAAGCCCATGGTATCGGGGATAGCATAACTGACTGGATAGAATAATGGCTGACTGACAGAAGACAACGAGTTGTAGTAGATGGAGAAGTTTCAAATTGGAAATCGGTTTTGAGTGGGGTACCTCAAGGATCAGTATTAGGACCTATA
>BSQZ01000095.1:780866-1145866 GCA_033239005.1 Lamellibrachia satsuma | reverse complement strand
ACCTTACCGTTGCAGTTGACATTTTGGGGACACTGACATTGATCCAATCTCTCGGAAGCAGTCCTGCTAGTCACCGTCAGAGGGGGACACTGGTCGCATGCTTGGTTGCCAATCTCGCTCTTGTACGTGCCTGATTCGCAGGCTGTAACCAGATACACAGTCGTTAGTTGAATATAACATCGTTCAGTGAGACAGAATGTTATGTGTTATTGTTATTTGATCAGATAAGCCATATATCTAACAATACACTGGTTTTACACGAGGTGTCACTCACATCGGTCGAAAATTCGTAAAACCAGTAAACAACAATAAAAGCAGGATGTTTAAGAGTTAAGTAATGTGACGAAAACCACATACGACATAAATATGTACAACATTTGTAAATATTGATGTGCATCGCGCAGTGGATCGTAATAGAATTGCAAGTATGCATTTCCACTTTCACTCAAACCGTGATATCATTCGATGAAGGTGTCAATAATACAATTATGAACCAAAGTAACTTAAGTACAACCCTAATACCTGTGTTATTATTAAACAGTGTAGATTAATCTTTCGATACGTGTTGACAGGACGTGGGCTGTATGCATTTGTCAAGTTAAACTTTAATTAAAACTTTATTTTGGTAATAACCTGTATCACCTGCTCTGCCCAAAATACGGGTACGTGCCTGATTCGCCGGAACTAAATACACAGTCGTTATACGTATTTAAAAAATATTTTGATGTTGGCATTGGTCGAATGCTGTCATCAAAGGACAATAGTACCAACATGCACTTGGCATAACTGTCAACTAGGAGAAAATACTTTTCATAGTGTGATCGATTAAAATCATAATTGAATTTATATATGCTGACTGCATGTTTGAGCGTGATACCTCGTTCAGCCTACCTTTGCACTTTCCGTCCTCAAGGTAGTATCCCTTATGGCACCTGCACTGGGTGACGCCTCGCAACACATCACACTGACACTGAGCATGCGCACCGCATGACTTGTTGCAAACTTCCGCCTCATCATCCACCCACAACGGAGGTGTATCTGAAAATACAATAAAAAGGTCTTTTGGTCCAGATGGTCCGTGCCATGTTTTGTCATAACACAATGAAATCGCCGTGTGTGTGTGTGTGTGTGTGTGTGTGTGTGTGTGTGTGTGTGTACGTGCGTGCGTCGGTGCGTGCGTGTTTGTTGCTCAAGCGCAAGCAGGCCTACCCAGCATCCACACCATCATGTTACAGTCTCAGTTACGAAAGGCAGGCCATGTAGCTCGCATGCCAGACCACCGGCTGCCGAAAAGACTTTTCTGCGGTGAGCTACAAGAAGGTAAGTGATCACAAGGAGGGTAGAAGAATCGTTTCAAAGACAATCTGAAGATCTCCGTGAAAGCGTTTCACATCAACCGCAACACCGACGCAGCATCATCCCCGTTCGTTGTTCTGTCAGTTGTAAAGAAATGTAATCGAACTTACTTTAATTACCTTCATGCTCAGCTAGACAAGTACGCACGACCGAGTGTACGTATGTACGTATGTATACATGTATGTGTGTTAATTAGTGTAATAGTATGAATCATCAACCATGATGTCTCCAACTAATTGCAAAGCGCAAAAATCCATTTCGAATATATAACGCTGTCTTGTGGATGCATCCAAACCAAAAGAACTTACAAAAGAGACAGATTGATACATATCCAACCAACCACGTGGTGCAGGTCAACATGTATGTTTATTGCTTTGACTCCTCAACGAGGTGCTGTGTTCTCTAGCATCTATCATCGTCGTTGTCATCATTACATTATTAAGGCTATGGAGAAGGAGACGGTGATTTACATGGAGTTCCTGCTCGCGCAACCCATTACAAACAGAGGACCCACTATAAAAAAAACAACAACTCACCTGTGGAGTACGATGTGAGGGTATTCTTTGTCAACATGTCAATCCAGTTTGCATTAGTACCATAGTACCCATCCTGGGATGCAAGAATGCGCACATTTCCCGGCTTTAGCCAGTTTCCAACACCGCATGCGAATATGGTTATTTGATTATTTTTCAGCTGCTTCGCACTGTTGATTGGATCTTCATTGGAGCTGTAATCACCGTCAGTCACCAGTAGGATAATCTGCTTGGCACTGGGCCTGTTCTGTCTACCGGCCGAGAAGATCGTATTTGCCTGTGAGAACGCTTCTCTCATGTTGGTACCCTTGGCGGCAGCATCGTCACGTATGTACCTCACTTGATCCCACGGTGAGGGACTGTCCCCGCCGAATATGCCACATTTCGTATGTGTCTTCGTTTTGTCAGAAATGAAGTCGAAGATCACCCGACTGTCTCCGCTGAACGTGATGACAGCAGATCGAGTAAACTCAGGGTGGATGACGGCGTATTGCCTCAGTACTGCTCCTGTCAGCTTACTCAGTTCCATGATGAATCGTTCTTCGCCCAATCCCGTTGATCTATCAACGATCAACACAAGATCAACCACTTTATTTGGTTCGACGTCTTTGACGAAGTCGCCGATCAGGAGTTTGATTGTGCTGTTTTCGGAGACTGTCGGTTGGAGACAGCTCAATAGAGAGAACAAGACGATTAACGACGACGACACGGGCCACACACGCGTCATTCTGAGATACCCAGTTCTGAATTGTGTACGTTTCGCAGCAATCCGTTGTGGTTTCTGTGGGTCGTAAATAAATTTGTTGTGGCTCTTGAACGTGAAGTCACAACGACTGCGTGTAATCGCGTCGTATATGGTGCACGAATCCCTGTGTCTAACTCCCAGTAGTGATGCGTCAAACAAACTGTGTTAAGCACCCATACCAATGCCAGGTTAAAACAATTACAATAGCCGAACCCTGCGTGAACAATCTCGCTCCGGTATACGGACGATCACTGGTTGTTTGTGTCTGTGTGTACGTAAATATGAAGCGCAGTTCATGTCACTGAAGCGCGCATGGAATTGGTGAGTCACCGCATCGCGTCGCGCCGTTCATGTCTCGCTTCGTTGCACTGCTTTGTAGGCCGTTCACACAGTCGCTTGCTCCGAACGCCGGATATCTGAACTACCGGTCACGACACTATGCACACCAGGAAGTTACTTCATATAATTGCGTAATTTATTTTTTCGATACATGGGATGTGTTACCATTTATTTTACACCCACGACTATGTTAAAATTTCTTCTGTGATGAACCGTCGACCAGATCAACCGCTTTATTTGGTTCGATGTCTTTGACGAAGTCGCCGATCATGGGTTTGATTGTGCTATTTTCGGAGGCTGTCGGTTAGAGACAACTCAATAGAGAGAACAAGGTGATCAACGACAACGACACGAGCCACACACGCGCCATTGTGTCGTATGTTCCTCGGTACTTGGCTGCGGGTAGGCCGGCGCGTAAAAGTCTTCAAAGTCTGACTTTAATGTGCCTCAATGTGTGACACGTCAGTCATAGGCATAACAATAACACACATTGTATCTGCATTCGTTCTGTCGAATGTCAGGCCGTAAAGTAAGGGAAGGCATTTTAATTTTTTATACAAGATACAGTCATATTCCAAAGTAAAATTGTTTACTCGCAGAAACTATGATTATTGGTAGATCAACTTAGACTAAGATAATATATCTAGTATGCATAGCTAATTATATGTAGTTTATATAAACTGGGTTGGTAAACTTTTTCAACTAATCCTTGGTGTGGGTGTAAATATAACATGACAACAACAATGAATTTGAGCTTACTAATGGGCACTCCTTGGATGAGGCAGGATTAGGGGAGCAAATCAAAATGACTGGGGGACAAGTTGCACGTGCTGGTGGCAATGCCCCTAGTTTGTGTATTAGAAATGTCCGCATCTGAGGTACAAATGCACCTTCCTGCATTTGTACAATCTTTACGTATAATGTGTAATACTCTGACGACAAGCACCGCGATGACAATGACAAGAGTCATGATCACGCTCGCCACAAGCACGACGGGAATTCCTGCAGTGAAATAACCACACCTTTCTTTAGCACTTGACTGACGTTGACGTATGACGTCGTCAACAATTGTACGTAATTGTTCGCGTAGTAGAGTACTAACTACACGGCATAATTCGATTGGTCGTATAAATGTCAATAGCGGGGTGAATTTCGGCAAAATAAAACTGAGATGACCCAACCGTGGGGTCGTAGATGACCCGACCGTGGGGTCGTAGATGACCCGACAGTGGGGTCGTAGATGAAACCATGAAAGTTTGACTCCCGAGATGCATTGCGCCTAGGAGGAGTAGCTTAACGTAAAAACTTACATACAAGCATACTCACGATCAATTATAATAAGATTCTCTCCATCTTTGTCTACGCCGTATTCTTTCAATTTAAGCATTAATCATAATCGTTATCTTCTTATCAAATTTAGTCAATGAGACTTAGAAACGTCATCCAAAACAAATATTTATTAGATATGATAAACTGTACAACACAGTCTGCCGAGTAGCACGGCGAGGAATAAAACGGTAAGGTGGAGTCACCTGGTGGTGACATTAGCGGCGTAGAACTGTCAGTCGGCCTCTCTGTATGAAAAGCGTCATTAGTTTGGTAGGTCGATGAAGTTGATATTAGTCTTACGGCTGTAGTTAAAAAAAATCATACTATGAGTATTACACCATTTTATCTTATTGACTCTTGCAAAGCATAAACTTCTGGTGTGTAGCAAACCTTCTACACAAGATGAGACTTGTTTAGTCGAGTCACAGAGGCTGACGCCAGGCAGACTCGAGTCACAGAGGCTGACGCCAGGCGGACTCGACTCACAGAGGCTGACGCCAGGCGGACTCGACTCACAGAGGCTGACGCCAGGCGGACTCGAGTCATAGAGGCTGACTCGAGTCGTACATTTTGGTTGATTTGACTTGGAATTCAGAAAAATGTTTGTGACTTGCCAACAAATCTGGTGTTTAGCTATGGCGGCATTATTGTGTCCACACCCAGCTCGCATTGGAGATGCTGCCGGATCTAATCTTTCTGAAGTGTAATCAGATATCACTACGGTCTGCTGTCTAATAGTGAATATAGAGTGAGTGTTGTCTATCAGAAACGAAAATGCACAAGCGAGTTGTGAGCTGTGTGAATAATGACATTTCCTATGACACGTTTAATGGGAAGTTGAATTTTATATGTTTGATAAAATAGTCATAATATGATCATAATGATCATTAAGGCTTTGTTAATTTGTTAATTTAAACAAGGTTTACTCTCATCACCATTTTACATGTAACACCATTTCGTCATCATGATAATGGCTAGAACCTAGTGGACTTACTTATGAGCCGAACGGTAAACGCTAGTGACTTGACTTGTCTTGTCTTGACTGAATTTCTGATCCAAGAGTTGACTTGGAGTTCATTGGCTTGAAACTTGGCTTGATGTTGTGGTCATTGATTTGGACTTGACTTGCCCGTTTATGGCTTGCCAACAAGTCTGAAGACTAGTTCCCCGACATATTCGCCTAGTGGGTACAGCATGTAGTTGCAAAGTTATATACACGATCTCTTCCCAAAGTCAAGAAAAATACAACCGATTTAAACATAAAATGATATTGACTCATCATAGACATATGCTATTTTTTATATTACCGTCATTACCTAAAACGATAAACAACGTTGGTATTTGAAATAACTAACTAAATATATAAAATAAAACAAATTACAATTATTATCAATGCAGTGTGCAACTGTAATTGAAGCTACTTCCGCAATTCGATGTTTGTCTCGTCTCATTTCAGACTCGTGCTGTCGAACCTATCTCGTATCGACTGCGACATGCTTGCTAGTTTGTATATAAATATGTTATTTACTGCTGATGAAATCATCGGGCAAACTGTTAAATAAATAATAATTTCGGTTTGGTTGGACCGAAGTTCGACGAAAACACATGTAGCCCCGATTTAACGATAAATGTAATTTGTTCGATAATTTTAACAAAAGAACACAATCTTTAATAAAATGGACTGCTTTTTGTGGCATGACTTTCATTAGAAACGAATATGTCGTTGCAGGGGTGTGGATTCGTTCATGTGTAAGTCCAGTTCCAATGTATTATAACGAGGTGGATCGTCACGTTTTAAAATACTGGGGATTCGTGAGGCAGAAATCAAGCAAGTGCGTGCGTGCGTGCGTGCGTGCGTGCGTGCGTGCGTGCGTGCGTGTGTTCTATCTTTGTTCAAACTAATTACAAAATTAATCCTTCAAATTACACTTCGATTGATTTGCTTTCTTATTTGGACAACTCGATACAGTATCATCCCCGGTCTTTGTTTTATCAGTTGTGGAGAAATGTAATCGAACTTCCTTTAGTTAGATAGATAGATACAGCGGCCTATGTGGTGTGTGAGTCCCTGTACCAAACTCCCAGTAGTTTGGCGTCAAACAAACTGTGCTAACCTCCTAGACCAATGTCCGGTTTAAAAAAAAACAATCACAACAGCCGAACCTTGCGTGAACGAACTCGCTCTAGTTTACGGCTGATCACTGGCCTGCCGTGATGGCTGTCTGTTTTGTGTTACTAAAGTCGCACGCCTAATGTCCTGTGCGCAGCAGTCAACATGTATCAGACGTATACCGCTTAGTGCCCTGCGCGGGCCTAGAATTTGATCCCAAACCCGGCCCGCAATTAGCAGTTAGAGTCCAGGCCCGGCCCAGGCCCGCAATAATTTGTCAAGCCCGGCCCAGGCCCGCAAACTAGAATTTAGGCCCAGGCCCGGCCCAGACCCGACCCAAACCGTGAATATTTGGCCCAGGCCCGGCCCGGCCCGGCCCGGCCCGCAAGTTTCAGGCCCAGGCCCGGCCCATACCCGCGGGCCAAAGATGGGTAAGCCCGCTAAGTTTAGAGAAGATAAACCTATAATCTTATAACAAAGACGAAAAACAAATAAACTGTAAAACAGACTTATTGTTTTATTAAATAAAAACATATATATATATATATATATATATATATATATATATATATATATATATATATATATATATATATATATATATATATATATATATATATATATGGGATTTGCGGTCACTTGCCCCCCCCGGTCTTTTGCCCCTAGGTCACTTGCCCCTAGGTCACTTGCCCCTGCGGTCATTTGCCCCTTCCCTTAATGGAAATCTGGTCATTTGCCCCCCTTTTTTTTAAATTATGGTCATGCACTCGTATGTGATTGTGAAAATTATTTAATTTCTTATTATCAAATCATTAACAACTACAACAATTTCAAAAAGTATGGTAGCAAATTGTATTACCTGCATATGAATCAAATTAACAAAAATGTGTTATATATGCAGTCATTTGGGGATGGAGTACCTCATGGACAACACTCCAGATGGACTTGAAAATCTTGTACGATACTTTGACTCTACCTATGTCACGGGGTCATTTCGTCGAATCCAGGCACCACCCACTGATGATGGTACAGTGCCAGCGGTCAGGATGCGTCACATCGCACCATCCTACTCCCCCACCCTCTGGAACGTACATGATGCAACCCTGGCTGGAGGCTCGCGTACTAACAATATGTGTGAAGCCTGGAACAGGGGTTTCAGCACTCTGGTTTGACATTCTCATCCAACCATATGGACCCTGATAGATGCACTACGTAAGGATTTTGCGGCTGTTGAGGGCACTATGCGACTCAACCAGCTTGGACAACCCGTGTACGTCGCACTGCCAAGCAGTTCCAAGACAGACTGGTCAACATATGCACACAGTTCAGTGCTGGGGATAAGACCATCGCAGATACTCTCCAGAGTCTTGGACACTGTATTCGTTTGAAGTAATATCCTGATATTTGTTATGTTATTATGTGTGATTCAGAATTACATGAAATACAAAAAAAACATCTCTGTGTTTGATTTATATGAATGAAAAAGGGGGCAAAAGACCTAAGGGGCAAATGACTGGAGGGGCAAATGACCTAGGGGCAAAAGACCTAGGGGCAAAAGACCGGGGGGGGGGCAAATCATCTACACCCATATATGGGATGGGGCATATGTCCTTAGCTCTTAGTGGAGTACTACTCTTATGCTGAAGGTCCATAGTGTGATGGATGAGTTCTAAAAATCCAGCACCACCAACTTCTTCAAACTTACGAATATCCTGAAGAAAAATAAAGAAAAACTTCTTAGTTTCATTACTATTAAATATGATAACATTTGTTATGTTTGGCTTGTATTGGCTTATGGTTAGGGAATGAGATTTGTTTATCTAACCCTGACTTAACCATTATGCAAGCCATAACCCCAATTTATATTGTTACTTGAATTAGCTCAACTAAGTTAACATAATTTAATATGATATTTCAATTAAATGTCACCCACTGGCACTGACACCAATGGCATTTCCAGCAGGCCTGCAGTCACTAGCCTGAGACAGACAGGTTAAGACATGTGTGAATTAGTACAAGTGTGAATGAATTAGGACTGGGGAGAAATACCAATTACCAACTGGGTTGGGTACTGGGTAGTGGGCTAGTGACCTTATTGGGTATTGGCAGTGGACAGGTCATCCAGGTGGGCAATGTTTGGAGGGAAGACCTAGACAATAGAATGTCCACTGGTAGGGTCAAAGGGTGATAAGTTGATGGTTAATCATGGCTTGATTGCCTCTGCAAAAATTTCTAAAGTAGACATTTGGGGATGGCTACTTCCAGCCAAGTGAACTTATGGGGCCATTAGATTCCATGCAAGGTCTCAATTTGCAACTATATAATACTAAAGAAATAATTTAAGCATTCATTAACCGGAATTACAATTTATAATAAGTTTTTATTAAGAAATAAAGTAATAATCGGTGTTTTGTATGAATATTTTTATTCTATCCAGGCCCAGCCCAGGCCCGGCCCGGCCCGGCCCGGCTCGTTCACACTAGGCGCAGGCCCGGCCCAAGCCCGATGTGTTTAAATTGTTTTCAGCCCAGGCCCGGCCCGGGCACGCAGTATGTAGGCCCAGGCCCGGCCCGGCCCGCGAAATTATGTAGAGGCCGGCCCGGCCCGCGGGCTGCGGGCTGCGGGCCGGGCCGGGCTTGGACCCAAAGCCCGGCCCGCGCAGGGCACTAATTTTATTATACCGTTCTACAGTGTATTTATCGTTGTGTTGCGTCCACCGATTGTTCGCCTATCTTAAATCAAGTTGGTCAGCATGACTGTCGAGCGTGAGAGTGTTGATTCGGCATTGCTACAGCGCCGACTTCACATAAATAACTGCTTGCCAACTGCCTGTGTCTCATGTAGTTGGCCCTCTGGCGATGTCACGCTTCGCTGCGTGTGTCGCTTGCTCGGCACGGCTCGGTGACAACACCGCGGCGTATACTCGCTGACTCACTTCGTGTGCAGCGGCGCGTGTCGAGTATCGTTATCTCAACCGTCGTGACTACATCTGAAGTAGTTCCACGTTGTTGCGGTCGACATGAGCTTGTGGGACGGACTGTGGTTATTGCTCACGGCACAATGTTTGATTCTGAGATATGAGGTGTTTTACGTTCAGGGAAAGTGCAGAAAAAAACATAAGAAATGATAAAGGTAAAGTCTTTAATAGCGCGGTATCCAGTGCGTAGGACCGCTCAAAGCAACGCGTACTTCACCCCCTGGCAGACCTGTTTATTCCATCACCAATTTGGCTTATGTGGGAAGCATTCAGTAAGATTGTAATTACTGCGCGAAGGCTGGAGCAACGTAGAGTAAACGAAATTGCCCAAGCTTCAAACGGGCAACAAAAGGACCCGGACCAAGGTCCTCTGGATCGAGGGTCCGACGTTGTAACCACTGTGCTACTGCGCCATACACCAGAGGACCAATAATGAAATATATGTAATGGGCATGATTTACTTTTCAAGACTTCCGAAAACTTAATTTTGTGACTTATCGACGTAGTCATGCCCAATGCCTTGGCGTGTTCCAATAAGTTTCCAAGGTAACGTGGGTGGTCTGTAACAGTTCAACCAGTCGGTGAGGAATTAAATGATCGCTAGAGCCGAAATACGTGCTTTGTGTTGTGGAAATGTTAATATCTTAAACAATCTAGACCACTGTTGGTTTAATATGTTCTGTTGTTTGATTATCGTAATTAGCTGAGTCATATCAGAATAGAATGTCGTGCCACCCTACTGACCACTGAAGCGTGTCAGTCGTGTCACCCTACTGACCACTGAAGCGTGCCACCCTACTGACCACTGAAGCGTGTCAGCGCTGTGCGTCACGGTGTTGATATGGAAGAGTAAATAAGAAAGGTAAAAGCGGTTTATGACGTGTGTGCGTGCGTGTGTGTGTGTGTGAGTGTGTGTGAGTGTGTGTGAGTGTGTGCGTTTGTGAATGTGTGTGTGTGTGTGTGTGTGTGTGTGTGTGTGTGTGTGTGTGTGTGTGTGTGTGTGTGTGTGTGTGTGTGTGTGTGTGTGTGTGTGTGTGTGTGTGTGTGTGTGTGTGTGTGTGTGTGTGTGTGTGTGTGTGTGTGTGTGTGTGTGTGTGTGTGTGTGTGTGTGAGTGTGTGTGTGAGAGTGTGTGAGAGAGTGTGTGTGTGTGTGTGTGTGTGTGTGAGTGTGTGTGAGTGTGTGTGTGTGTGTGTGTGTGTGTGTGTGTGTGTGTGTGTGTGTGTGTGTGTGTGTGTGTGTGTGTGTGTGTATGTGTTTGTGTTTGTGTGTATGCGTGTGTGTTTGTGTGTGTATGTGTGTGTGTGTGTGTGTGTGTGTGTGTGTGTGTGTGTGTGTGTGTGTGTGTGTGTGTGTGTGTGTGTGTGTGCGTGTGTGTGTGTGTTAATATAGACACTTGATAGAGAAGAGGATGGAGAGGCAATGTAACATGGCACTAGGAGTCTCGAAAAGATGAAATGGATGTGAGTGCCAAAAGCAGAAACCAGGACGATGGAAGCAATATATGCGAGAACAACGGGAAGGGTAGTTGCTGTACGTGGGATGTCGAAATTTGCTTTCGGAGGTAGAGGCACAGCGTCGGATATCATGAAATCCATTCCACTCGTTCATGGTATCTGTCCAGTTCTGTTCCTGCATGCCTCGCTTTATCTTAACTTTCCTTGTGCCCTGGATTATGACCTTTAGTGGACCTCGTGACATGGCCATACCATTTCAGCTTGTCTACAGTTGGTGAATTAAGATACGCATGTTATTAGATAGGCAACCGAGACGGATGCAGAGAAAGCACTGTTAATAGGGTATTTGATAGGAAGCCCCACCCAGCGCCGTCCCCTCTGTTGACCATCCCCTGTATGTGCCCCTGTACAGACTCAAAATAAACGAAAGTGAATGCATACAATGATATACTAAAGCATTCGCATGAAATGATACGTACCACAGATGAGAAAGTGGTTATGTTATCTTCCTCGATGTGTATAAAGGGGTGACGCTAGTTCATGTACTGCTGCACCGCCCCAATTGTTATCCCTTTAGCATACCATCTTTATTACACCCATCTTTACACAGTCCTCCCACCTTGCGGTCTCTTTCTGTACTAGCCGGCCCTCCTGCGTCTGCAGTGCTCTGCACCAAGTGACCTGTCCATCATCCAGCTCCTATTTAATGCACTGTTCTCGACACGGTGTTTACTCAGCCTCACTCTCTCAGTCCTCTTCGCTCCCACTGGAGCATAAGGCACCAACAAATCTTTTCCAGCCAGCACGGTCTTGGACGAACCGGCCGAGTTTGATCCAAGTCTTCCCAGCCATCTTCAACACTTCTTCGACCGTCCTTCTCCATGTCCCCAGCCAGATGCCTCGTTTTCTTTTCCCAGGTGATGTATATTTAAGAGCGGCGCGAGGAAGGCTATTCCTGACCATTCGGAGAACACGTGCAAGTCATCCCCATCTTCTCTGCTTCACCTCATCTAAGATGTTGTCGATGTTGGTGCGTTCTGCGAGTTCTTTGTTTGTCATTCACTGCTCTCAACGTATTCTTAGGATTCGTCTGAGGAGCCTCCTTCATAACCCATGAATCTACTCTCTGTCTTCTTGTCTACACAGAACATTAATGACGGTTTAACTGTGAAGAACTCCAACACGCAGCGTATCGACAAAAACAAATCAAGAGAATAAGAGTAGATCATTTTAAAATATTGATTAATATGAAGATGTTGATAGAAATATGTTCTTCTTGATATTACTTTAGCTACGTGAAAACTGAGACTGGATATAAAAATACCCATTCTTACAGACGACGATAAAATATTAGGATAAATTACCTGCAGTCTGTGTAAATAGGCTACTAACCATGTGAATATGTTTAAAAACAATTTAATTGGCTTATAGTCTCGATAATCTTATTTATCCATGTGCCATCTACAGCTTACTGTCTTCTGTGGTAATATTTCACAAATATCGTTCACACTGGTTGTGGTAGACCTAGTTGTTCAACTGCAAGAAAGCGCTCAGTAGCTTACGGTTAATACATTTACACAACATTGTACATTGTTGTAGGTTCTATTTTTTTAACGTGGAATGCATAAACCATATGTACTCATCATATGTACTCACCGTATGTACTCAACGTATTCCAATATGTCCTAAATCCGATTTTTTCGCTCGTTTCATTTCAAGATCAGTTTGCGAAAAATTTCATGAATATTCATTACATAGTTTCGTAATTAGCATGTAATCCTGACATATGCAGTCCAACTAATATGTTTTGGTACCATATAGTTTATTTACTAAGTACTTTTTTACTGTAAGAACGGAACCTACACTCTGATTCTATCTCTGGCGACAGGACGTTCAACTGTGGTCTGACCTCTCTGGTGTGTATGCGTGCGTGCGTGCGTGCGTGCGTGCGTGCGTGCGTGCGTGTGTGAGTGACAAACGGTGCTTGAATATAAAAATGCATATACAAGTGGCGCCATACGGTGTACCGGAAATCAATTAACACACTGCGCAAGGTCTTGGGCATTCGCTAGAGTGATTATGTGCCGAAAAAAGACGTCAGAAGACGATTTGGACAACATCCAGCCAAATTGGCAAAAGATGCATGAGTTTGTCTCACAATTTCTGGGGTAATTTTAAAGTTCGTTAGTCAAGGGGTCAAGTTTTAACGATGATCATTGATTGGCCGACGTGATCATAGTTTTAACTTTCATGTTTATTGCAATAAATTCAAAGATATTCAAGATTTTGAAATCACATTCGTACAATAGGAGGGCTAGTGTCTCTAAAATGTCCATGGTTTATTTAAGATTTTTCCAACGAATATTTTTTTTAAATGATTCTTTATTAACATTGATGTTGGTGTATTGGGCGATAATACAGTCACTTGCCGTCGGTATGTTTGAGACCCCATAAAAAAAAACTTTAAAAACGAAAAGTAAAATTGCCACCCTTGATTCTCTGTTTACTTAAACCCAAAAGAAAACATTCATACAAAATAATCTCACGGGATTACATGGTATACCGTACTAATAGGCGACGGTTGAGTTAAGGGGTTGCGGATGCGCAACGACCGCGATGACATGAGCAACTATTTTAGTAATTGTGTTTGACTGGTCTCGTGAATGGAAACATTGTTGCACGCATTTACAATTTGTATAATTCCCCACCGGTGGACACATAAGACGCGACATTTCGACATTTTCTTTAACTGTGTGTTATTTTGCTGTCGTCTTCTTTAACTGCATGACATTTTGCTGTCATCCTCTTTAACTGTGTGTAATTTTTGTGTAATTTTTCTGCGTGACATTTTACCAATGTTAGCTAATGCGCTTTGCTACATATGTAACGCTATTTTCTAAGCGTGTAACACATTCATTATGTAGTAACGTGTTTAGCTGCTCTTCCCGTGGCATACACAGCGCTGTCACCGAGTTATTTGTTATTTAATTAATTAAATGTCCAAGTTAATTTTCTGGATAAAACTGGGTTTTTCAAACTAATTTAGGTGCAACGCGGGTTGAAAATTGGTGCAGGAGGGCATTATTTTGTACGTCAGGTGTACACATGCTTGTATTATTGTAAATGTTTCTACTTTTGTATTGTAAACTAAACTCTTTTTAACATTGTTTCAGTAATTCTTCTGAAAGCAGACCAGAAAGAGAAAGAAAGAGGAAAGTCAATGTTTCAATGATTTCTACAAAAACCAGTCCATAGCAAGGTGAGAAGATCCGACCCAAAGACGGCAGGACGGTCTATGTACTGATTTCAAGATGAATTCCAGCCTTCTGTTGAACTCGTCAGTCTCATGAAGATCTCGTCGCTGGAACTGAAGCAGCTTCTGAGGAAGCTTAATTTTTCGGAATAATAAACTGAAAATATACTTGCAGTACATGTGTATTTGAGTCCTGCTGTAAAAAAGACGCTCGTACTAAATGCTTGGAATTTCTTAATGCTTGTTCTGATATCTATATAACATACATTATTTATTATTATTTACACATTTCTTAAAGCACATGTAGATTTGTACGTGTTACTATCACGATACTGGTGAGATTCCACTACAGTCTTCATATACATTGATAGTTACTTTGCTTATTACATATGATAAACATTATTTTTTGCAATAAATTCTGAACAGCATTGTTGACTTACAGCATACATGTTGTTTGTGACTTCGTTGGAAAAATACTTGTCATACATACATAATTTATATGCACCAAGTTGTTATTTATGCAGTGTTTAACGCTAAGTAATTAGGTTTCCCTTTACATGCTAGATTTATGTATGTATAAACTGTTTTTTTTGTGACTACATAGCTAAAACTGGAACACACTTAACAAAAAGCATTACATATGTAATTAAGTGTGACATCTGCACAGCGAAAAACGTTCCTCCGTGGCTAAAGGCTTTACTTACGTTGCGAATGCGAAATGAAACACGTACATAGATAATGTATATAACAAAAGTGGTACATACATAGCGAGAAAGCTTTCTACATAACTAAATGCAACACATCCATAACTAAAAGTGCTGAAACAATTACATGCATAACTAAGCGCGTCACTACATTGCTAAAACTGGTACACGCATACCTAAACACTATTACCACATGGCAAAGATGGCACATACATAGCAAGAAAGCGTTTCTACATAGTTAAATGCAACACATATATAAACACATGCATAAGTAAGTGTCACACACATAGCTGAAAGCATCATATACATAACTAAACGCTGGTACGAAACCTGTAACAAATGTCATTAACTAGCCAAATTACGGACCAGTAACAATTAGTTGTATCCAGTCTTTGGGTGAATGGCAATGCATAACAAACAATACAAAGTTATCCAATACTGCCACTCCCAGCACACCTATTGCCGCCACGCCCAGCACACCTATTGCCGCCACTCCCAGCACACCTATTGCCGCCACGCCCAGCACACCTATTTCCGCCACGTCCAGCACACCTATTTCCGCCACGCCCTTAACTGAATTGTAAAGTGGGTTCCAAACATTCAACTTAACATACAATTTCACAACTTCTTCTAATAATTTATAAATAAAACACACCTATTGCCGTGGCGTTTATTAATGTAGCCCTTAACTGAATTGTAAAGTGGCGGCTTCCAAAACATTCAACATAACATAAAGTTTCACAACTTCTAATAATTTATAAATGAAATCTCACTATATAAGTATTATGAAAGAGACTCACCAGAGATAAATTGTCAATATGTATACTGAGCCGGGAGAAGGTTGCTTGCATAGAACAACGTGTGTCGTCTTCTCCGGCCCAGGGCGAACTGCATTGACTACTTTCTAAAACTGGCTCAGATCGTTAAACTGGGAGTGACACGGGGAATAGCGCCCCCTTCTGACTAGCCTAACAAATACATAAACAGCTATATCCACCAGGGTTACATCTTCCCCCACTTTTAAATATAGGCGTCCGCGTATAAAATATGTCTAATTATTAAGCACTGATCTAGGATCCCGAAAGGGGTTACTGTGGTAGCCAGCATTACGTCGCGTTGACCGACGTAAAGGCATAGGCGAGATAACATCCTGGTCTTGGTCCGAGTCTGAATCGGAGTAGTTAATGGGCGGTTCTCGAGAGATGGTGATTTCGACTCGTCCAGATTCGGCGTCCGGTGACTCTACATCACTATGTAATATGTTTGGTCCAGGCCTACGTGTTTGATATCGAGATTCTCGCTCCGCTACTGCGCGTCTCGCTGTCTCTGTCTATCTCGTAAATATGTACGGTTAATGACTCGTATCTTAAGGCCAGTCATTGGCGCAACGACATATGTGTCATATTTTCTCTCTTTGATAATGTAGACGCTGAGCTCCCACGCGTCCCCTATCTTGTTGCGCCCTTTCACGCGGTTGCGTAAATGCACGTGTTCGCCAACACGCAGGACGTCCTCCCTTACCAGCTTATCGTGCACAGCCTTTCGATGGCAATATCCAGGTTCAGTTGTTCGGTCGCTTTCGTGCATGCCCTTTTCAATCTTGTTTAATGCTGATGTACCCAGTCACTACTGTCTCCTTGCGATTGTAGTATATCGTCACGATGCAGTCGAATATCAACAGGTAAACGCGGAATCCGGCTAAACATGAGTTAAAGGGACTAAATCCAGTCGCGGCATGATGTGTTACATTGTAGGCATATGTTAATTCTGGCAAATGCTCTGGCCACTTGGATTTCTGAGTGGGTGTCAACGTGCGAAGCTATGCATGCATTGTTCTGTTATATCTCTCGCATTGTCCGTTTCCCATCGGATGGTACGGGGTTGTTCGGGATTTCTGGATCGCGTAAATCTTGTACAACTCGGTGACAATCTTGACGTCAAAACACCGGCCCTGCTCCGAGTGTACCCAACACGGAACTCCATAGCGGAAGATCACTCCCGTATCAGAGCTTTGGTTACCGTTTGCGCTGTCCGATTCCTAGTCGGCACTGCAATAGTAAATTTGCTGTATACGTCCATTTTCGATACCGTTACTGGCAGGCTCGAGTACTGTAAAATCGATGGCAATTACTTCTAATGGTTCCCTGGCCACAATGCTATGCATTGGTGTGCGTACCTTTAGATGTGGCATTTTTGTAAGATTGCAACATTCGCACATCGAAATCCAGTGTTGAATGTCCGAACGAATATTTAGCCAGTAAAACCGTGAACGTACTAGTTTCTCTACTCTGTCTATGCCTCGATGTCCCATCATATCATGTATTTCCTGTAGAACTTCATCCTTCATTGTACTTGGTAACAACAACTGCGTTACCTTTGATCCGTCCGTTGGGTCCGTCATTGTTCTGCATAACCTGTCGACACAAATTTGTAGCCGGTCCCATGGTTACAGGAGTTTCGCTACTGCTGGTGGTTCCTTCCGCTTTTCCCTTCGTGCGGGTTCGTGTCCCCTTTCTATATAGCACCAGATTCAGCGAAAAGCTGCGAAAAATTATGAATGTAACGTCGGTGATATCTCGCTGTACCCAGGAAGATTTTCACCTTTTCTGGGTCAGCCGCAATCCATTGATCAGATATTATCTGTCCTAAGTACGAAACTGATTTCTGAAAGAGATAGCACTTAATAGGTTCGACCTTGAACCCGTAAGATGCTAGACGCTGAAACACTAACGCAAGTCGTTCAAAGTGTTCTTCAATAGTGGAAGAGTATATGATTATGTCATCTAAGAAAATCAGCACCGTTTCATGCATTTGCTCCCTGAACACGATGTGCATTAACCTCTGAAAGATAGCAGGTGAATTGCAAAGTCCATAGGGCATTTTCGTGTACTCGTACAAACCCATGAGCGTCGTGAACGCTGTCTTATGTTGATCAGACTCGTTTATTTCCACCTGATTGTATGCCGATTTCAAATCGACCGTCGAGAAATACTTAGCTCCTGCCAGATGATAAAAAATCTCAGCCACTCGTGGGAATGCATCCTTCCTCGTCTTGGTATTAAGTCTACGGTAGTGCACGCACATCCTAATGTACCCGTTCTTTTTCTTGCAAATAACTATTGGGCTGGCGTATTCAGACTGACTAGGTCTGACTATTTCCTGCTGAATTAGATCATTAATGTGTACCTTGACGTCCTCAAACTGAGGAGGTGGAATGCGACGGTAGGCCGCTTTGACAAGGCCGTCTACTGTTGTGCATATTCAGTGTTTGACAGTGTGGGTCAACCCAACATCACTTTCATGTTGAGCAAATACCTGCTGATTTGAGTGCAACAATTCAGTCGGGCGATCTCTTTCAGTAGGCGGTGACCGCCCCTCCAACTCGAAAACTGAGGATGTTCAGCGGTAGAACTAGTGAACTCCACTACTGGATCGGGGAAGTACGGAGCATCTTACCATCCGTCTCTACAGCCGATAGACTGTCATTTTTGATCGCCCACCTGGAGGGACCGGCCCGGGAAGAAGTAAGGTACGCCCCAATTGATGAGAATGACTGTATCGATAAGATATTTACGCTAAGGATGTCCACTTTTGGGGAAACCCGCAGTATTGCGCAGCTTAAGAGAGAATTATACGATCGGGTACAGGGTAGTAGAGAAAGTGTTAGGGAGTTCTCCAGAGCGATCCTGGAGATTTCTCAAGGATTGACTGATAAGGCTGCAAGTAAGGATAATATATTGATAGATGTGTTCCGCTGCTCAGTTGAGGGCGGAATATCACCAATACTCACATCTCGCATCCAACTCTGATCACTGGGTAACTCAGGTATGTCTCGACTTTGCTTGCTGCTTACTCATCGTGTATTAGCTGTCACCTGTCTGGGTTCCAAGCTTACTCTCAATCCGTCATCCAATTCCTGGAAACGTACCGTGTGCTATGGATCCATGTCGATTACATCAGCTGTATAAATCTTCCCTACAGGGGAACGGGAACGCAACCACACCTCGTTGGGAGTTGGGTTGACGATAGTCATCCCAAAACAACCATTAATGGAACCTACTAGTCCCGCTTGGAGTGGTAAACCTCCCTTTAGGGGTTCATCCAATGATTCTACCATTCCGTTACCGCTGCAACGTGGCACTGACACCGTGACATTACACGATGACCATGCCGGTATATTTACACTTGTGTCCCCTGTAATTTCCACTACTCTTCCCTCTATTTCCCGTTTTGGTTTGCGATCATGGGTCTCTATGGTGCGATGTAGTTCCCTAATTTCTTGGATTGCGACTAAAACATTCATACCCAGTATCCCCGAGGTTTCCCTGTGGTGATTTAGCCCTGGTGGATCTTTCTGCACTAGAATCCCCTTGTTCTTAACGATAGTGCCCAACACATTTATATCGGCTGTAATAGTACCCAATGTACGGGAACACCAGAGTTGGCTGCTTCCAGTTGTAACCATGACGACGCATCCTCTAAACAGTCGACAGAACCCATTAAGTATCCGTTGAACCACCATTCCTCTAAAATAGTTACTTCAGAACCCATATCTAAAACCATTCTGGTTTTTCGCCTGCTATATCACATGAAATGATAGGGGTCTTACCCACTATAGCGTCCACTAACACGCAGTCAATACTACTACTACACACGCCTGCCTGACGCTCAGCAACGGGGTGAATTAGTTTCCCAGTTGAACCCGGGGTACTGGCACATTTGGGCCCGACATAGATCGCGCTACTGGACCACCCCGCATTGCACGGGTATCTGACTGATCCCCGTACGCATGAACACCTGACTGTTCATCGGTACGGCGTCTATTGCTTGCCCGCTTGCAACACGTTTTCTGGGCGTGACCCATTCTCCTGCAATACTCACAATTAAGTGATCCGCTGCTGCAGGGTTCCGGTCGTCTAGATCTCGCAGCCACCCCCCGCAGCCCTCTGTTGTTGTGCTCGCAACAAAGACACGATTTCCGACTGAGTGGTCGCGAGTAGTTCCAACTGAGCCGCAATTCGGTCCAGTGGACTCGGGTCATCGGAGGCGTGGCGGGGTTCGTGAACTTCCCTCACACGTACGCTCCTGTGTGGCCCACTCAAACCGTCCTCCTCTAGTTGAATCGCTTCGGAACGCAATGCGCCAAACAAAATTTTGGGGTCAGTCGGAAGTAGTGTCTTTATTTCCCGTTTTATCTGAGATTCTAACAGGTTTTCACAGAATACTTCTATCGACATATTATCCTTACTTTCAGCCTTATCAGTCAATCCTTCAGAAATCTCAAGAAGCGCTCTGGAGAACTCCCTAACACTTTCTCTACTACCCTGTGCCCGATCGTATAATTCTCTCTTAAGCTGCGCATTACTGCGGGTTTCCCCAACAGTGGACATCATTAACGTAAATATCTTATCGATACAGTCCTTCTCATCACTTGGGGCCTACTTTACTTCTTTCCGGGCCGATCCCTCCAGGTGGGCGATCAAAAATTACAGTTTATCGGCCGTAGAGACGGATGGTAAGATGCTCCGTGCTTCCCCGATCCAGTAGTGGAGTTCACTAGTTCGACCGCTGAACATCCTCAGTTTTCGAGTTGTAGGTAGGGGCGGCTGCTGTTGGTTGCGTTTTAGCGTTTCTGCCATCTCCTCCAGCCGAGCCATTTTTTCTTCTGCCAACGCCATCCGTCCTCTGTAAGCTTACACTGTCAGATATCCCACTACTGACACCAATTATAACCAAGTCGAACGACTATTCGGTATTGACAGTGGTTAATATGTAAAGCAAAACACGCAACCCCTTAACAGAGCCATGTGATTACGTTTGCCCGAAACCCGTGAAACCAGGTTGTACTTTGAGTAGCATATACATATACGATGACAGCATAGCGATACATTAATAAACGTCTAATTTACCAAACGATGCAGTGAAAGTACAATGGTACACACTAGTGCCCTGCGCGGGCCTATAATTTGAGCCCAAGTCCGGCCCGCAATTAGCAGTTAGAGTCCAGGCCCGGCCCAAGCCCGCAACAAATTTTGAAGCCCAGGCCCGGCCCAGATCGTGAATGTTTGGCCCAGCCCGGCCCGCAAGTTTCAAGGCCAAAGACGGGTAAACCCGCTAAGTTAAGAGAAGATAAACCTATGATCTTATAAGAAAGACGAAACACAAATAAACTGTAAACACAGACTTATTGTTTTATTAAATAAAAACTAATATATGAACATTGTATAATGTTTACTACTGAAATACTAATGTTAGTTGTTGTTTAGTAGTGTCTAGCTAGTAGCTAGTACTAACTACTACGTACTATGTCACCCACTGGCACTGACACCCAGTGGCATTTCCAGCAGGTCTGCAGTCATTAGCCTGAGACAGATCAGGTTCAGACATGTGTGAATTTGTACAAGTGTGAATGAATCAGTACTGGGGAAATTGTAGACACTGAACAGTAGGCACTAGTTAACACAATTGAAAAATACCAATTACCAACTGGGGTGGGTACTGGGTGCTGGCACTATAGAATATCCACAGGTTGGGTCAAAGGGTAATAAGTTGGTGGTTAATCATGGCTTGATTGCCTCTGCAAATATGTCTAAAGTAAACATTTGGGGCTGGCTGCTTCCAGCCAGGTGAACTTAAGTGGCCTGATATGGGGCCATTAGATATGTGCAAAAGGGTACATTCATGCCAAAAATATGCAGTTTACAGAGTCTACTCCAGTCACAGTGTCTTGGAAAGCCAGTACATGTTTAAAGAATTACAATACAAAGATATGGGCATGCGACTATATAGATATATTTTATATGAAATGTCTATTAAAAGAATGCACATTATTAAAATGATGCCATAGGAAATCCCATTGTTAAAGAGGTTAAACTGCATTTCAATGTATAAAGCACTATTGTCATTCATAACTCCATGCAAGGTCTCAATTTGCAACTATATAATACTAAAGAAATAATTTTAAGCATTCATTAACCGGAATTACAATTTATAACTAGTTTTTATTAATAATAAAATTAATAATCTGGGTTTTGTATGAATGTTTTTATTATGTCCAGGCCCAGCCCACGTCCGGCCCGGCCCGCTCACACTAGGCCAAGGCCCGGCCCAAGCCCGATGTGTTTAAATTGTTTTCAGCAAAGTCCCGACCCGGGCACGCAATATGTAGGCCCAGGCCCGGCACTGTCCACGACATTATGTAGAGGTCCGGCCCGGGCCGGGCCTGGCTTGGACCTAAAGCCCGGCCCGTGCAGGGCACTAGTTCACACACACATCAAATAACCCATTGCCACAAATGGAGTTTCTGCTCACAGCAACTGTAATTAAACAACCAACGCTGCATTACAACCACTCTTATACATTATCACGTTTAGACAGTGCTTCATACATCAGTAACAATATTAGTTGTATCCAATCTTTAGAGGAGTGGCAATGTATAACAACAATACAAAGTTACCCAGTACTGCCACGCCCAGCACACCTATTGCCGTGGCGTTTATTAATGTAGCCCTTAACTGAATTGTAAAGTGGCGGCTTCTAAAACATTCAACATAACATAAAAACATAACATTGCCGCCACGCCCAGCACACCTATTTCCGCCACGTCCAGCACACCTATTTCCGCCACGCCCTTAACTGAATTGTAAAGTGGCGGCTTCCAAAACATTCAACTTAATACAAAAATTTCACAACTTCTTCTAATAATTTATAAATAAAGCACACCTATTGCCGTGGTGTTTATTAATGTAGCCCTTAACTGAATTGTAGAGTGGCGGCTTCCAAAACATTCAACATAACATACACTTTCACAACTTCTAATACTTTATAAATAAATAAAGTCTCACTATATAAGTATTATGAAAGTGACTCACTAGAAATAAATTGTCAATATGTATACTGAGCCGGGAGAAGGTTGCTTGCATATAACAACGTGTGTCGTCTTCTCCGACCCAGGGCTAACTGCACTGACTACTTTCTAAAACTGGCTCAGATCGATAAACTGGGAGTGACACGGGGTATAGCGCCCTCTAGTGACTAGCCTAACAAATACATAAACAGCTAAGTCCACCAGGGTTACACAAGGCGGCTACTAATTAATGTTGTTGATATTGTTTTAGCAGTAGATGTGACGCCGAATTCGACGAAGATCACGTATATGATAGAAACAGGATTTACATACTTGAGAAATATGCTGGCGAAAGTCGAAGTCACTATCAAAGACAACACCTGCTACAAAGTTCTGTGACTCGTCATTCAAATAAATATTTTGGGATTGACAAATTTGTACTATTTGGAATAATACGAAGGATTAATTTCACAGTTCAAAACGTCCCCTTACTGTGTCCCAACTTTACACCTATCGGAGAGGCCGAAAATCAAAGAATTATATCCGAGATATTCGCAAGTCGGCGCTACGTGTCGCCCTTGACCTTCACTTCGCCGAATATTTTAAACCGACCAATGAGATGTGGCGAAGTTCCCGCTGACCCCATCGATTGCTCGTCGGGCTGCTGATAAGAAGATTGTAGGGTGTAAAATATTACCGCCGAAAACGTACGATTCCTTCGGTAAATATCTCACATTGTTGCATCTCATTGTGGAATGCACTGCCCGTCTCCACACCATATGTGGCATAACGTCTGATCGATGTGCAGTTGCGCGGTAATTGCGATAATTCGTGCATGTTTTCCGTGAAATTGACGAGTGCGTATCCAACATGGCCGCACATCGGGATGTATGTCTTTCTAGATGTTCAGTCATCCGGTTTTACGGGTCCATAGTCTTTTGTATCGACGACAGGGTAACTAGCCGCGCCATATCGAGTCAACAACAAATGCAGCGTTAGTCTGATTTCTTTTGCCGAATTTAATTTAATTAATTGTTAACATTTTATGGATTACTAATGAAAGTTTTTGAAACATCCGATCTTTGGCTCTTGTCCAACGGCAACGATAAAAGAGAAAAAGAACAATAAGAAAGAGTCAAATACCGACATCGGTTCTAGTAGTGACTACATTTAACATGTCCTTACTCACAAGAACAAAACTACTACAAAGTACTAGCAGCGTGACCTCGTCCAAACTACCCCTTGTCATTTCATAGGAAATTGGTACAACGTGCTGACTTCGTAGCACCTGACTTGGTGTAAAAAAGATGAGAAATGTATATGTCCTTCACATGGGCCATAGTGACCTCCTTGTTAGGGCTGGTACCTGATAAAAAATATGCCACGTAACAGGCATTAGTTCTCCTTTGTTAGCCCAGGATTTGTTGTTATGCTTTTGAGAAAATTATATATAATCAAATCCGTGCTCATATGCACTTCCATGATTCTGGACAACAGGATGAAGACAAGTGCATTAAAAACTACTGGGTGGGGGGTGGAACTGCATAAAAGACTGAAATTGGTTTCCTCGCGAACTTAGGACTTGATCATCTCAACCAACTAAGCAGTTAGAAATGCAACTTTCACTGTGTCTTTTATAATGTGCTTAATAAATTGCTGAATTATGAATGAAAGTTACATAGTGTCCACAAAGTCTCTTTCACATGACGAAAACATTTCCCATTAACATGTTAAACTGTGCCACAAACAAACTCCATAAGAATATGCATGTTAATGGGAAGTGTTTTTGTCATGTGATTGTAGCTTACTCAATTCAGCAATTTGTTGCACTCGACATCACATCACAATTTTTTATCATGTTATGTAATTCTACAAGGTTAGATATTAACTTTTCTGGGCAGACCGCCAGCCTTGAAAATTTGGTTGTTCTACCAAATTTCTGGTGGATCAAACCAGTGTTAGTGAATAGAAGATACATTTGTAACATCAAACTCGGGTGATAGAATATGCATGTTGTTATAAACACAATTTATATTATATTTCACAGGATTCGAATTTAGTGTGGGCCCCTAGATTCACTGCCAGACTCCCAATAGGTTCGGATCTTGGGTATATTTCCTTAATTTGTACTGATGGGTCAAACACGTCAAAATTTATAACTCTGACAGTTCATAACTTGACATAATTAAGGTACAGGGATAATTTTTGTATCTGTGGAATGGTATAACTTTCATCAATGAATTAAAGCATATAGAGCATGGGTTCTTTAATGTTAACCTTGACTTTTACATGCAATAAAGGGCAACATATCGCAATTACACAAACGTTTCCCCCAAATAAAAAAATGTGTCAGACAGTGTTCTTGATGCCAAAACTGCTATTTAGTGCAGCTACTTGCATGCAAAAACACTAGGGAGATAAACTGCTAAGAGTTACTGAAAAATAACATCATATGTCATTTCAAACTTTTCGTGACAGTCCGTCAAGAGAGGATTTACAGACTTGTGATTTTTTTCATGATCTGTTGAAATTGACTTCGCAGCAAGTTCTAATAAAAATACATTTCCTTCCCATGTATGCTTTTCTTAACTGATTTTACTTCTTTGTCATCCAAATTCCTGGTTTTGTCTACAGGAAAAAATCGGCCAAGGCTTGGGATTGGCATATAATTGCATCTGAAGTTCTCAATGATTTATTGCAACTCAAAGTTATAATTTTATGGGATGTTTTATGGTTAATAATTATTCTTGGCTTTCATAGTTATTAGTTATGGATTTCACTTGTAATACTGTCGCAAGGATTTTGGAACATCACAGGTAATTTTCAGTAGAAATAAAAAAATTAATTCTTATCCATGGTTGTTCATGTCCATGAGCTTGGCCAAAATTACTTTTAATTTATTAGTTATTCGATGTGGTAGGTCTGTATACATTTTTTTATTAAACCAGAGATGGCAAACAAATATACAAGTCAATAAAATTTATATTATGGCTTTAGGCTTACAGTTTTGGTGGTGGACCCCTAGATTCTGGAAAGTGGGGGTCCAAGTGACCCCTACAAATTTTATGCTAAATTCTATCCCTGTTTAAAGTGGCATTGTAACGTACGTTAACGTGCAGCTGGCATGTTCGTGGCTGTTAACATAATACCAGGAACCGACATGTTTGGAACATCGCGGACCGTATTAGCCAACTGGCCAATTAGATGGAACAATAGCGAGGACTATAGCAGGGGACAGAGTTAACGCTACGTTGTTAGTGTGAAGTAACAACCATTTTTAGGTGCTTCACATCGATCTTTTAGTGTTGGCTTCTGTGACAGGCAAGTTAAAATAAATAAAAAAAATTTAGTGGAGCAATCACGCAAAGAAATCAACGTTTTTAGGTAGTAAAAACAATATTTGTTTGCATTACTGCCTTAAGGGGAGGTATGGCAGCTGGATAGGATTTTTATAATACTTTCACAACCATCATTGGCTCTGAAAAAATATCTTCTGAATTTGTCAAAGTTGTGATATTCTAAATATAACATTTGTCGACACATTTTTATTCACCATCCCCAAGATATTGCGCAAAACATTTTAAACCATGAAACCATACTTTCTTGTCAAGATGTCATTACTTGTAAATGGCCATCAAAGATTGATTGACGGCATTGATCACATGGTAGATGCAAGCTTTATCCAGGAATAAAACTAATTAAAAGTATATCATTGTTATAAAAGTGAACTTTATTGATAGTAAATGTACAAAGCTATTGGAATATGGAATATTTTTTTTTCAAAAAAACATTCTAGCTGCCATATCTCCCCTTAAATACTGCCTTCACAAATTATCTTATCAGCGTGCATGTTGCAATGTAGTTCTCTAGGCGTTAACAAAACTTGGGTGATTTGTCATGTTGCAACACATTGTACTAAACGGATTTTTGAGCAAATAATATTTGCTGTTTTCTAGATGTGACATCTGCGACAACCCAGATGGCATCCTCCTCTCCCCGTGGAAATGGGGTGACCGGAGACGACCAGATGACTGGTCAAGCTGTGCCGGTCATTCGACACCATCTACCCCAGGTGCCGACGCTGACCCATCACCCGCGTATGGCGATGAGCAAAACAAACAATCACAGTGTCTCGACGGATGCCCATCCACAGCAGTACGCAAACATTGTTCCCATGGAGACCGTGTGTCAAGGCCAGTCGTTTGCAGCAAGCACTGACCTGCTACCGGGTGCAGACCTAGCACCTCACCTGCCGACATTGCCAGCAGATGACGCTTCAGTACTGCCGCATTCATCTTGTGGCGGTCACTCACAGGTGTCAGCACCAATACCGTCACCACCAATTAAGTTGAGAATCCGACGGTCGTTTCACGAGGGCACTCTGTGTAGCCGTGCCACACCGCCGCCCCAATCTCATGAGCAGTCAGCTTTGTCTGCTGCTGGGGTACCAATGCATTCGGTCGCCCCGCCACCCTCCTTACCAGTGTCGGTTGCAACTGGGTTTGCACCGACGAGGTTTGGACGTGCAAAGACAAAAGGTGACATCAAGAAGCAGTTGATGGAGAAGAAAAGAGATAGAAAGATGATGGAGGCAAGTCGAGATGCTGCCATCAAACAAGAGGCTGCGGTAAGCAGAGTGGGCACAGTTACACAGTTCAATTACTGTTACAGTAGTAACTGAAACAGTACTTAAAAAATCAATTAAATACATGTTGGTGAAAACTGATCAAGGGTTAGATTGTTAGACCCTGGTTATAAGTTTATTCAATATGTTTACTGTTTGCCTAACATTTTATACTGACGTGACAAATTATACTTATAATTGCTGTGTGACGAAAAGAAATGTTGAATGGGTGTATGGTGTTGTATTTCTGTACAATTGTGTGTACAAATTTATATTATGGTGGCAGAACCTATGTAAAGATTTTATGTGGATTACTTGGCATGTCTTACTAAACTCTTTCAGAGATTACTTTTTGGAGTGTTGACTTGTTGTGTTACAAAGTGAACACACTCACTTGATGCCAGAGACTCCTTGTGGGCATTGTATTTGGCCAGTTCTTTTTTACTTTAAAGATTTTTTGTTGTAGAAATCATTTGATTAGAACTGAGGGTTATGCGTGACAGTGTTTATTACTTTGTGGTTACAGGCACCTCCCGTGGCAGCGGAGAAACTCACTGTGAAGTGGCTTGTGGGAGATCTGATGTGGGCGAAAGTTAGCGGACATCCCTGGTGGCCTTGCATGGTGGCATACGACCCATACCAAGGCATCTACACGCGCATCAAAGGCAAGTCAGCTGAGTTTCCATCAAATATAATGCATCGTACCAAATCTCTAGTTACCTTCTGTGCAACCCATGAATTGGTCTCACTGTATGATAATAACACAAAAACTTCTACCGTGCAAAACCTGAACTCAGGCTTTTCAAAACAAAAGAATTAGGCAATCCCGAAATCGATATACGAACTATCGTTGTCTTGCATAATGTTTGCAGTTACAGTTTATTTATTTATTCCACCAGGTGGCATCAGGCAGACACGGCTCTACCACGTGCAGTTTTTCGGCAACGAAGCCGAGCGGGGGTGGGTCGCGGAAGGATCAATGATATCCTTCGAGGGTAAGAAAGCGTTTGACCGGTTTTGCGTGGAGATGATTGCGAAACACAAAAAGGACCGTGATAGGTACCTAGTGAAACAGAGTCGGCGCAAGGCGTGGGAAGTGGCAGTGTGTGCTACTGAGGAGGCGCTCCCAATGACCCGTCTTGAACGCCAGCAGACATACACGTTTGTCTATGAGCCGACAGATCCCGCTGCAGCAAAAACGTCTCCCGATGACCAGCAGGCGTCATCACTGTCAAACGGTGTTGCTGTTCAAAAGCGCAAATATGTTAAACGGAAAGTGCAGGCTACGGACGAGGCTAGCGTTGATGGAATCGCAGTGGCATCACCTTTGCTGTCTTCCCCACCGCGGAAACGGATGCGTCATTTAAGAGGTCAACGGTCGTCACCGAGGAAACTAGCCGACCAGTTCGCGACTCAGTTTGCTGTTTTCTGCCAGAAGCGGCGGGATTCTGTACGTGAGGAGAATCCGACTGACACTGATGAACAGGTCGAGAAACGATTGCAGGAATTGTGGGACGGGTTGAATGACGATGAGAGGGCAAAGTTCATACCCATGGGGTCTGATGTGACGAACATCACGGAGATGATGACCAAGTCTGTCGGTGGTAAGTTTTAGTCAGAAACTGGCAGAATTTACAGATGTTGTGTGTAATGTTAGAGTGTTGTGTGTAATGTTAGAGTGTTGTGTGTAATGTTAGAGTGTTGTGTGTAATACAGTGTTGTGTGTAATATTAAAGGGAAACAAAAATCATGGTTTTCGGCCGATGCGCCTATAAGAGTTACTAAATCAGAACCATCTGTATCTACTATTAAGAATATAATGTTGGTGGTGTACTAGGAAGACCGTATTGAACACAATAGCTTAATTTCATGGGCCGCGTCGGTATTCTGGCAATGTTTGCTTGCCAAATGAAAATATATTTGTATACATCTATTCCTATTCTTGCCCATACGATATGGCCTTGCTATTTGCATCCAAGCTCAAATTATGTAACATATTTTGGTCTTTGTTTACCAAACTAGTGTTCTTTCTGGCATAATAACAAGTTTGTTTGAACCATTACATTTTTATTATCTCTTCAATTGTTGTTTCTCCTGTCGGTGCAGTAGCCGACACATTCTGTTCAACCAGTCATCAGACTGCAGCAATTTTTTAAACAAATAAACATTTCGATATCAAAACATACTGAACACGTGTTGAAGGGAATGGGGTGTTTTGCTACGTACAGTTGATAATTAATCAAACGGAGTACACTGTTACAGGGTTAATTATGCAATCTTGTGATTGGTTGTCAAAGTATGTTGTAAATTAGTTTCTGTAGAAATGTAGAACATTTTTGCAATTGAAAACTAAAGTGTCAACGATACTATACAGTCCAGTTTATAGTAAATGCATATTCTTAACATGAAAACCATGTGTTACTTTACACATTTGAGTAACTATACTGACAGTTGTATTGTAAATTCAGTTTGGTTGACCTCCATAAAATTAAGCTTTCTTATAACCTCGTTTCTCTGTTTGGTTGTACAAGATCCTCTGTAGGTGATGGCTTTTCCTTTCTTTTGTTTTGCTAAGTTCACCTTTTCTTCCATTGTTTGTAGCTGTAGTTCAAAGGTCAGGACGTGTGAGTCGACCTTCAAAGAAGAAGCTGGAGGCGGAGGGCGAGATATTCTTAACAACTCCCCAGAAAGCTGCAAAGGTAATTGTTGTATTCAAGTCCTTCCCCCACTGTTTTAGGGTTTGCCTTGAGCAGGGTTGTTTGATTTAAATCACTTCAAAAAAATCATTGATTTATGATTTTTTATTTCCGGTCGTTTAATCGCTGATTTATATGAATTTAACACAAATAATTGTTTACAAGCATCGATATCAACATAGTTTTGTATGTTTTTTAATTCAAGACACAAAGTGCACACACTTGTGTAGCTGTATTGTCACCAGATAGCGTGATAGTCAAATATTTTATGACATTGTGTATATTTGAGCTATTCCCTTTCTGAATGCAGTGAAGCCACACAAACTTGTCTTCCAGAGGAAGTATCTTTTCAACACAAAAGCCCTGAGTTAAAGTCCACTTATAGCTGGTTGTTACCAATCAAGTATGTTGATTCAGTTGTTTAATACTGTACCAGTTTGTATTCTGGTTAGAGACCCTTAGAGTACACAGAGTCCTGGACAGGTGCTAATCCACCCTATAGGCAAACAATAATTACCACTGCTACAGCCACAGACACACAGCATGCTTTCCTTTCCAAGACAGATTATGCAACTACAGGGGGTAAGGCCTTGTGGACATTGTCTAATGTCTTTATATAAGCAAAAATCATGTACCCTGTGCAAATTTAAACATCTATACAAATATCTATATACCATCCGATTTTTTAAAATAAAAATTATGATTTTTTTTCGACCCTGGCCTTGAGGCATATTATCACTACATAACTTTCTAGTGCAATGCTACACATTTTTTTTTAGCTTTCACTCTAGGGGTGACCACTAGGCCAAATTTGGCCCATGCAATCATTGCGAAATGGGTTCAAACTGATTTTGGTATTACTCTAGTAGCAGTAGTAGTAGCAATTTTGTTTTCCACCACTTCGTTCTATATCAGTTCACTTTAGGCCGGATTATTTCAAGTTTCCGTGTCATTATTTCCACAAATTGCGTGACAGCATTAGTGAATCGTATTATTATGCTAGTTCAGACGGTTAGAAAAAAATCATAAAAATAATAGTTCTAAACATTTGATTCGGTTTTATTTTGTAGCTAATATATATGGCTACATTTTCTCCATTGGACATAGGGACATACAACCACTTGGTAATTATCTGGTGGCAGGGTGAAAATTTTAACATTTTCTTTTTCAAATAGTAATAGTTTTTCATTTTGGAAAAGCACAAAGTTGGCACACACGACCATTTCCAATGTTCATGCCAACAAGGTACTATTAACCTTTGCTATTTGTTGCTGTGCGATAATTCGTAATATTTTCATTAATTTGGTACGCGGTCATGAACATGTGTATGGACATTATTGGCCTATTTTGGGTGTTGAAATTCGTAAAATATCGGAAAAGTCCAAATTTAAGGCTGTATTATTCTTAAAGTATAGTAACTACATTCCTAGTGAACCAAGAGGTTACTACCAGTATCCGTGACAACATATGATAGCAACATGGACACAACAATGAAACACAGGCTGCTGAAATCACTCTGGGAAATTACAGTGATATTTTTGTATTTTCGTGCACACATTGTCTTTCTGCTTATCATTCATTGATGTTACATCCTAAAATGCAGGTATATATAAGTTCCTGATGTATCCACAGTGGTCTGTGATATGTAGTAACTCGGCCACAGACTGAGCATAATAAGTGATCCCTGCTTTGGGGTTCATGGTCCCTGCTATAGCCACACTTAACAAAAACCCTGCAAGTAGTTAACTAAATATACCTTGTTGAACAGCGAAAATCTTTTTTGCATGGGCAGCGCCACTTTTGTTCAGAATCCTATGTCAAGAGTGCTGACTGGGTTTCCCACAACTTCTACTTTAAGGCCAGACACGGTAGTCTGAAATACGTAAGAAATTATTTTTTGGACAATTTTTGTTTTGTTCACTTATTGACAGATTGATATATCTACTTCACAACAAAGATCGTTTTTTAACAGTTACTCACCGCTAAGTCACTATTTTAGCACTAACTTAGATGGCACATCCAATGCAAAATGACAATAAAAATGTGAATCGATGAAGCATGCCAAAAATGTCAATGTTTGTGTCTTGACAACGACCACATTCGTTCACTGTACGCAATTTTGTTTGGTATCAGAAAAACTGCCGTCTTCTTGGCTATTTGTCAGTTATGTTGTAGTCACGCCCCTTTCTTCCAAAGTAGAATTTTCCTGCGTTGAAACCAGGTCCAAATTCCCGACGATCTCCTTATTTAGCATTGAACATATGCAAATGAGACACAGAACTGGCCGAAAGCAAGTTCGGGGGTTCGTTCTGCCTCCTCGCGGTTTTATGATGCGTTTTTCTGGAAAAAAATTCTCAAGACGAGGCAAATCAATCCCACGATGCTATGCGTTGTTTAGTTTCCTGTTAACATTATTGTTGTTGTTGCTACGGAGAATTTTTGACAGCTGGTCAGTGAACGATATTTTGAGTGAAATAGATAGTTTAATCGAGATGCCGCCAAAGAAAAATCGAAGCTTGTACGGAAGCGACTGAGTGAATGCAATGCTGCAAATCGATGGTCGGCGAAGAAAGTCGATTTTGCAGCCGTAATCGACGGCGAAAGAAACTTTGCAGAAGCAGATCAGAAGTAACTTGTTATGCATCACACAGTGCCATATGACATGTATGGATGCTATGTTATATATAGCAAGAACTTCAGAGTTAGTGATGATTGACTGACGTGTCACCAAACGTGATGATTGTATATGAACACACATACGCCTGCTGCATTTATAAAATGCCTCAGTGAAGTGGTGCCTAGGCTGATTACGGGGATATTCTTATAAACCTGTTTCTGTAGTCTATACATTATACCCTATACTGACTTGATGCAAGCAAGTCTGTGGAGTGCTACATGCAGTCAATTTTCATGTTTCATGGACGTCTGAAGTCACAACCTGTGCAGTGTGAATTATATATGGAAACTATCTGAGCTGAAGCATCGGCGATGATTCTTTGCATGATATGTATATGGGAGAGGGGTGGGAAGACATGATATAATTGTCACTGTTAATGGACAGACATTCATATATTATGCACGGATATTAAGACTATTATTTTGCTGCTTGTTTGCAACATTTTGTACTTGGGAAAACAAATTAATAGTTAATGATAACTTAATTGATAATTTATTACGGCGTCCATCTTGGATTTCAGTTGATTCACCGTGATTGCTACATCTGGACAATGGCTAGACCAAATTTGTTCTAACTTGGCACATTGATTGACTACATACATATGCAAATTGTGACAGTTGTTTTTTTGGGTCTCCAAATAAAATTTATATGATTTTTTCAATCTTAGTAACATGTCCAAAAGTAAATTTTTTCATAAAAGTAATAATACTATGCAATCTATATGTTGCATCTCAAATCAGAAACTGTCACAATATTGCACATTATATTGGGATGACCTTCTGAAAATGTCAAATGATTCTGTTGATAAATAGCTGAGTTCTACCATACGAGAGATGTCTTGTCGTTCAAAAACATTTTATTGAATAAAACAGCTTCAAAGTTTGTAGACATTTCAATATGAAATTTCACATGCAAAAATAGAGCTACAGTACTAAAATTTCAAAGTGAGATTCTCCAGTTCATGCTCTTTCTAATGGTATACAATGGTCATCATTTGGTTGGTTGAAAACATGAATAAAAAAATTCAGACACAACCACCCCACAAATATGTGTCCATCGTCACTCCACAATCCCACCGCACCAACACACAAAATAGAGCTGCAGTACCAATATTGCACAGAGAGCTTCTCCAGTTCATGCTCTTGTTAATGGTGTATAATATTCATTATTCAGACGACAGCATCGAGTTCAACACAAACCTGCATGTTGTACAGTATGTCTCGTACATGCACACAAGGCCGAGGCAGTGATCGAGGGCATATCTCTTCAGTATGGGCGCACTACACTCGAGACACAGGAGTCCCCGAAATTTTGCCAGATAATCATGAATAATGTGACGCAAACAATGATAACTAATACTTACACCCTGATCTGTTGACGATGACATCTCCTCAGACTCAACTACACTATCACTGGTGCTGCCACTGGACATCGGCACATCGGAATTCCCGGTGTTTTCACCACCACTTTTCGCCTGCTTGCCGATCATAGAACGTGCAAAACTCAACTGGCGGCGTTGAGAACTTGGTTTCGTACTAAACTGCTGCTTAGATTTCAAGTGCATTCCGGACATATTACGTAAATTACTCTAAAGCACATCAAAGCGTAGAAAAACTGCAATGGTGTAAGACGGGAAATTGCTTTGTGACGTAGTAGGCTGCCTGAAAACCAATCAGCGTGGCACACTTGGGGGTGTGGCTGAGATTGACCAATAGTAGCTGCGCTGACTAGCAAAGGGGGGGTCGTCTTCTAAGTCGAAATGGTCAAAATCTATATGTTGTTGGGTTGTTTACAAAGATGGCGGCGCACGCGGCTTCAAAAAACGTATTTTTCGATTACGTAAAGTAATTACTCTAAAACAGTGGGCATGCTACAAATGCTCGTTTTTATTGCATTTTACGAATATATTCGTAAAACACACAGATTGAAAGTTAGATGTTGATAGTACACCAATATGACAAAACATGAAAATGACCAGAAAAGATTAAATCGCGAAAAATATAAATTTTTGAGGAGCATGCAGTGCCTTAAACTCCTGATCGTAGACGCGGACAATTTTAGTCACCTACTTTTCGATAAGTTTGGACATGCTGTTTGCATTTAAAATCAACTTATTTGGCAAGATAGTCCATTCATTCATTGTTTACTAACCTCCTCATGTTCCGATTTGACAGTTCTCTTAATCGAGTGTTGCAAATGGTTAGTTTTTAGGCATTCTTATAGGGGCAAAGGCCCAAAATAATGCCTTTGGTTTCCCTTTAAGACATTTCTGGGAGTTGTCAACTTAGATTGAATGGGTTTGCTATGTTCTTATGTGGCCATTGTAAGTTGTTATGTTGGAGGGTGGTTCAGCTTGGGCAAGGATATGGCGTACCCATATTTGTGTGATATTTGAAGACTTTTGTGGACTCTTCTCAACACGAGACTGGAGTTGACAGTGGAAGCACAAATTGTCTATTTAGTTGGAAGGTTCATTTTTAGATGCGTAGCATGTGTTTATGTGTTGTAGTGCATTAGTATGAAAGACAAGTGAAGGGATTTAGTTTGGCCTAAACATTAGTGGTGACCATTACTTTTCCAGAATCTAGGCCATGCTACCAAAACTGGGGACCAAAAATGTATTGCGTGACAAGGGTATAATATAAATTTGATTGATCTGTAAATGGTAATGCAGCTAGTTTGGATTTATTGTAGCCAGTGGATACACACATTTGTCTGCCTATTTTGTTGGATTGGGATATTTATTGATGTCCTCTGCAGCATACCCTACGTGTAAACAGTCTGTTAGCAGTGAACTGTAAGATTATCTCTTGTTTACAGACTGCAGCAACAGTTCCTGTCATCAAAACTGAGGAAATTAAGAAAGATTTGACTGAGAAAGAAATCGATGATATCATCGAGAGTGTTGCGTCCGGCGCAGGCGAAGTATGGGTAATTAACATTTGCTTTCACTACAGCCATCTGGTGCTGGCCAAGTAATGGTACACATCTGCTCAGTAATTGTCCGATAGCAAAGTGAATGTAGGTATTTTTCTATCTATTGTGATACAATTCAGATTGTTATTTGTTTGTGGTTTGATGAAGTGATGGTGTTATTATCATTGTGTTGTAAGTAAAAGAGGCTTTGGTGCACAACATAATAATATTTTATGATAATTATTAGCAACGTTATTATTTTTAAAGGAATCCAAGTAAATTGCAAAAAAATAGCAGTTTTGACCATTCGTAGGGTTAATCAAATTCAACATTAAAGGAATGATGTGTTTGCTTACGAAGGATGACCTCTATGTTTCAGATGCCGGATGCAAGATCAACTAAGGACGAGAGCGAGGACGGCCAATCACAAGCCAGCAGTGTCAAGGTTGGGACATATTTCCATTGAAATAATTTTAGAAAATTCAAAGTTCTGGATTTTTTCTCTCTATCGTCTCAGTCGGTTGTCATTCAGTTTTAAAATAATTCAAATGTCTTTGTCCGCATCATGTAAATAGTTCCATTGAAATTTCATACCTGTCTGATTATGAAATCGACTGCATCTATGTGTTGTGTAGAGCATGTTGACTGTGTGTATAATACTAATATATTTAATTTGTTCTTTGTATATTAATTCCGTTTTAATACATAATACAGTGTCTTTATGTCTTAATTGTGTTTGGATTGGTTTATTTAATGAATCATAACAACTAAAATCTTGTTCAAGTTTTTTAGAAATGCTTTATTTGACTACAGCAATAGGTGGAAAAGCAAAGTAGACATTTGTAATAGTAATTTGTTTAGAACAATGTTCATTATATGCATAGTAAAATGTAAACATTTACATATATAATCACAAAACAAATGTAATGATTACCCGTACATAAGCATTACTGAGAGAATCCTACTAACACCAGGCTTGGTCACCATCGTAGGAATGACCCTGTTGGCTGTCTCCACTTATTTCATTGGACATGTTGATCTCCAGGGTGATGAAATCCCACCTGGAAGTGCAGCGAGACACAAGACCAAATCGTCAGAGTCAACCGACGAGGTCGCAGAGATCGAGCTGTTCCGTTTAAGCAACGCTGGGCCGTTGAAGAAGGAGAACGTGTGTTTATTGTGTGAGAAGCCAGGTGAGCTGATCACATGCAATGGCCCGACGACGGCGTGCCACAGCTCGTTCCATCTCAGCTGTCTCGGTCTCAAGTCCGCGCCTGCAGAGCCGTTTGTCTGCGACGAATGTACGACAGGTTTGTCCGAGCGTTTGTTGTGTTACTGGCCTGGGTGTGGGTCACGGCTTGGCGGGGACATCACAGCTACACCTGCTGCACAAATTGCACGCTTGATGTTATTTTTTTGGTGAAGGCAGCATTGTGCAAGTAATGCAGCATCATATTTTATCTATCAAACACATTGCATATTCATCTGTCGTGTATGTTCACTGAGATGATGTTCAAAGTTGAAAATGGGTCATGGTGATATTTAAAAAAATTTAATGGATGTATGTCTGTTAGGTGTCATATGATGCTTCGTGTTATTTGTTTAGGTGATGGATTTAATTTTACAAAATTTCTTGCACTGGTGCCTGTTAACCCTTTTTATACTGATCACCTGCCGTGGAATTGTATCCATTTTACCAGGACATTTTGACCATATTTTCAAAATCTCTACGTAATAATAATAATGTACTTTATTTTTACATCATGTCCAGAGTACAACTCTGTTCAAGGGTGTTTACAATGACTAAATGGACTAAAATGTGTGTAATAAAATTAAATGTACTCTGTCAAATTTTATTTTCTCAACTAATAATGTTATTATATACATATGTTGTATATGAAATGAAAGCTAAGAAACTCAGCATACCAAATATGTGCTTATTATGTGCATAACTCTTGATTTATGCAATAATATGATAAGTTAAAATGAATATAGTAAAAAAAAAAATTTTTGCCGAAGTACTTGCCCGAACTTCAACATAGTTTTTTCCTCTTTCTGTTGTGAATACGTGACAAGTTCATAAAAAAGTTTTAGACATATATAATAGCTACATCTAGCACCAAAGACTAGATCTCTAAGACAATTATGAAAGAAACTGGTATTTATAACACAAACACATCAGTTCAAAAACTGTAAGACGTCATCAATTTGAAGTTGTTCACATCGTCGTCATCACCACTAAATAGGATGACTAGCACTGATCTTCCAGAACTTGATCTCACACATGGCAAAATCGATATGTCCTCACACAACTCCATGCCTAGATTGCCAATAAACGCCATTTTTATACAGTAAGAGTATATTTATGGCCTGATCGCGTGGAGTCGGCCATTTTACCATTTCGAAGTTGTTCCCGTAGTCGTCATCATCACCAAATAGATTGTGTGTGACTGAACTTCCACAACTTGGCACACACCCGGCAAAGTCGATCCACTGTCACACATTTTACTGTCTAAATCGCCAATAAACTCCTCTTTTCATGCCGGTAAACTGCTATATTCACAGCCCGATCCACCGGCATCGGACATTTTAAAATGCGCATTTGAAAATTTTAAGTATGTTGAAATTTCATTAAAAAACCAAGATAAATGAACTATTACTGGCTGCCGCCATTACAGGAAGCTAGCTATACCTCGTGGCTATCGTGGTATATCATGTGACCGGCATACAACGGAAAATTACAACAAATGAATATGACACCGGGTGAATACGGTAAACTATGCATGAGTACGTATTCGGTAACTTGTGGTAACTACACATGGCTGTATATTTGTTATAAAAAGGGTTAACGACTAGATTTTTAGAGTCTAGGGGGTTTGGTAGAATGTTCTGGTGCTGAATGCATGGCCCATGAGAGGAATGCAATTTTGTCCACCACGATGCTCAAAGATGGTTTGCATAGAGTTGATTTGATGGCTTTGCTTCTGACACTCTTCAGCTGTTTCTGGACAGTTTTGAGTCAGATGTCGGCGTCGCAGCATTAGTAGTGTTGACAACAATGTCAGGGTGTAATATCTGACACTGAAGGTAGCTGAACACCATGCTATGTAACGCACGATTGGCAACCGTCTTGAAATTGCTTGCCCACTGGAGGTTGTTATGACTATTGACCATGGTGTCTGCACAGTAGAGTTCAGGCAAAGAGTACGTTCTGAACATGCATTTCTGTAATTGGTATTTCAGACACACTTTGTAAGTGTATAATAAAGTATTTGAATTTGTTATTTGTCTAAACAAATCCTGGATTAGAATATTGTTCTGATCGATTAGTCCATGATTCATTCATCGACATCTTTAATATATGTGACCTGTCTATTCCTGTGATTGGTGCATTGACAAATCCAACACTTGGTTCCAGTCAGCAGTGTTGTACAGCAGCTAAGGATTTAGTTCAACAGAGCTAAGTGGAGATTACACAGGAATATATAACTGGCCATGAGAAGGAAAGAAAAAGATCCTTGAAAGCCGACTTTTATTTGTATTTGTATAAAGCTAGATTTAAAGGGGAAGTTGAACCTATGACACCGCCATTGTTGTCATGTACGCAGGCAGTCACACGTGTTTTGTGTGCAAGAAGACGGGCCCTGAGATGAAGCGTTGTGCCGTGCCAATGTGTGGCCGCTTCTACCACCAGGAGTGCGTCAAGAAGCTGCCATTGACTCGGTGCGAGAACCACCACTTCTACTGCCCACTACACACTTGTGCCTCCTGCGCTGGCGGCAACCCAAAGAATGCCAAAGCTACAAAAGGTGGGTTTGTGGGCCCTCAAGTACGACTCTTATTATAACTTTTTGTGCAGAAGCAGACTGTGAGCATTGTCCTGCTGGGACACACCCGTGTCAACACGCGGCTTACCCGAAAACGGATTACTCAGTGTTTCCCTGGTCCATCCACCTATGAGTTGACATAGTTCTGCTCTATCTTGATGGGTAGATTATCTGTTCCTTGAATGGAAGGCTGTTCTGGTTTCTTGGATTATTGCCGTTGATATGTTATTTACCTCTCTAGAATCCGAGAATATTTCAGCTGACTCATTCATCCTTCATCGGTGGACTGAACTTTGCCCATATCCGAAGATGAAGGCCTATGCCCCACTGAAGACTACTGTTCTCAGCCAGGTCATCGTCTGTTGTCATTGCAGGTCGCATGTACCGGTGTGTGCGCTGCCCGACGGCTTACCACATCGGTGACTTCTGTGTAGCCGCGGGCAGCGTCTACCTGGCTGGCTTCAACATCATCTGTAGCGAACACTTCCAACCAGTGAAGACGCAGGTGCATCACTCCCATGTCAACGTCAGCTGGTGCTTCCAGTGCTCGAGTGGTCAGTGACGCCACCTGTATGATGGTCATATTAGCCATTTTCAGCATCATAATACCAATACATAGACATACTGGAGTTTCTTTCATTATTCCTATATATTGATATATCCAGAATCCAGGTATTCCTGTGCATGGTTCATACTATTAAGCTACTGTGAAGTTGTAAAACTTGCCAGTAGTTGGGGCTTTGTATATAGACAGAAAATGTTTTGTAATCAGTTACAGTGCAGTTGTAATTGATGCCAGTGTGACAAAAAATGCATCAGTCTATGTAAAACCATGTCTAAGAATGAGCGGTGATGGTTCATGCAATCTTTCTTTTTAAAACCATGTAGTTGTACTCAACGTATGAACTATTGCAGTTGATCTTCATAAAACATTGTAATTGATTTATTTGTCAAATTTGTAATTGATGTTTTTGCAGCTTTGTAATTGATGTTTTTTATGAAGAGCTACAAATGTAAATGAGTGTCTATGATGCTTTGTGATTGAACTCAACCCTGAAGCACACCTTGATTTACACTGTTTGCTGCGTTCCAGGTGGGACTTTACTGTGCTGCGAGACCTGCCCAGCTGCCTACCACGCCGAATGTCTCAACATTGAGCCACCAGAGGGCAGCTGGTACTGTAAAAGCTGCAGCAACGGCAATAAACCTCTGTACGGCGACATCGTGTGGGTGAAAGTTGGCAATTATAGGTTGGTGTTGATTGTGTTTCTGTCTCAGGTTGGGGGGGGGTTGCATGGTAGAACCTGTCTTGAGAGACTGCCCCTTCTGCCCCACTGGTCTCTCTTGCAGGTGAGTTAACATTGAAAAGATGACCTGGGGAGACAAGAGATGTTGCCCAAAACAGGGTGGTCACATAATGCAGGTTTTACTCTATTTAATACTGTGTAGTTCATGGCATGTTGTGATTTTTTATTTTATGAATGAAATAGCCATAACATAACGAGCATTTCTTTGGTAGTTACGATATGCCTCGTTGATATTGGAGCAAAACTTGAATCTGGCCAATTCCATGTAGCAGCTATTGGCCTGTCACCAAGACGATCATTTCAAATACATATTTCACCCTGAGCCTGGTTTCTGTGTTCTGTACAGATGGTGGCCAGGGGAGATCTGTCACCCAAAGAACGTTCCCAAGAACATCCAGGAGAAGACGCATCAAGTAGGAGAGTTTCCCGTGCACTTCTTTGGCTCCAACGACTACTTCTGGACTCACCGGGCCAGGTGGGAATGACTGAAACCTGGGGGAGTAATAATTAATGGTGACAACAACCAAAACAAATTTGTTGAGGAGGGAGTAATCGAAAACTAGTGGCCAGAACTGTTGAGGATTTCTGGGAACCAGGAAAGATTTGTTGAGGAGGGAGTAATGGAAAAACTAATGGTCAGAAGTGTTGAGGATTTCTGGGAACCAGGAAAGATTTGTTGAGGAGGGAGTAATGGAAAAACTAATGGTCAGAAGTGTTGAGGATTTCTGGGAACCAGGAAAGATTTGTTGAGGAGGGGGTAATGGAAAAACTAATGGTCAGAAGTGTTGAGGATTTCTGGGAACCAGGAAAGATTTGGTGAGGAGGGAGTAATGGAAAAACAGTGGTCAGAAATGTTGAGGATTTCTGGGAAGAATGTAGTTTCTTTAGTTGTTTTTATATGAGACTGGGAACGTTGTAATTCAGAATAGTAGATGGTGTTTTTCATTGGATCCATGTGGTATGTTGAGCTGTGTGGTTTTAGGCTGTTCCTCTTCCAAGAGGGAGACAAGTGTACCAAGGAGACAACCACAGCCAAGGGACTGGCAAAGGTCTTCCAGACAGGTGACATACACTGCAGTTCGATACATTACACATGCATTTACTAATATTTACCTTCCATATCAATAAAGATAAAAAACTGCTAGCTAGTTTCTTTTGCAATATTTGTTTCTCCATGACATCTTCTAATAACTACAGTGACCATTAAGACCACCTACTCAAAAGTTTGAAGTTATTTAGGCACCATCTCTGAAAATTGATTTACGATACAATTCATATTCACCGGATCATCGTAATGCAAAATTGCTACATGCGCTAGGAATAACACCCTGAACTATGACTGGAAAGTAAACTGCTTTTATGAAATACATCGATGTACAATTCTACATGAAATAACTGCCAAGCTCCTCACAATGAACCCAATTTGATTTTGTATCGAACATTGGTGTTTTGAGATAATGTCTTATATGTGTAGTATTATCTATCATCGCCCCTCCACTGGTTCCAAGATAGTGACCGAGTCCCTCTTGTCAGTGCCGAATACGTGCAGAAATAAAGTACAAATATTTTGCCCGTGACTGTCGTGTAGCCACGTAGAGTATCTACTGAAAATTGTACTAGTGAAAAGCACGGTGATATTATAGTTAGAACGCCAGACTCACAATTGAGAAAACCAAGTTCAAATCCTCTTGCTGCCATTTTGAAACTGTGGCAATTTTGTTCACTCCACATTGCTTCAGTTCACTCAGCCGTACCAGTGAGTACCTGGCTTTAGACAGTTCACTCAGCCGTATCAGTGAGTACCTGGCTTTAGACAGGTCACTCAGCCGTATCAGTGAGTACCTGGCTTTAGACAGTTCACTCAGCCATATCAGTGAGTACCTGGCTTTAGACAGGTCACTCAGCCGTATCAGTGAGTACCTGGCTATAGACAGTTCACTCAGCTGTATCAGTGAGTGCCTGGCTACAGACAGTTCACTCAGCCGTATCAGTGAGTACCTGGCTACAGACAGTTCACTCAGCCATATCAGTGAGTACCTGGCTACAGACAGTTCACTCAGCCGTATCAGTGAGTACCTGGCTATATGAGTTGGAAATGTGAACGACTAGTCTTCACACAGTAATTGCTCGTGGCTGAATACTTCCCAGAGAAGTCGAGATTGTTGGAATGAACTGGTCTGTCGGGGGGGGGAGTGTAAAGCACTTTAAGCAGTCCCGAGGACTGGATACTGCACTATTTAAGAATGTAACTTTTTTACTGAAAAAACATGCAAAAGAGAATCTGACGGCCTTATACTGTTGTAGCGGTCAAAGAAGCGACTGCGGCCTTCAAGTTGTGGTTGGCAGCGAAAGATCGACTGGAAGAGCAGCAGCAGGAGCGTAATGACCGCAAGCCTGCCCACTACAGACATATCAAGGTACTACGTCTGTGCTGCTGCTTCTTTAGCTTTCGATGAGAATTTATCTGAGGTATTTGGACTTGTTGATATGCTACATATGTGCTTGGCAGTTGTGTCCCCTCCCTGTGTGCAGTGCATGGTAGGTAGTCCTATTTGCAGGGTACAAATTTGAATTTAGAGTAATATTGGTAGAGTTGTGTTGATATTCAGTTTTAATAATACAATCCTGGGCTCAGAGGTGCATCAAATTGAAAGGATCTAAAAATCTATATTTAATGTTGTCAATAGATTTCTTCTTGGAATAAGAAATGGATGACTACATTGCCGTAGTGCATAAAATAGAACTCCTATTTTCAAGCAAATTTAGAATTTGTTGCAGCGACAATATTTCTTTGTGTCAGCCTAGGTTAGGTTGTTGCCATAAGGTCTGATCTGTTACTTTTCTTGTTGCGCTGCTAAAAAAAAATTTTTGCTTTAAGAAAAAAAAATGTAAACACGAAAAAATTTCTGGGGAGCCATGTAAGAAAATGATTTTCATTATTTCTGAAATTTTTCTTAAGAAAAATTTACTTCGTGTAATTTTTATTTAAATGTAATCTTTATGTAATATACATATTTTTAATTGCCCACGAAGGCCACACACGGCAGGTAAATGGAAAAAAAATTATTTGTGCAAATCATGCAATTTTTTGGCCAAAAGTAGAGAATGGGTCTTACTGAGTAAAAAATATATTGAACTTTTGTCAGTCTGACCCCCCCCCTCGTTTCCATGGTAACAAACAAAATATCTGCCGTTTTGAGCAAATATTGGCAAATTTGGAAACACTGCCATTCTTTATTGAACACATATATTATTATAATTCTTGCAAATCCATGTTCAGTACACATTCTACTGTACAATGACCACAGCATTTGTTAAAATGTTGTTTTTATTTTTTTAAATAATTTTTTTTTAAAGTGAAGAAAAACATTTTTGGCAACAAATACGTGTTTATCTTTCAAACTATTGATGATTTTTAAAGTAAAGTATGCTGAATGCAACATTCAGAACCTTATTTGGATAGCATAGGTACTCACAGAGATATCCTTTTTCCAAATGCAGAAAACACGTGTTTGAGAAAACGCCCATCAAAGATTTGTTTACCATCAATAGTTCTGATAGTTTCAAACTATGTGTCACATAGATATTTCCTTTGGCATGCTTATAGAAATTGTTATACTGAATATAACAATGTAAACATTATGTTACTGGCATAAGTACTTCCAGAGATACGCTTCCTGCAAATGTGATAAATGAACCAAACACAGTGGCTGCCATTTTGGAATTTTTTATATGTCATAATTAATATAATTTTCTTACCAGTTTGGTTGATGGGGCAGGAGGCCATCTGGCCTGTATAAACTCCTTTATTTACAGTTTCTTTGCTAGGTATTTGATAGGGTTGTGTATTTACTCAAATAATGACTTGATGCACGACTTGAAGGTGTTGAAGAAGTTGAAGTGTCATGTCTCTGATGACATCAATAAGGATTGATAAAACAAATAGAAAGCTGTGTAACTTGTTCTCAGGTTACCCACGGACAGGCTATAACATAACGCCTATAATATATACATAAAAATATATTAACTAAATTTGTTAACCTCAGGAACAACTAAGAAACAACTAGACAGTCAACAAGACAAACAAGGTTCCACAACATTCAGTCAAATCCGCCAGCCTTGTATGCTGGCCCTTCTTCCTCCTCGGCGCTTGACCTGTGCCACTGTTCTACTCCCAACTCCGCCGCCGGTCCCGGGAACCGTTGCTGGCGTCCGCATTGTCGCTAACTCGTCGTCTGCAGTGACAACGCACAGCTGCATTTCTGCCGTATCCAGCTGTTTCGCCGCCGAATATGTCCAATTTGCACGTGTATCCCGCAATTGCTGCGCTCTCCCTTTCTTTCTCTGCCCAAAAACATGCTTTGTGGAAAACTTATTCGTTCTGACTCGATGATTACTTTCGTTAGACACCATCGTTGTTTATACTCGGAAATAGCAACATCGTGCATTGTGGGAGATCACGCATCATATATGCAAATGTCCGCGCCATGTATGGAAATATCCGGGTCAATGCAGGTGACATAGCATGATGCCGAATACCAAATAAGGAGATAGTCGGTACAATACTGCTTGCATATATGACGTTGTCCAGCGAATACGGGTCAAAGGGGAATTTATTTACCAAACAAGATGGCGTACGGTGAATTTATGGCAGTGTTGCAAAGGTCTAAACATCACATATTTTCGAATTTTGAGAATCAAAACGGGATTATTACTTGATAGGGGTACACTTTGTTCATGAAAAAGTGATTTTGAGGTATGTGATCGTTAAAAAAATTAACTTTGTTGATAATTAACATACAAAGCTATCAGAAAAAGGACGAAACACATTTTGAGCATATTTTTTTCAAAATACGTTATTTCACCTGCCGTGTGTGGCCTTAAGTTCACTAGAGGAGTCGCAAAGTCTGAAACAAACGAGTTGAGTTTTGGTGCAAACAGCATAACCACATGATATTGGCAAACAGGAATAGGCGTATACAAATATATTTTTATTTGGCGATCAAATTTTGGTAGACTTTGATCTAATAGTATGGCATGGCCTATGAAATTAAGATGATATGTGTTCAACAAGGTTTTTCTAGTAAACCACTGATGTGATATTCTTAATTGTAATTGCAAATTGATATATTTTAGTAAGATAGGTGCATGGGCCCAAAACCACAACTTTTGTTTCCCTATAACCCATTAGGCCCCAGCATTTTATGAAAACATGTTCCCCTGTTCCCAGGATTTCTGGCAAATTTCGAGCGATTTTACCTCCTTGTGTTCAGAAATCTGTAGAAAAAACTGTTCAATATTGACAATTACAAGTTGCGTTCATTTTGAAAAGTAGTAATTTCTCTGCATGCCTGTATACATAGAAATAGGATATATTAATAAAATGTTGACATTTGATCACAATTTAACAAGACAAAATCGTAAATTTTTTAAAACTGAAAGTTGCGACTGACATTTGACAATGATCCCATGCTATAACCCTATGCAACCCAGGGGAGAAAATGTAGCTGTGTGTTAGTTTTGCACCACTGAAAAAATTATCTGACGGTTATTTTTCAGGTTACACCATATTTTGTCATGAAAAATATAGAAATAAAAATTTTCGAGATGGCGTGAACAAAACCGATAAAAATCAAGATTTCCAAAAGGGCAACCCATGCATGTAACGCGCTGATGTTGTTGCAAAATGTATCCGCTAGGGTGTGGCAAAATTGGGTAACGTTTAGTTCAGTAGTTAATAAGATTTTTTTTAATAGTGGGTCCTGCCGGTGCCAGCCATTCCAGGACTGGACAGAGCGTCCGACCTCGGCCATTGCGGGCTCTAGTGGGTTAATGTGCACAAATAAAAAATCTCAAATGTTTTCTTGTTAAAAGGAATGTTTTCTTGCATAAGAAAATATTTTTTGCAGTGCTGCAAAATCCTGGCCTTATAATTTTTCATGACAGTGGAAGAATTCTTTATTTGCAGACAAATTTCCCCATCGGCAGTGTACAAATCAGGAAGGCCGATCTGTCAGAAATCCCACGATGCGAGTGCTCCCCTAGTGGGGATAATCCATGTGGATCTGACTCCGAGTGCATCAACCGGATGATGTTGTATGAGTGTCACCCGTCTGTTTGCCGGGCTGGTGACAGGTGTCGCAACCAGCGTTTCCAGCGACGCGAGTACCCAGAGGTTCGGCCCTCGAAGGTCGATAATCGCGGCTGGGGTCTTGAGACTCTTGTTGACATCAAGAAGGTAGGCCGGTATCTTCAGTAACTGTTGCTCTGTGTTCTTCCTAACTCTGTATCCATTCTTTTGTGAGTTATTTAAAACTCCTTCCTCAGTCGGTGATGTTCGAATTTGTAGCGTGTGAATAACTTAAATAATATACACAGGTTTTTATAAAAGAGTGCACAATTTTGTTAAAATCATTGAAATAATTTACTCTGATTGTTAGATCGGGTAACTTACATATACACATGAATAGCCTTGTGACCAACTCCATCGAAATCAGGAATAAGTCGGAAATGCCGAGGCTGGCTATATCACTTCATACTGAGTGAAGGGGTGAATCTGGCTGCGATGGCCGATTTTCAGGTTTTGATGTTTTTAATTAGCCTAACTATCCTCATGCTGTTATAAGGCCATAAAATAACTGTTAACTTTGAAAAAATAAAAATTTTCGTAGAGCTTTGAATATCTTAATGAACAGAAACTAAGGAAAATTCGCACAATTCAGATGTATGGTATCCACTGCACATTACCACTACCCCTGCCATATTGGCTTCGTTGGAAAAGTAACCTATTATGGGATGCATTTAATAAGGCAAAATCAGTCACATGTTACTATATAACCAGTTAGAGAGCTGTAAAACGGGGGGGGGGGGAAACGTGTAAATAAAACTACACTACTAAGGAGGACGTAATCATGTGATACAAATTGCAATGACTGATTGGCTCAGCTAGAAACGTGCATGCGCAATCGCTCTCAACACTGGAATGTGACCTTTACCCCAATGTGAGGCCATGTTTGTTTTAGTTTGAGTTTGACTACTTCGGAGACTGTTTATTTAGTTGCCGGTGACATGTTTTTGTTCATAAATCAGCTTAGTGGCAAAGTGAGACATAGCTGATGAACAGCAGCATGATTTCAAAATCGACCTAGCGCAGAGTATGTTTCAAGATGCAGAAGGTAATGTCAGTGCTAGTGATGTGTCAACTGACGACAGTGCGTTGACACAGCTAGTTGAAGAGTATCATCTCAGGAACTTAGTCGAGTCAGATAGTGACAGTGAAATGATCGTCATTTCTGAGAGCGATAGTGGCGAGGAAGACCAAGATCGAGCAATAGTCGACAGCTTTGAGAGAGTACGCAGACAACTTGGCGGCAACGTTGCTGAGAATGCTATATCTTGCCAACTTTCACTTCTAACGAACTGGAATTTCATCAAAATCTCCATGTTGATGTGTGCTACAACAGTATAAAATGTCAACTTCATATCATGTGCCATTGTTATTCAAATATATCAATGTACTTTAGTAAACTTGAAAGCTGTTTTTCGTCAAACGACTCAGGACACCTTCTTTTATCAAACGATAACTTGGCAATTAATAGAGCTTGGTTGTTGTCTTTGGTACCGTTGGAAAGCCTATCCAGTTGTCATTCACGAGGTATTCAAAATGTAATTTTCCTACTTATTCCTGAATTTGATGGAGTTGGTCACGTAGGCCTGGACCACTGTTGCACTTTTGTAGCAAAATTTTTACCAGATCCAGTAAAAAATAATTTTGTTGTTTGTCCGATGATTAATAACTAAACTTTAAAAAAAATTTACTAGTATTAGCATGTCATAGTTGATACATCAGTGTCATGGTTACAGGGTCAGTTTGTGAACGAGTACGTGGGTGATTTAGTGGACGAGGAGGAATGTAAGCGTCGCATGATCCAAGCACACGCTGACAACATCACCAACTTCTACATGCTCACCCTCGACAAGAACAGGTCAGTCGGTGTCATGGGGTCAGTTAGTGCAACAAGTTTTTCTGTATCTGTCAGTGATAAATTAGCTAACATAGGTAAAGCGTGCCTGGAATATATTAGAGTTTGTCAGTAATTTAAAAAAAAATACTTCATTCTCTTCGCTCCAGCTGGAGCTGCTCCAACGCACTCCGATTTCTTCATGTGTTTCCTGGTGATTCCAAACGTCATTTCTTCAGCGACTGACCTCCAGCTGTGTGTTGGTCTTTCTGGTATTCTTTACCCTTGAGAATTCCATTCCAGGGTGTGTCTTGACATTGGTCATTTCATTACAGAGGACATGTCCTATCCAAGTTCAGGGGTGAGATTTAGCAAATCATGGAAGGTAGCCAGTCGGGCTACCAACCTTGCAAAGTGAAGTAGCCCGACAGCTTCTTAAGTAGCCCACATGCTAATCAATACTTTGATGATAGAAAGTAAAAACTTTGAAGATAAAATGTATGAATGACATCAACAACAAATAAAAAATATCAAAAACAAACAGTTTTTAAACATTTATTTTCAAGGCAGGATCAATAGAATGTAATACATAATACTGAATAAAATAAAGTATACACAGGTTTTTTTTTCTTCATAACATGGAACACCAACAGTCTACGCGAGAAGTCTCCAAAGTGTCACAGGACATCAGGTCCTGTGAACTGAACAGTTTTGCTGATTTTTTACGGGACCTAATTTTACCCTAGCCCAAAGAAACTATAACCACGTTCTCGATTATTCACCAGAAGCACTCTGTGCACCATGGAGATAATTATATCTAGCTATAATCGAGATAGTGTATGTTTTAAGTATGTATGTTTATATGTGGTTATGTTCACGTTTTCCTCCTAGACGGCTTGCACCTCAGGCGCAAAACTTTCAGTGATTAATCTACAACCCCACTAATGAAATGTAACGCCTTAATTTTTTTTAAAAATACCCCGTATGTCAAGGATTCTTAGTGGTTTTTATGGTAAATCAAATGTTCGCTGCTTAAAATGTTAACTTCCAACAATCGCAGAAACCATGCGCACTGCGGCGAATACTTCGGTACATAAATCGTTTGAGAGTACGTAATGCCAATATATGGGCGGTTTATATTATTATAGTAGAAATCACGCACCCACCAATGCACAATAAAAAGACAGTAGAAAGCAGATAGTCTACTATTCTACAACCAACACAAGTGTCCATGCCCATGGCATCGGTCTAAATTAACGCGGCCTATATTTTGAACATGCAATGAGTATTGCATCACGTGTGTGACGGGGTTGTTTCTGGTAATACGTTCGAGCGTATTGATGTCATATTGGCTTGAGGCATTTGGTAAACATTGCTATCATAACTGTCACGTATAAACTACCATGTAATCCCGTCCTGGGAACAGGCATTTTTTCTCGTATAGATAAAAGTGGCGCCACACGGCTCCAACACTATTAACATGACCGGTTATTATTTCAATGTAGAATGACCAGTGTTGAGCATCGATGTGGTTGATGAAAATACAGTGAATTCTCCCTATTGATATCGCTTCGGCTACGGTTTGGCATTTCTTGCAATGTCAAACATGTCACAAACAATTTATGGTTAACATATAGCCAGGACAACACTTCTGAGATGTTTATTAACATTCCATTTGTTTTTGCTCTGTCTAAAATATTGCAGTTACCTAAATATTTCGAGTTGCCATGCAGGCTATTGCAGTAAAAAATTTAACTCGCCCGAAGCCAGTTTTGGGTGCCATTGGCGACCGCTAAATCTCACCCCTGCAAGTTCATTCCTTTTTTCAATCTCTTGCTTAATGTTGTGTTGGTCTGTCCTCATGAGTTCATTGTTGACATAAATGGAACAAAAATTTGTCTTTGGATGACACAGCTACTAGTTGTATACACTTTGTTGTTACATTTAAAGATGTGATTCATCTTGTGAATTCATCCATATTTGTGTGTGTGCGTGCGTGCGTGCGTGTGTGTAGGTAGTTTGTGCTGGTTTGGAAAATTGTTGAAAACGAGTTGTGATGTTGCAGGATCATCGATGCTGGACCAAAGGGAAACTTCTCTCGCTTCATGAACCACAGTTGTGAACCCAATCTCGACACACAAAAATGGCATGTTAACGGGGATGTGCGAGTTGGGCTGTTTGCCATCAAGGACATCTCCGCAGGTATGCGATACGTGGGGCATTCTGTTACATGGTTGTCTAGTAGACTGCCAAGGTTCCGTGTCTGGACGTTGCCATTGGTCTCGGTTTTACACCCTTCCACAACCATCAGACCACACAAGTTATCCGTAGTTAAGTCATTTTGCCAGTTTTTGGGACACATTAGTCATAAATGAAGCACAAAAATGACATTCTCGTACTGTGTCAACCGGAAAGGGAAATTATTAGCAAAGTTCGAGTAGATTTTATGCACACCAAACCAGTAAAAATCGGGTAAAATAATTGAAACAACCTGCAGATTATCTTTCAGTGATGTCAACAGCCACTACACATCACCTATAAATAACGTCTTACAACAAGCACCGTTATGTACTTCCAAATAATCCACAAGGTGGAGTAGTGGTCATTTACATACTTGTACCAATAGTTTCCAATAGCTATGTATAGTTTGCCACTGTTTCTGTCTAATGTGGTACTTTACAACAACCTCCAGGCTCCGAGTTGACCTTCAACTACAACCTTGACTGTCTTGGCAATGAGAAGCGTGTCTGTCAATGTGGCGCCTCCAACTGTAGTGGGTTCCTCGGTGTTCGACCAAAGGTTTGTTATTTCCTGTGGGTTCTAAAACATGCCGTTATTTTGAAGAAATAAAATAATGCCCATATTTTTAAGGTTTATATATATATAGGTCATTTCGAGAGTTGTATACTGGATGTTTTTTTTGCAAGAAAACTGTTTATATAGACATCGTTCACTGCGGCTACAATTTGGTGGTGGCTCTTGTTGTATGCACAGCATTCTCCAAGTTGTGATATTCCTTGAGAACACAGCTGGAAATTTCTTAATATTAATAGAGTGATGCCAACTAGAAAGAGTTAGAGATTGGGTTTCTGCTAGTGTTGTGGGCATTTGCTGAGCTGCTGTTTGTTAGGACGGAGTATCAACTGAAGAACAACAGACAAACAGTGTAGCACTGGAAGGTACTTCTGGTAGGACCAGTCATGCTCTCGTGCAAGGGTTTGGTTCAGTTGTAATTGCATCTTTTATAATAATTTTTTTTATATAACAGTAGTTCATGTATGAAATATGTAATTGACGACGATGTTTGCTCGTGTCTATAGACTGCAGCGGCTGCTGAGAGTGAGAAGCGAGCGCGTGATGCCAAGTCGAAACGAAGGAAGTCGCGAGTGCGTGTGGACACGCGGCCTGAACATGAGGACACATGCTACCGGTGCGGGGAGGGCGGGGAACTGGTCATGTGTGACCGGAACAAGTGTGCTAAAGTCTACCACCTGAAGTGTCTCAAACTCACAAAACCACCCCACGGTCAGTGCCGTTATCACATATCTCGTTTGTAGCAATTTTTTTTATTCAAAAACTAAGGTCAGGAATCGACACCAAAAATGTAATAAAAAAATTCATATGTCATTATTTCCACTGCAGTCTAATAATTGTTTTAGTTTATCTTAAAATTTCTACTGAAACTACTCAATTCAAAACAAGCATGTCATAGCCTCAGCACCCACCAAGAGTTTGGTTTCCAAAGATTTAGGTGCAAATAAAAGTTGCCATTCTTATTAATTACTTTTTAAATGAGTACAGGACACCGAGACAAGTTGACAACGTTTAGCATTGATCGATGATTTATGTGGTTTATTAACATCAACAATAACAATACAAATTAGACGGGAACATGTGTACCTTCTTTCAAAATAATAACATTTAATATGCAATTAATGGGATAATGAGAAATAATTGTAAAAATAATTACCCATTAGCCACCTGGGGCAAGGTGACTTTCACATTGGAGCGAGTTGACAGTAGAAAACCACAAATCTGGATGAGTTATCAAGTAATTCTAAATTATGTATTATGTGTCTTTCATATTTATAGCAACTTTCGTGCCACCATCCGATGTACTGGTGGCACAGGATGCAGTCTTGCTTGACAGAACTTCCTTCAACTTAAAAATTGCAAATGTTCCCGTGTTGATCACTCTGCATATGTGTACTTCATTGGAAAATTGCGTGGTGCTGCAATCTGTTCCCTGTTTTAACATTATTATACAACTTGCAGCTTGCCCCTTGTTCCCTTATTTGTTGTAATTAGATCATCCCTTTTTGTTCTCAGTGATGCACACTGAAAACAGAAGTTATAGGACAAACTGTCCTGAACCTCTGAAATCAATAGGACACGATGTCCTGACTCCACAAAAACAATAGGACATTCTACCATGAAAGATGCTCAGTGATTTTGTTTGCACTTCGAGACTTGAGTAGTAGTAGCAACTAGTTGAGCAGTGTGCAGTGCAGTGTAGTTATAAAGAACAACACTATTAAAAATGGAAAGTTTTTTGTAGTTAGGTGAAAAATTTTTATTCTTCATTCACATGCAGTGACATATTGCAATCAGCACCACTTTTAATGATTTGGCTCATTGGTAACAAATTACATACTAAAAGAGAGAGGCACCAAAAATTGACTACCAAGATATCAATCACATGGATTTAAAAATTATTGTTTACCTTCAATAAATGTGTAATTAAAATGACAACTTTTTTTGTACATATATTTTAATTGTTTCAGTGTGTGTGTGTGTGCGTGCATGCATGTGCGCGTGTGTGTTTAGACATGTGCTTCACATGTCACGTGAACCCCTGCACAGCTGTCCATAGACCAATATTTCACATCCGCTGGCGAGGGCATTCACGAACAACATTTCCAACTGCCCTCGACAAAGATCTGCAGGAAGTCAGCAAGCGTATTTGAAACTAGCAAGATCTAGACTGGTTTCATATACTGGCTGAGATCGGATAACCCAAATCAATTGAAGAACTTCTTGAAAGTGCGTAGTAATGGAAGTATTTCGAGTACGCCACCTGGTGGATGGTGTCTGCACTAATGTAGCGCCCCTTGTTGGACAGTTTTGGCGCTAGCAGCGCCCTTAGCGGCTTGTGAATTAAACAGCTCCTGTAATGCTTAGTAACTGAAGTACTTTGCGTTTGAAAAACGTCTATTATTGTTGAAGTGCCTTCTTCAAGGCCAGAAATAGATGACGCATTAAAGCTAGGATTCCATATGTACGGATATGGCTGCGGTGCGTTTGTGGTTAGCGGAATGCGTTTTGCGTGATTCCATGCATGCGGAACGCAATGCCTTTTATTTCTCTTTCCGCTTCTGGTTTGCCGTTTTTGCTCAACTCAATTGTCGCAGACAGTCTTAGGTAGTACTTCTACGTAGTACCTACCATCGTGAGCTTCTTCGACACAATTGATTGCCATTCGCATTTGCCGAATTCCCGTGCCATCATAACGTAGATACTGCTCCACGTGTTGTGAATTTTCTGAGCGTCTTTATGCTGTACACACTTGGGGTCATTTAAAATAGGATTATGACGCACTTCTTCCACCAGAACTGACGTGACGGCATGTTTCAATCCTAGTCCTTATCAACGAATTCTTATTGACGCTGTCATTTTGAAACTTGGGAAAATACCTCTATATTGACGTCACTCCTGGGAATTTCCAGTCCGAATCGTGTGCGGGTACGATTTGAATCGCTACATGGAGCTATTCGTGTCGCTGCATCCGTATCCGAATGACAAAACGCATCCGCACACGTGGAATCACTGCTATGAATTCCCACTATAGCCATTTGTTGTCGCATGCCGCATCCGTACATATGGAATCGTAGCTTTAGTATGAATTGCAGACGCAGCCGAATGGTGAGAAGCCGAACTAGCGAACGAACTTCGGAGTTCGGTAAAAGTTGTTCCCAATGTCCACAGTGATAAAACAGATAGGACACATGACTGCTCCTACGATAATTTTTTCGGACAAATGATCTGACAAGGTCATAACGATAGGACATTTTCAAGTTTAATCGGTCTATGTCCGATGTCCTAGCCCCCTAGCCTGAGTAATATACTAAATACATGTTTTACAATTGTCAATGCGGATAACAATTTAAAAGGAAATGTATGTGACTATTGGGTTTCTTGCGTGTGTTAAGGGATGCTTTGATAACTTGAATTATTTTGAAATGTTTGCAGGTAAATGGCTGTGTCCGTGGCACCACTGTGACGTGTGCGGTGCCCGCGCTGTCAAGCTGTGCGGCGAGTGTCCGAACTCGTTCTGCTCCTCTCACATCACCAGCAACATCTTTGAGCTGCCCGGCAAGAAGCTCGTATGCTCCGACCACACTGACATCCTGGCAACAGTTGAGGAATCTAAGCTCGTCACACCCAGCATTGGCACAGGCTCATCGTGTGAATCTTCCTCCAATCAGAGCGACTCTGACGCGTCGACTGTGGAACTGTCGTCGACGTCGCGTTCGTCGTCGGTGTCAAGTCGTCGCAGCGAACGGTCGGTGTCGAAGCCCGTGAACAACGCACTGGGTGCCGGAGACGCGCTTGCGAACACAAAGAACAGTGCGGCACTGAAAACAAAGTCGACAAATGGTAAACGACAGGCAGCCAGTGCGCCACTTCAAGGTTCCGCAACGAGGCAGAACTCGAAAAACGCAACTGCAGCCGGTGACAACAGAAAGAGAGTGACGAGAAAGGCGAGTAGTCGATTGGACGACTCGCCAATGTTTGATGACAAAGAAGATGATTGCTTTCCGGAGTTGGTCATAGACATTCCTTCCATATGAGCGCCACCTAGTTGGCAGTGGAATGGTTACCATGGCAACAACAGCTGGAACGTTGTGTGAACCCGATGAATTGTCTATGTTTGATCTCAGAAATGGATTCGTGCAGTCCGTTTCGTGGAATCGTTTGGATTCACCTGCAGCCAATCGGAAGGTTACTCGTACAAAATTGAATGTCTTGTGCGCGATGACGTTCTCGTGAACTAACTAGTTAACACAGATTTGATATCATGTTACACCCGTCAGTGTTAAATGCATTTAAACTGCGCTGCTCGTCGTCATAGACATGAGACGGAATCGTATGGCAATTAGTCGTCCATTTGACGATTTGTCAAACACCAAAACATTGCAGATTCTTGTCTCGTCGGTCTACTGGGCATGAATACGTTGACCTTGATATACGCAGTAGTGTCGTATGTTTATGTGGCTTGGCTAAAGTGTCACAGATGTGTCAAAAGATTTATGCATCGGTGGAAGCATGTTTTACTTTTGGTATGTTTGCATGTTTCACACGGCTCTTGGGAACATATACATGTGCTGTCAACGTTGCATGGTGACCCCTACATTGCATTGTGTTGTACATACGTGTTTGTAGCTAGGCAGGGTGTAGTGACAGCGGGGTTCATCTCCATGCAGGGTAATGCGTCCACTTTGTAAGTGATCGTGATGACTGAGGGTTTAAGGGCACCATGTCTTACTATCCAGAGCCAACCGAAAAGAAAGGCATTTTGGTTGTCAAAAGTGACGACCTTGGAAGCATTGAATTTTAGCAAGTGGGCAGGGTTAACATGGAAGTGATGGTTAGTTCAGACAGCATCGTGAAAGAACATGATGTACCACTCCAGATACACCAACAGTCGGGCAGATAGATCTGACTTATTTTCTTCTCGACAGTAAGTGGGTAGCTTGTAAGATACTCAACAGACGATGACCCTTAGTTGAAAGTAGTATGGCAAGTGGAGAAGACTTGCTTATTTGGGCAGGGGTGGGATTAACTGCAAAGAACCTGCAGAAAATGGTGTTGCTTTCCCTCCTGTGGGTTTCTTCCTTGCAGCACCCTCAACACGTAGGTTTACTGCACGTAAGAAAGTTCTTTTTCCACAAGTTATAGACTTAGAATTGTGTAGAAATTGCTGCATGCTTAACTTGCCAATACTGTAATTTTGTTTGGTAGTTATTGTGTCGTTCGTCTGCACTGAATGCTTACTCGATGGCAGCCGTATTGCAGATGAACTCGTTGGATTATGAAATGAAATGTGGAGTTAACCATGTGTTGAAAAATGATTGTTCCGAATGGTTTATGCAATGAATGACTGCGGAAATCCTAGCAAGTTTTTATTCGTTTCAACATTGTATATAGAATATATGTGCATTGTCATGAGTTCATTCGCACCGGCTGACTTGTGGGACATGTCAAGCATACAGTGTTTGTTCCCGGTATCGGTTTTTCACAGGTGGCGTTTGAATTACGTAATCTTGCTCCGAGGGTGGCAAGATTCATTTAGCAGATAGTTTGTGATTGGTTTAAACTAGCTCGATAAGCAATTTCAGAATGCCGGAAATGAAGTCGGTCGAGATTTGCTACGGTACTGTGCAGCTAATATTGTAATAAAAGTATAAGCCAATTTGTGTTTATCGAATTCATTAACTTCTTCGGTGTTAGAGCGGGCATTTTTTTAAAATCTGGACCCACCCAATTATCGCCTCTACGAAGACGCAATATGTACAGCAGCGGATCTGAAGCTGTGATACGCCAGAGGTTTCCCAGGGGGTACGCGGAGGGTTGGCTGAAGCTAAGGTTACGTGCAATGGTATACAAATTTCGCTTTGTGATCCACGCAGAAGAAAATGTGTGTATTATTATAAAATTTACACAACATTTATGTCAAGCAAACATTCAACGCTACTAGAAAAAGTCGGGATCCAAGTACAATTGCTATTCTAGAAAGACGTACAGCTTTTCCAGTTAAGATACTTACCATCTAAATTATCCGTACGTTACGACGATTTCGCCTCGTTTCAATGGTTAGTGCCTAACTAGTGAGTTTGTGTCATGAAGTCGAACGCCTCCAATACCAGGCTCTTGTGCCAAGAGCTCGATACGGACCAAGAGGCGCTGCTCTTCATGCAGAGGCCACACTGAGTTCAAATGGTGTCGCACAAAGATGAGATCACCCAATTCTTTGACCGCGTCGTCAAGTAGCAGTCGTAGACACACTTTCGGATAAAGGTGGCTGTTGAAGCTGGCATGCTTAAACAACATCGTGTTCCACCTGAACTCGCTTAACAAGTTACTTCAAGGCCTGTTCGCTGCGTGATTAATTTCGTAGACAACGTACAAGCATTAATCATAAAGTTAGAGATGGTGGGACGGCAACATCAAAGGACGACACTTCAACACGTTAGAACACACAATAGCGGCACTTCACATGCCCGCCGTGGGAGGGGGGTGTCGGAAATCGCATAAGAAATCCCCGGCTGATTGTGTACGCTCGAATTCTTTTTAAAACCACGTGGACGGGCCAGCTTCAGGATGACGAAACGGGACATAGAAACATGGGGCAACTTGTGCAGGCGCACCTGCCTTCCATGCGGAAGGAGTTTCAGACATGCTTCTTAGATCTGAATGCGCTGGATTCGAATTTCACCCATTCAGTGTGGAGGTGCAGGAGGATTTGTTGAAATTCTCACCGCATCTTCCCCTGCCAAAGTTTTGGTTGAAGATGAGCGAATTGTATCCATAGGTAGCTGAGGTGCACATTATGTTTTCATCTACATAAAATTATCTCGCCGAACAAGGATTTTGGTCAATGTTTTGCATGTAAACTAAATTAATTTCGTGCCCGACTGTGCATGTAGGATCGATGGCCTACGTGTCTCCTTATCCGACTGTTCCCCGAATCGAAGTCCTGGTTTTGACCAGGTAAACTCAGCCCTCACGTTGAGGTGGTTTCTCGAATATTTTCTTATTTTACCCATCCAGGGTACAATTTTGTCGTCAAGAAAATGTATCACTGAACTCAGTGTTGAATGTTGTTTCGTCTATAATTCTGTCACTGTGATGGAGTACCCGGCCGATCGTTTCAGGACATGGGGTACGCGTGCAGAAAAAGGCTGGGAACCGCTGATATACAGCAATCACGTACAATGGTCAAACGTATAGTAATAGCGAGCGCCAAGCCGGCGAAGCGAGCATGTCAAGCCACCGCACTTACATATGTCCAACAACTGAGGACGAATACCCAACGAAATGTTTTCATTTGACTCCCCTATAGTGACCTAAACTTTTGTGTACAGGAAAAACAGACACTCGCGGTGTAATTGGTTAGCGCCGTAACTTTTCGAAATAAATTATTGCATGAAAGTAAATGTTTTTTATAACACGTATATGTAGTAACATTTTAAATGCATTTCTGACCGCCAGTTCAAAATCAATAGTTGCTTATGTTGGCAGCTTCTTTTATCAAAATGCTGTGCACTACGTGCCGCCATCTGGCGAGCGCACAAGGACCAGTATACATGAACTCGGTAGGCCAGCGATGGAATGCTGTCACCGTAGGCGTAGGGAAAGGCAGTGCTAGTTTAGCCATTTTTCATTCTTTTTGATATCTATGGCACAATCATGTTCATAAGTCATTTTTTTTACTTACATAAACTACGATTATCAGTAGACAATTTTATGCCAAGATAGTATATCTAGTATGCATAAATAATTATATGTAGCTGATTCAAATACAGTTGATAAGCTAGATCAACTAATACTTGATGTGGGGTAAGTTGTGTCACAGTGTAGCGTAAATTAGGTAAATGCTTTATTTGTTTAATTTACGTAGGTTTTGTATTAACATTTCATAACAATTCATCGACCCATTGGGTACAACGAGTTTCAGACAAGTCTACCTGTTTAATTAATAAGTCGTCACACTTAATTAATGCAGACTGTAGGCCAACCGCAACCAGTGTAACTAACTGCTAATATGTTGCCTTGTATCCGATATCCCAATTTGCTCGGGAAAAATGTATTCCTTGGATGTTTTTTGAGGTAAAGAACACTCGTCTTCCTTCTATAACCGCTGCTCAATTAACTCTGCATTGGGTGGCTCAATTAGCCCCGTTTTGACAATTAAGGTTGTTTAATTAACTTCTCAGGAGCCTGGAAGGAACCGAAGTGACCCGAAGGGTCCTAATGACATCACTTCCAATACAAAATAAAAGAACGTGTAAGAAATATTATACAAATGTGTCAGTAGCAAATTTTCTAACACCCCCCCACACACACACAGTGTGTGTGTGTGGGGGGGTGTTAAAAGTGAGACTATGTATGCCCAAGAATTATTGAATTATAATTATATTGTTAAATATTATTAAACAAAAGTGCCTCTAGCGAGTATAGCATGAATCAACGAATGGAAAGTCTCCACCGTGTCTCGCGCTCTTAGCCAATACAATTGTAGGTGTGAACCACGTCGAAGTTACCTTCATTACGCGTATCGTGATAGCCGATGGGTAGAACATTTTAAGATATACCGATATACTGCACACCCCATATACTGCACACGATATACTGCACAGGTGTGCGCAATCCATGAGCTTCACAAAGATCCGCACGTTGTCGCTAGTAGTGACGCCATACGGACTTGTTGTGAAGCTCATACATATCAAAACAAGACGCCAACTATTCGAAGCGACAACACGAAGTCAGATGAGATGAATATTTTGATTAATTGTTGCGCCGGGGTGGATGGCAAGGACAAGCGATTGAAATTATACATGAAATATATGACATGCATCCACCAACTATTTGGAACCATTGTTTAATAATTGATTTATTCTGCACAATGGTGCATTGATGCAACTCGTGACGACTGCCTTTCTGCATCTAATATATACAATTTCAAAAAGTTTCGTCTCAGTTAGTGTTGACACGGTCGTCTTGCATCCTTGAAATAACTGCCATTATTCGTCGTGTGATGTTCGTTCACAGATGTCCTTCGACGTCGGTCACCCATTCACTCGGTATTCGTCCACACTGCAAGTATGTGTGACGGACTCGGTTAGGATATTCGCGCTTCAGAACAAATGCAATTACAATGTTGCATAATCGAACGACGAGAGCGGATGTGCTAAGAGTAGAGGGAAGAAGGCGAAGAGAAAGACCGCGACTGGGATGGGAGGACTGCGTGAAGAAAGATTCGGTGGGATTGAGAGAGGAGTGGAGAACGACAGCGATGGATGGTGGGAATGGAAACGGGTGGTGGTGAAATGGGAACAGTGACGGAAGGAGAAAAACAATCGACGACTAGTATCGATGCTAGCCTCACCTCGGATTTCATGGATAAGGAGGAGAGCAACAACATATTGTTGATTGCATCTTCAAGATGCTTTGTTTAGTATTGCGTACACATAAAACGTTTTGTTGGTTTATTTATTCACATGAACTACAATTATTATGATAATTCATAAATGTTGTACTCACGATGATTACGCATAATGCAGGAATCAGATGAGCATTTTTTTTTATTATTATTATCATCTTTATTCAAGATCCACAAACATGTACATATTAAACAAATTATAAGTTAGAAAGGCTGTATGTTGTGCTAGGTCGAGTTTTAAAACAAAATGCTGCGATGAGGATCGATATTTTGGTCCAAATCGTCCGACACGGACAATATTTATGACCATATCATCCTTACGACATAATTATTCTATACGACGTACTGAACTATTAGTATTAGAAGAAAACAACTGTTTAAACAAATTATAATGGTTTGGATCCGTTGTTGTGGTTTCTTCACTGAGAGAAGTAGATCGTAAAAAACTGACCTGTATATCTGAGAGTTGAACGTTAAGTCTCGCGGTGATGGAAGCTTCAGTTGACACGGGTGGCATCGTCAGTCTGTCTCCGTCGTACATTATCTCAGTGATCGGTCTGACGCCATACTCCGCACAACACCCAAACATCTCTTGCATCTGTGGATTCAGGTTTACGCAAAGTTACACCAGGTTGTTTTATGGTAGAGAAAATAACGTGGCAATACCAACGTATACCGTTATTAGACCTCGTTCTCCCGACTGGTGGATCACCCACGATACTTGAACATCACCAAACGGGTTTGCGTGCGTGTGTTAGAGAGAGAGAGAGAGAGAGAGTCAGGGGGTTAGTGAGAGAGAGGGGGGTAGAGAGGGGGAGGGAGAGAAAAAAGAGAGGGCGGAAGAGAGGGGGAGGGAGAGAAAAAGAGAGATAGGTGTGAAGAGAGGGGAGGGAGAGAGAAAGAGAGAGGGGGGAAGAGAGGGGGAGGGAGAGAAAAGAGAGAGAGATAGGGGGAGGGAGAGAAAGAGAGAGAGAGCGTGGAAGAGAGGGGGATAGAAAGAGAGAGAGAAGGGGAGAGGAGGGAGAGAAAAAGAGAGAGGGGAGAGAGGGGGCGGAAGAAAAAAGAGCGAGAGAGTCAGGGGAATAGTAAAAGAGAGAGCGAAGGGGAGGGAGAGAAAGAGAGGGGGAGGGGAGAAGGGGAGGGAGAGAAAGAGAGAGAGAGAGAGTCAGGGGGATAGTGAGAGAGAGTGAGGGGCGAGGGGAGACAGAGAAAGAGAGAGAGAGGAGGGAGAGTCGAGAAGGGGAGGGAGAGAAAGAGAGAGAGAGTCAGGGGAATAGTGAGAAAGAGGGGGTAGATAGGGGAGGAAGAGAAGAGAGAAGGAGAAGAGAGGGGGATGGAGAGAAAGAGAGAGAGAGGGGGGAGGGGAGGGAGAGAAAGAGAGATATAGTCAGAGGGGGAGGGAGAGAAGAGAGAGAGGGAGAGAAGGGGAAGAGAGGGGAGGAAGAAAAAGAGAAAGAGAGTCAGGGGATAGTGAGTGAGAAAGAGAGAGGGGGGAGAGAGGGGGAAAGAAAGAGAGAGAGAGATGGGGAGGGGGAGAGAGAGGGATGGAGAGATAGAGAGAGAGAGGGGGAGAAAGGGGAGAGGGGGAGATGGAGAAAGAGAGAGAGAGAGAGAGAGAAAGAGAGATTGAACAAACGAGTTTGACCATATCAACAGTAAGTCATGTGGTCGTAATAAGAATTAAATCAACACAGTGAAGTGATTTGAGCGGGATTACTGCTTGCTTTGCCGTATTCGTCATGCGGTTGTAAAAACGAATTAAGATGAAGGCTGTCGAATGTGTAGGTAAAATACATTTCGTCGTTGCGAGCAGACACACTGAGAGAGGGTGAGTGAGTGTGTGCGAGCGTGCGTGCGTTTCTTTCGTGAGAGTGAGTTTGTGTTTACGTGCGTGATTGTGTGTCTATCAGTTTTACACGAGCTACAGCGAACGCACACCAACACCAACACTAACACCAACACCAACACTAACACCAACACCAACACCAACACCAACACCAACACCAACACGCCCGCGCACCACCAAATGTATACATTTACGTACCCGTCCTTGTTTCACTGCCTGACTAACTTCGTCGATGGTAAACATTCTTTCCGTCACTTCGAACTCACCCTACAGCAAAAATCCTTTGTAATTTCACTAAACTGTATTTCTAGATCGGGGATCATTTGGGCATTTTTCCATAGGATCCGTGAAGTCTAGTCGATGTGTCGAAGTCGACGCTACGTTCAACATTTGTCCACTAAAGCAATCACCTCGGTCGGGTCAGATTGGCTGTGCATGGTTACAATATTAATCAGTAGTGTAGAGTGACAGGCCTGGGGTGTGTGGGTGATGTAATTTACGGAGAATAATATGAAATGACATGAGAACGATATTTGTTTTGGCGTAATGGTGTGCCTATGTAATTTGCGGAGAATAATAGTAATATAAATAGTAAATAAATTTTATAAAGGTAGGCTTTAACCATGAGTCTAATTAGGTGACAGTGTCACTAATAGCTATGTTATTGTCCTGCTGTCGGCAATTTGCAAAAACATGACATTTGGGTTATGAGTAACGACGCACGCACGCACGCACGCACGCACGCACGCACGCACGCACGCACGCACACGAGCGCACTCACGCACGCACACACGCACGCACACACACACACACGATACTTTAATAAGTTTAAGCGATTGCTTAAGTCTGACGTCTTGTAAAAGTGCAGCCCGCGTGCGATTCGAGTCGTGCTCAAGATTTCAAGATTTAACAAGATTTGACAAGATTGCCATCCAAGACAAAGCCCAGATGGCAAGTGGACAATGAAGCCATTGGCTTATCGATAGTTCAATTTGTTTCATCTATGTGTAATCCGCCCTCCTGAGATATGTGTCAACCTTGTTTTTAAACACGTTCATGCTGCTAGCAGTTACACAATCTGTAGATAATTTGTTCCATTGATTTATAGTCTTCTGTAGAAACGAGTACTTCCTGATATTCAATCTACACTGATCGTTTACTAATGTTACCTCATGTCCTCTAGTTCTAGTATCTTTCTTGCGTGAAAAAAATAACTTATCAATATCTTAAAAACTTCAAATTGACCTCCTCTTATCTAAGATTGTTAAATTTCAATCGTTTAGGCGTTCTTCTTAACTAAGGTGTCTCAGTTCTGGAATAATTTTAGTTGCTCTTCTCTGTATTCATTCAAGCGTATCTATATCCTTCTTACGATATGGTATCTACGCTTGTATGCAGAATTCTTAATGTGGCCTAACTATTGCTTTATACAGAGGTATAACTAGCTGCTTTTCTTATATGTTATATTCCTCCTAATCAACCTAATAATGTGATTACCCTTATAAGCTGCAACACCACACTGCTCTGACACTTTCATATCACAACTTATTGTTACTCCTAATCCTTTTCTTTTACAGTAGAACCCATGACAGTATCTCTCATGTTACAGTTTACATCCAAGTTCCCGTGCCTATATGTAGGCATGTACATTTCCCCAAAATTTAATAACATCTGCCATTTTTCAGACCATTTAAGTAATTTGTCTAGATCATTTTGTAAATGTTGTTTTTCACCAAAATTGTTTACCTTTCTAAACCCCTTTGTGTTATCCGCAAATTTCAGTCAGTACCTTGCTTGTTGTATTATCGTCATTGATACACAGGGTGTATATTAAGAATAATAAAGGTCTAATACTTTCCTTGTTTTTGTTCAAGGGAACAAATTGATCAATGATACTGTCAATTTCATATTGTGTTCCAACATTCAATTGCGGTATTATCCCTCAGCATGTTATTCCAATGTAGCTTTTCTAAGTATTTTCTCACATCTTTATGTTTACTTTTGTGGAAGTTTCTCCTGTGTTTTTTATGTTTACTTTCTGATTTTACTTTGATATCAAAATGTATTTGATTATGATGGTTCATGTAATTTTACATATTTATGTTTACCTTTGTGGAAGTTTCTCCTGTGTTTTTTATTTTTACTTTCTGATTTTACTTTGATGTCAAAATGTATTTGATTATGATGGTTCATGTAATTTTACATTGTCCATTAATACTTTTGTGAAGACAAAACTCTATCTAATACATTCTCTCCCATTGTTGCTCTAGTACGTGTTGAATAAGGAAGCTATCCTGAATTAAACAGTTCCCCAGTTCTGGTCGTATGTACGCACCCAGTTCCGAGCCAGACGGAGGAGACTATCCCGGGTCACACCGGGCAGAATGACGCCACTGGCAGTAGATGGGGTCAGCAGTTCTTTCTCTGTAAAAACATTTCATACATTCGCCGGCTAATAGTGAAAGGCGGTATTACTTGAGAGCCATTATTTTTCATTCTTTTTATATCAAGGAAACAACCACTTTCCTAAGTCAATTGTATTATTCACATAAACTACGATTATTAGTAGATCACATTAGACCAAGATAATATATATAGTAAGTTTAGATAATTATATTTAGCTGATTCAAACATGGCTGGTAAACTGGGTCAACTAAAATTTGGTGTGAGTGTAAGTTGAGACAAAATGGGCACATGTATAATTTAAGCAGACATTCTAATAACACTTCATAACAACTCAGCCAACATCTAGATCTACTCAATTGGTACAACACGTCACAAACAAGTCAAAATGCTTAATTAATAAATCAACACACTTAATTAATATACACTTACAGGCCCATCGCAACCAGTGTCGTTAACTGTTAATATGTTGCCTTTTAACTATTCGATATCCCAATATCGTAGCCTGAAGTGCAGATTGGTTCACGACAGCACGAAATGTAAGAATGCATATTATTTTTGTAATTTATGTACTGAAACATATAATTATTTAAAAGTGTGAATTTAGTTAAAAAGGTAAATCGCTATTCCAATGTGTTTAGACAACTGACGAAAACGACTGAATTGGAATTGGTGTGGTTTGTGTAGGAAGTACGGGAAACAAGAAACAATGTACTTCTACAGAGATTACGTAAACAAAATATGTAATATCTTATATGCCATATGTTTTTAATAATATTACTTTCAAATTATATATCTCCTGATCCTGAAACACAATATATTACTTCAAATGCATTGGGTAAATGTTGTATATTTTTAGAATAGTCTAACATCTGTGACTGTGTTTAAGATTAGAATGACTCGAAGATGACTGGTTCGGTGTTGTTTGTTTGTAGGTACGTTTTATTCACCTAAAATAATTAATGCAAACTAACCGTGTGCAAGTAAAATCAATAATTTCACCTCAGTGGTTTACTCAGATTTTGTTTTAAAATGGGAGATTATGGCCAATTCTCCGTTTATCTGGGGGCTGACATGTTAACCAGCTCGAACGATAAGCGCATGCGCATTTCTACGAAATCGGTTAACCTAGACTACTATTGTGGCGTATTTAAAGGCGGCGGGTACATGCACAAGTAACGAAAACGCTCAATTAAATGCGTTGCTATGTCAGAAAGGGACTAGTTGAATAAACAAAGGCCAAATATATTACATACGTTGAGTTTGGATGCAAACAGTATGGCCATGTCCAATAGGAATTGGTGTTTAGAAGTAGATCTTCAATTGGCGAGTGAGTATTGCCAGACACTGCAATCATGACGTAAGGTTTCCCGCTGGTGTGATATTCTTAATTGAAGATCCATATTCCAAAAACGCACATAGTTCTTATACAGGACAGACTAACAAGACTTGATTAATTTAACATATTCTCTAGGAAATACTTCCAGAGACGGATATGTTGTGTGATTGGTTGGGTTTGTGAGGCATGGAGTGGGTTAATGGGTGAGATGGACTGGGGGAAGTATGGGTGGTTGGGTTTGTGGGGCATGGAATGGATTAATGGGTGAGATGGACTGGGTGGAATATGGGTGGTTGGGTGTTAGTTCCGACTGGAATCGGTGTTTGTGGGTGAAGAGTTTGTGTGAGAAAATGGAGTGGGGACAGGTACAGACATCCGTATGGTATTGCGTGGGGCAGGAGGAGGCTAGGTTTAGGGTATTCGTAGTATTGATATTGGTGGGGGCTGTGGTGTGGAAATTAGGGTGGGTGAAGGAGGGGGTGGTGGAGAGGTGACATAAGAGGATTGGGTGGGGTTGGTGAGATGGATGGGATCGTGGAGGTGATGATGGGTTGATGGTGGTTTTGGTGAGATGGAGGGGTCTGGTGCTGGGGATGCGTGGTGTATGGTTGTACTATTACCTCTAGTTGTCTTCCAGTTATCTGGATTACGTTTTCGCTTTCTGGATCTTTCATTTTCAACAATAGGCGAATGGTAATCTCCTGTCAAAACACCGCCTTGTTCATTCGTGGTTTCCGCTATATTCGCTGCCGCCTCTGGCACACGGCGCTGCGCATGCCAACGACTGAGCGGGTTTCGGGTGGACTGGGTTCGTTTTGAGAAAAAATCTGCTAACTTAACAGGCTCTAGACACGTGGACTGAGCCCAGATTGGAAAACCTATCAAGTTAACATGGAAGATATGCAGCTCAGCAACAGGGATCAATAGCATTATCTAATGTTTTTGTAAAAGTGGACTTAGCGCATTTTGGAATCCCGCTCTTCAATTGTAGTTGCAAATGGAAATGTTTGAGTAACTCTTGTAAGTGCATAAGCCCAAAACCACGACTTGGGTTTCCGTTTAACATAGACCCACGGATTACAATATATTTCTACGATGAGTTGCGGTGTCCGGGTTGCATGAGGTATACCAATGACAGTAGTTACCCTGGCTCCTTCGCTGATGACAAACTTGACTATCAAACTTACTTCCATCTGCACTGGTCCATAGCATGAATATGTTCATATCGCCAGCGTGCGTCAGATGACGCCGTGGCCCGTGCAACCATAACACCTCGTGGCAACCATGTTCGATGGCGGCTTCTTGTTGCACCGTAATGGTTGGAGCGTAATTCCTGCAACACGACCGCGTCACTCTCTTCATAGCAAAGGTTCTGTTTTGAATGTCACAGTCGAGACATTCGGTTCTATTTGTTAGATAAGGTAAAACATAAAGACAAAACTGAGTTGGATTCATATGATTGTACAGTCAGTAAAAGAACACACGTAACAGTCAATAATCATGAAACACAACAGCCATAACAACCCTACCATAACAAGTGGCGCAGCAGATATAATATTATTATAGTATTTATTGCCAGTTGTGTAAACCTCATGGTATCAAAGAGTATCGATATCTATTCGTCTGAGTTATCGGCAATATATACTTATTACTGCGCCTTATATCATAATCTACATGTCTTTTGTCAGGTAAGAGATGATTCAGTTTGTGTGATCTTACTTTCATCTTGTTAAAATATTGGTCACACAGACAGTCCCGCCTTTCTTTCAAAGTATGTCAACGAAATCATTGAGTATATCAGGGCCTTATCATTTAGTCGTCCGGTTTTATGTAAGAACACTGCAGACGGCACTAGTGGTAGGTCTACTTACTCTAATAGAACACTGTAAATGATTTACGACCCACACAGTTAACACATTGGGAACTCTCTATAACCAAGTAACCGAACGCAATTTGGAGCTTGTTAAAATTTTGTTTTGGACGTTTTGCTACAAAACATAGCGTTATCTTGATTTTGGTAATTCACTTTATTGCCACAATAGCTTTCAAGGAATCTTATCACATGAGCAGTAATCATCATCATCTTTACAAAATACGTCCTTTAAATTGTGATCTAAATTTGTTACCAAACGACGACACCGCCATAACTATTTTCTGAAGATGCGTAAATATTGTAAAACAACATTGTCAAGGCAGCGTCATGCTTAATACATCAGGCGTTGTTGTTTATGTTACGATCGATGCGCGCTTTGTATCCGATCCTGGTAATCACCGTATTTTAGGAAAACACCTCAACAGCGACCTTTCCCGTTATAAATATAATCATTGCCGCAATATAGTTTTAAACATCCTATTCGTTGTTGTTTTAAACTATATTAAAATTATACAGAATCGATGCACATTCGTTCTTGTATTGTTCGACTACCTTTAATCGCCACTATGCCTATGATACATTCACTATGATGCATGGTAAGTAACTAACTTATTCCGCAGGTCACGAATAAGAAACAGGCACCCACGCTCCCATCTTGGTGCAACCCCAGACACCGTCCAAGACCCGGATGTAGCGCGCCTCAGCCAACAGCGAGAGGGGTGTGAAGTCGGTCTCGGCCTGAGACGTGATCACGTACAACAGGGCCTTCCTTGGAACCGTCACTTGAAGGCTCGCCTGTCAATGAACGTGTACATCTTGTTTGTGCGTTCGAGCTATGCATGATATTCGTGTACGTGTTGATTGTATAAGAAGAGTGTCTGCGACATCGTCAAAGATACATAATTTATATTTACCCGTAAGTGTCACGAATTTTCTTACATTTCACTGTCTTGCGGGGGTAGAAGACATTCCTTACCAGCAGCGGATCCAGGGGGGTCTTAGGGGTCTCATGACCCCTAGTCCATGGAGGGGGTCTTACACCCACCTGTGTCCGTGGCAAATATTATAGTAAAGGACAACGTAAATAGGCCTACATCGGAATAGTGTCAATGTAAAAACTGAAGTATTAGCAGCCGGCTAACAGTAACTCTTCTGTAAGTAGAATGACACGTGTGTCGTCCCGTCTCCCCCCCTCCGGTTCGGAAGTAGAACGACATATGACTACGATTGACTGAGACCCTCTGCCAACAAGCCTAGATCCGCCCCTGGTTACGGTTTTGAGGGTTTTGAACAAGGTTTTTTGTATTACGGGACACGGCCCGCATTTATCAAATGGCATGCGAATGAAGCCCGGTGATATTCAAATTAATTGTCGCCTTCGGATCGTCGTGTAATATACGGCGCTTTACGTCGTGTCGTGGATTGTCGAGGAAGTTACATATGCTCAATTGTTACGACAATTTGTCAGCGACATTCTAATATATAGACCCTATCGTGTTAGACTGTGAGCCAATCATGCGACTGCGTTCAGTCATGTGACTAGCACAAGTACAAAGATGATAGACCTTTATTGGAGGAGAAAGAAAGCGTGTTTATTTCTTTATTTATTTATCTTAGCCGTAAGAGCAAATTGCATAGTGCGGCGAATCAATATTATTGTAGATTCACCCGCGATGAACAATTGCGGTAGACGGTATTATATTCGCTGTTGGGTAGAAATATGAAACTGATCTTCGAGCATCATGAACAAAGTCAACCATACGTCTGTGCTGATGACAGCCGAGCGGACGAGGAGCGAGCCAACTGTTGCAGGCGGCACCCACTGTTTGTCGACGCCAACCAGCTTGAGCAGGCAGTTCTGAAACTCTTCCGCGTCAAATTCCTGTAAATGGAAATATCTGTACAACTATAATGCACAAGTAAAATTGTTTGTCCCAACGGAAGGAAGCAACGATAAAAAAAATGGGATAATTGTGAAAAATCGCCGTGTCGATAGGTATGTAAACCCCTTTTGTTGAATAATTATTTGTATGTACAGTACATTAACGTATAATATATTACAATAATAAATTACCATTTACTACATAGCATGTACTCCGTATAAATTTCTACAATTTCTATTCATAACTCATGTATTTTCCCCGTTCATCTGGAGATACTGACACTACTCTTCTAAATAAATAAATCAATCAAAGTTCTTTGATGCGCCAGTTTCTAGCTTATGCTAATCACTGCGTGTAAAAATCTAAGCGTCCATTAAAATAAATAAATAAATTAACAGAAAAGCATAAACGTCCTCTGCAATGGCTATAGTCCATAAAAACAGTATTTCACACATTATTATATGCATATTGGAAGAGATGAAGAGCGTCACGGAGGGAAAGTGGTAGTGCGTTCCAATGTGTGGGGCTGGTTGTTCCAACACCACGTCCGCTGATGGACTTTGACACAGGTGGGACAGCTTGTGGAGTGCCGTAGCTGAGGATTTCTAGTTCTAGTCCTCTCTCTCTCTCTCTCTCTCTCTCTCTCTCTCTCTCTCTCTCTCTCTCTCTCTCTCTCTCTCTCTCTCTCTCTCTCTCTCTCTCTCTCTCTCTCTCTCTCTCTCTCTCTCTCTCTCTCTCTCTCTCTCTCTCTCTCTCTCTCTCTCTCTCTCTCTCTCTCTCTCTCTCTCTCTCTCTCTCTCTCTCTATATATATATATATATATATATATATATATATATATATATATATATATATATATATATATATATATATATATATATATATATATATATATATATATATATAAATATATATATATATATATATATATATATATATATATATATATATATATATATATATATATATATATATATATATATATATATATATGTATATATATATATATATATATATATATATATATATATATATATATATATATATATATATATATATATATATATATATATATATATATATATATGTATATATGGTGCTGTGTACACAGTGAACAGCAGCGGACTTAGCACCGAGCCTTGTGGACCATCATACCTCAGAGGACTTTCTTCAGATGTGTCTGTCCTAATCTGTACGATCTGACATGTATGAATTGAACCACGTAAAGGCCGTTCATGGTCCTTGGTAGGATAGATGCATCAATCGTGTCAAAAGTAGCCGATAAATCCAGGAGAACCAGAAGGACACCTCTGGAGCCAGCCAGAGAACTGGTCATATCATGATGCACTCTCAGTAAAACAGTCTCAGTATTATGTATGGGTTTGTAGGCCGATTGTAGCTCCTCGTGGAGGCCGGTGTCAGTTGGACATTGCAAGAGACGTTTGGCTGCTACCGTTTCCAAGATTTTATTCACGAATGGCAAATTTGAAACTGGGCAGTAATTTTTCAGTGTTTTTTTTTATCCAAGGTAGGCTTTTTAACAGCGGCGTTACGACATCCTTCTAGGTAGTGGGTTCAGGTTTGATGACTTGGGTTTAGCAGCCTGGATGATTCTCTGCACTTCACCCTCACTGGTGGCAGCAAGATCAGTCATGGGATGGGATGTTCGACTAATCTCTGTGCCAGTTTCATTGCTGCTCATGTTTGTTTCTGAAAAATCTATTGTAGTTCGAATTTTCATAATTTATTTGCAAAAAAAGTCCTGACATTGGTAGCACAAGTTATACGTAGAATCAATGTCCGGCAGTTGAGACGAATCCATTTTCAACAGATTGTCCACTGCTTTGAATGCTGCGCCCTGATCGGCATGTTGGAGTAGATGATCATGTTGGAGTGGATGATCATGTTGGAGTGGATGATCATGTTGGAGTAGATGATCATGTTGGAGTAGATGATCCTGGTAGTGCTGGATCTTCGCTTTGTGTATCTCACTGGAGACAGCGTTTCGATTGTCTACACAGATGTACCTGCGTATTTCCAAGCCGGATGCTCGCCAAACAGTCTCATTGTGACGGCGAAGCTTTCTCGTCGTATGGCTATCAGCACAGTACCAATGTGGAGTCCTCCTCTTGCGTGGCCGCCGAAGTACACCAGGAGCGAGTTCAGCCAATGCAATATTAAGAGCAAACTTTGATCCATAATGGTGTCCGGATGTGTGGATGACGGATCCATGTGAGATAACTGAGGAATGATTTCACCAGTCAGCGCTTCAGTATTTACATGTCGAAAATCCCTTCTAAATTGAGCTTTTCCATGTGGATGCTGGTCTTGGAGTATGTGATGAACTGAGAATGTCAGCGACTTGTGGTCAGATATTTCACCATTAAACACAGAGACATTGCTGATCGTTGAGATGCCCCAGAGATAACAAGGTACAAGATATGGCCACAAATATATGTGTGAAGCAGTCAACATACTGGTGAAGATCGTGTGCTGTCAGTAAGTCCTTGAGGCGAGCGAGAGACGTCCGGAGCAGATCCAACATCCACACGCAGGTTGAAATCTCCAGTGATGACGACCCTCCCAGCAGCAGAATCCAGCTTTGTATTTAACTCTTCAAATTGGTCCAGAAATGCAGGTATGAACGATGGTGACGGACGGTAGACAGCAAGCATTCTGAGATGCTTGCATCTTGCCATGTTGTGTTCAAATGAGGAGTATTCAACTGAGCTTGTAGATGTAAATGATGTTTTGTCTCGTGCACAACGGCAAGACCACCACATCTTTTATTCCCCAAACCGAGCTTGTGTTTAGCAACAGAAAAGCTTGCTTAGCAACAGAAAGGTTAACCCAGTTGGCATGAGGGCCTTCTACAGAAGTAACATAATACGATCAAATGGACTGGGCATAACATAAACAACTCGCAACGAATGTTCGAACTAAACATTTTCCAGAGCATATTTGCTCAGCTGCTTACGGTTTTCATTGAGCGTGTTTGTTTAGTGAAGCCACACACATTTCATAAGTGTCGAAACACGAGTACACAGTTTAGGCGAGAGTTATGTTAACGTTGTCAATAATTACCTTTCATCGCAGTGTGAAGGCCATATTGTAAGAAGGGGATAAATAAGTCAGAACACTACAAAGAGAGCAACGTAGCTGATTAAAACTGAGAGATCTTAGTTATAAAAAAAAATTGCCTAACGCATTGTGCTTTGAAAATACTAGAGACCAGAAGATTTAGAAGAGCTCCAATAGACGTAGTTAATAAATATTGAAATCTGAGGAAGATATTAGCACTAGAAAACAGTAGTTAGAGAACAGCATAGACGGAATATGAGAAACTATCAATTCTCAATGAGTACAGTAAATAAATCCTTCTAAGTCAACACCGTGTGTAAGAACAGAATTGACAGACATGTGAGACGGGCGGGTCACACATAAGTAAACAAATTGATGGACTCGATGAACCAGTGGCTTCCTTGACCACTTGACATCTTGAGGTTATTGCTTTGTGTGACAATTTTTTTATTCCTTCCGGGTGGCAACGCAAGGTAATATCACACCAAGGTAATGTCAAAATGGGGCATGATAAAAACATGACTGTGTAGATGGGGCACCTTGAGCCACCCTGCATCCTGAGGCCCACACCTGGTTCAGATGGGGCACCTTGAGCCACCCATGGCTCCTGAGGCTCACACCTGGTTCAGATGGGGCACCTTGAGCCACCCATGCCTCCTGAGGCCCACACCTGGTTCAGATGGGGCACCTTGAGCCACCCATGCATCCTGAGGCTCACACCTGGTTCAGATGGGGCACCTTGAACCACCCATGGCTCCTGAGGCCAAAACCTGGTTCAGATGATGGGGCACATTGAGCCACCCATGGCTCCTGATTCCCACACCTGGTTCAGATGATGAGGCACATTGAGCCACCCATGGCTCCTGAGGCCCACACCTGGTTCAGATGATGGGGCACATTGAGCCACCCATGGCTCCTGAGGCCCACACCTGGTTCAGATGATGGGGCACATTGAGCCACCCATGGCTCCTGAGGCCCACACCTGGTTCAGATGATGGGGCACCTTGAGCCACCCATGCCTCCTGAGGCCACACCTGGTTCAGATGATTGGGCACATTGAGCCACCCATGCCTCCTGAGGCCCACACCTGGTTCAGTTAGCACATGGCAAGAGATGTCATCACATTCTGGTAAGGATTTCCAACCAACATAATTATGTAACATTTTACAATTGTTCACGTGCTACTAAGTCAATAATGTTGTGCGAGAATAATGTATAATTATAAATAAGCAGAACTAGCAAAAAACTCAACACACCCTTCCCAATACCTGGTGCATTACTTGGAACTAGCGAAGACGGGGAACTGATGGGGAAATTCTATGTTTTAACACAGGCAAGTGCATGTTCTAGGACATTATTTGTAGGCATAGTTGTCGCGTGTAATGACTTAACATCACTGAGATATAATATATAAGTATTGCAAATACAAGTTTTATGCTGGTTTTGTATGCAACAAATATACTTGAACTTTGCTAGTAATTTCCTTCGCTGGTTAACACAGAGACAGTGCACAGTACGGCTGTCTGATGTCGAAAGTGTCGTTTTTGTGTTAATTTACTGTGTTATGTTGAGTGAAGCAAATGACACAATTATACACACAAGACCTATACATGTATACGTGTTCATGTGTAAATTATAGACATTTGATAGTTATACTGCCGTGAAATGGCAAAAGGGAGCAAGTGACTTTTCAGCCAGTTTTCAGATGTTTGAATAATTGTGTTCAAAAAGCAAGTCCTGCCCTCTAGTGTTGCTCTATGGCAATAACACAAATAACTTCACTGGAATTGCAATGGCAAAAGGAAGTACGTGAGAAATGTAACCACATATGACATATACAATGTAACCACATATGACATATACAATGTAACCACATATGACATATACAATGTAACCACATATGACATATACAATGTAACCACATATGACATATACAATGGCAGAAGGAAGCAAGTGACGCAAATAAAAATGTCACTTGCCCCATTTTGTCATTTCACGGCAGTATATTCCTTTGTTCGCGTATAAAAAGGTAAACAAACGGGACTCTAGTGGTTCACGAGTGACTCTAGCGGTTCACGAGTGACTCTAGTGGTTCACGAGTGACTCTAGTGGTTCACGAGTGACTCTAGTGGTTCATGAATGACTCTAGTGGTTCACGAGTGACTCTAGTGGTTCACGAATGACTCTAGTGGTTCACGAGTGACTCTAGTGGTTCACAAGTGACTCTAGTGGTTCACGAATGACTCTAGTGGTTCACGAGTGACTCTAGTGGTTCACGAGTGACTCTAGTGGTTCACGAGTGACTCCAGTGGTTCACGAATGACTCTACTGGTTCACGAGTCACTCTAGTGGTTCACTAGTCACTCTAGTGGTTCACGAGTCACTCTAGTGGTTCACGAGTCACTCTAGTGGTTCACGAATGGTTGACACGGAGAGTCGCTGACTTTGCTGAGTACAGGCCCGCTCTTTATCGCCAAATATTTGTCCAGAAACGGTACATATCCTTTTAATAATCTGCACTAGACACCATTAGATAGAAATCAATGCAAGTGGTCCTAAAAAGGACAGTATGCACCGCCGAAATAGTATTACATTGTGTGAAAAGATGCCATCAATCGCTGCTTAATATGCCTGCCTGTGGTTCGGTTACCCGAGTTTTTAGTTCCAAAAGTCGCCACCATATTTCGACTGCAAGGGTGCATTGTACTACTAAATAAATGTAATTGTCTATTTCAATCATTCATAATCTTTAGGTTTTCTGGGTATCCCAATTGGTGGTTCGAGGTACTCCTTGCATAGGGCACCTTGAACCACTTTATCAGCACTTTTAAATATTATCATAAAAGCAGAAGTAGTAAATGGAGCCATGTGTTATTTACACTAAAATGCGATTAGAATAATGCACGATGCATCATAATTATATATTTTTATTCACTGCTGATTATTTTGGTGTTATGCAGTTCTACCCACATTATATATATATATATATATATATATATATATATATATATATATATATATATATATATATATATATATATATATATATTATATATATATATATTTATGCAGTTCTACCCACATTATATATATATATATATATATATATATATATATATATATATATATATATATATATATATATATATTATATTATATTATATTATATTATATATATTATATTATATTATATTATATATATTATATTATATTATATTATATTATATTATATTATATTATATATTATAATTCCCACTTCTCTTGTAAATTTCTCTGCTACCTATATGTATGGAACAAACATGTCCAAACCAACACGTCCAAATCAGCGAAGGATTGGCATTCTCAACCCACTCTCCAACCATCAGTTAATTTCAAATATATATATATATATATATATATATATATATATATATATATATATATATATATATATATATATATATATATATATATATATATATATATATATATATATATATATATATATGTATGTATATATATATATATATATATATATATATATATAATAATATATAATAATTAGTTGATTATTTTTGTAACAATATACCTATTTCTAGTTAGTATGTAAGGTTAGTCTGTCCGGCCGGACCGAATTTGGCGGCCAAAGCTAATCCGGCCTGACCGGCTTTGGCAGACCAACACTGGTTCGTCCAGCTGGACTAGTTTTATCTAGACCGGACCAGTTTTGGCGGCCCAAACTGATCCTGCCGGACCGATTTTGGCGTGACTGCAAGTTAGGGAGACTCACCGGAAGTGCGGCTCGACGAATGGAGCGCAACATCCGGTGAATGTGTCGATCTGGTCTGAATAGCCTTATCCGGTCGTCTATACCCCTGTATGCCTTCATGTCTTCAAACAGCTGAAACACAAGACAAGTGGCAGTGGTAACACTGTGTCGTTTGTGAACTGGTTTCATTGTAATATTTTTTATTTGGCATTCGCCAGTGATCGATGAAACCGAGAATGTGTTAACAGGATCAGCTTTCATCAAGACACATATAAAGCAGCTAATTTTCAATTTAAACTTATGATTAGGACATGTTGAGTGTGTAGAATAATTACACGTAAGAAACTAATATTGGATGGGACCAGAATTAGTCTCCAATCGGTGGTATAAATACAGCGTCGCATTGACTCGTTTCTGTGACAGCACTTTAAATAGGAATTAATAAAAAAAATTGTGTTTCCTGAAGAAAACACCCTTCGTATTTCGACGTAGTCTAGTGACTAATTTTCACAACGTTGGTGAGTTCAGGGTAACAGCCACTATACGTTAATATAAGTGGCCAGTAAATTATTGTATATTGACGTAACTTGAAAGCAGTTATGCCGTACTCAAAAGTTCCGCAGATTCCTAATATCCGCACGCTGTCACTTCTAACGATGATATTGAATTGGAATACTGAGATGCCGACCTCGTCTCGTTGTAAGTTACTCGTGTAAAATCAGAACGATTTTTAATTCGCATTTAGTTATAAACCATTAACATATTGATTAGTGATAGTAGTTATCCGTGGTCAAGTCTCACCTCGATGGCATAATGCATCACCTGTGCCGCTGGGTGCAGACTCAAGCTGTGTAATGGACATATGTAGGGAGTGCCCCAACCGTTGTCCACTGTCCACTCAACTTCCAGCATGTGGTCCGAGAATTCACGGTCCAGGTCTGACCTACTGACCAGTCGGGAACTACCGGACAGTTGAACCAGAAGGTCGGCAAAACGGAACGTCGAAGAAGGCGGCATCTCGGGAGAAGATAGCACCGACGTGAAGGATGCTCAGTGGCTGCGGTCTCACCCACAACGTGACCCCGGTGAGAATGGCGTCGTGCAGACTTCTCTCGTGTTGGTTGCCACAAACCACTTATACAGTTCAGCCGCCATTACACTGGAGTCACACGGAGTCCTTAGTAAATTATGGATTGTGTGTTATGTCCGAATGTTTTGAGAGCACTTCTGTAGTGAGAAGCGAGCACAGGTTATGTTTGTTTCTGTACTACATAACAGCTTTCAAGTGATGACAGTAGATCAGTGGCAAAACGAATTGTGTCTCAGCCTCTGGCACGGTCTTGCACTTGTCCAAATATTGGTGCGCGATTCGTGTGTTGAGCATTAAGGCAAGTGCAAATAGGTTATTTTTAATGTAATGAGTATTTAGTATGATAGACATACCACATACCAATAAAATAGTAAAACAACAAATAACATACGAATGTGAGAACTTTCCGGTGATCTACATTCTTTTCAGCAAGTACTTTGAACAATTCCAACCACAACTATAACGAAAAAGCATAATTATTTGTATTAGAATGTCAAATTATCCTAATATTTTGCTATCTAGATGTCCGACTTTGAACCGTCCGGTGTCGAATTGTTCGTTTTCTCCATCAACGAGGTGCAAAGATTAGCACTCATGAGATATCCAGGGTTCGAATTCTCGACGGGGTGACACTGGCGGAGTGGTGCTTTCATTGCAACATTTACACATCCACCTCTCTGCTCACCCAGGGGCAACAGTATTGACGCGGATATTAGTATGTTGCTATTGTGGGTACCTTTTGAGGTTAATGATTTAGCTTAGCTAAACCCAGTCATGTGTTGGCTTGTCTTCTTAACTATGTTGTCACACACGTGAAGATCGTAACATTTAAAACAATAGTTCAATGTTTTTTTGTCATTTTGACGTTTTTCTATCTCCAATGCACCTTGACTCTGTATACATCCTCATTTGACGAGCTATCAAACATTGATCGTCAATCGTGAAGATGAGGAAGACATCGTAACAATCAGGGCTTTGTGGCGTACGTGATTTGGGCTGCTGCTTCACACGCGCCAGACTGATCAACACTTGAATTCACGTAGAGGCCAGTGTCAGGCCACATACACACAACGCATTTGTAGAATACCTCACTCATTTTATAATATATGATATTATGTTTTCACACTCTACACGATCTTTCACTTTCATGTGTGTGTGTGTGTGTGTGTGTGTGTGTGTGTGTGTGTGTGTGTGTGTGTGTGTGTGTGTGTGTGTGTGTGTGTGTGTGTGTGTGTGTGTGTGTGTGTGTGTGTGTGTGTGTGTGTGTGTGTGTGTGTGTGTGTGTGTGTGTGTGTGTGTGTGTGTGTGTGTGTGTGTGTGTGTGTGTGTGTGTGTGTGTGTGTGTGTGTGTGTGTGTGTGTGTGTGTGTGTGTGTGTGTGTGTGTGTGTGTGTGTGTGTGTGTGTGTGTGTGTGATCACTTTGTGATTGACAATAAATTGATAATTGATACCAATGTCATTGCTAACACATTTAATTGTTTCTTTACAAATGTAGGACCTAACCTAGCAGCTGAAATAACTAATACAGACAACGCACATTTCAAGGATTACCTACACAATCCGATATTACATAATTTCACTTTCAAACCAATTTCTGAAGGAACTACCATACACATATTAGACAGCTTAAAACCTAAACCTAGTTGTGACAATGATGGCATTTCTACTAAATTATTAAAAGCAATAAAACAAGAAATTTGCAAACCTCTCACCATCATAATTAATCAGTCACTAGCAACTGGCGTTTTTCCTGACCCCCTAAAAATTGCAAAAGTAATACCACTTTATAAAAAAGGCAACAGGACATTACTTGATATCTATCGTCCAATCTACATATTACCATCAATCTCCAAAATCTTTGAAAGAGTAATGTTCAATAAAATTCACGTGTACTTCTCAACTCATAATTTATACTACAATGGACAATATGGTTTTAGAGAAAAACACTCCACTCAATTAGCTGCACTTGAACTCATCGACAGAATATCTCAGGATCTTGATCAAGGTATCACTCCAATAAATGTATACATTGATTTGTCAAAAGCATTTGACACCCTTGACAATAATATTCTTTTATCTAAATTAGAGCTTTATGGGTTTACAAATTCGGCACTAAAATTGTTCAAAAACTACTTATTAGACAGGGAACAGTTTGTTCAGAGTAATAATGCTAAATCTTTCGAAGCCGATATAACAATGGGTGTACCCGAAGGCTCAATATTGGGTCCTTTATTGTTCATGATATATATGAATGATATCATCCACTCTAGTAATTCATTTCAGTTCATAATGTTTGCAGATGACACCACCTTATTCACTAGAATAAATTCTAACGAACACTATGATATTCACAATGAAAGACTAAACAACGGATTAGAAAAAATAAATATTTGGCTCATGATGAACAAACTGTCACTAAATGTAAAGAAAACAAAAGCCATGATATTTCATATGCCACAAAAAAAGGTTCAGCTTCCTCTCCTTCAAGTAGCTGAATCAAATGTTGAATATGTAGATAATTTAAATTTTTTTGGTATCACTATTAACAAACACTTAAATTCGACTAGTCATGTAGATGCACTGGCTTCCAAAATATAAAAAACCCATAGGAGTGTTAAATAGTCTCAAACACATCCTATCAATCAACATCCTGAGAACAATCTATAACTCCCTAATCGTATGCCACCTCAATTATGGAGTGTTGGTCTGGTGGACTCATTGTCAAATTACAGAAAAGGGCAGTTAGAATTATAACTTCTAGTAATTACCTGGCTCATAGTAAACCACTTTTTAAGAAACTTTACCTCTTAAAGCTTGATGACATATATAGAATTCAACTACTCAAATTTATTTACAAATTGATCAACAAGCAGCTGCCTGATTATTTCAATCAAAACCTACTCTTATACAATACCCGGCGCCATCACCATGCCACTAGGGCATGCACAAATGTATTTCTCCCTAGAGTCAATCTGAATTCTCCAAAAGAAACATCAGCTTCAGCATAGCGAAGATATTTAATAATTCTCCCGATATCATTACTAACAAAATATTCAGCCACAGCATCCATGGATTCTCCACCTATATTAAAAGATACATTATTGAAAAGTGTCAAAATGCTTGTGCTATTATTAAACGTTATATATGTAGAACATAATTAACGTAAATCCCTTTGTATACGTCGCCTAGCTAATTATATCTTGGCAGATTAAATGTTGTCTTTAAAATATTTGTATTGTAATGTTTATTGATGCATTTCGTTTTTTTGTGTGCTTATTATATGTGTATATGTGCACATGTATATGTCGGCTACTGTATAAACTTTTGATTGTAAACTTTACTATGGCATGTTCATGTATTATTAGCTAAATTACTCTGTAAATGTATTATTTCTATTATTATACTACAATTATTATTCAAGGTGGCTCTCGTGGTAACGGCATTGAAATGCCTTAACGGGAGTCTCCTGACCTACTGTATATAGTAAATTATAATATGTACTTTAACAAGATTTAACAAGATTGCCATCTCGAACAACAAGTTCCAGATGGCAAGTGGACAAGGAAGCCAATTATTAGTAGAAAATTACTATCTCAAGTTAATCAATAGTATAGTCAAAGCTCAAAAGTATGTTCCGTGTAACAACGCAATTGATCGACCAGAGTCTGACGTCACAATCCTAATTATGAGCGTGACTTCCGTCAAGTGTTGCCTTAGTAATTAATGGTCTAATAAATTTTATTTCATTCACTTATTCATTCATTTCATTTCATTCATTCATTCATTCAACTGCAATATTTCTAGAACTGTCATGGTCAGTCGGCTGGTATTGGCAATTAGGTGGAAGCGTCTGGCAGTTCTAGAAAATCGATGCAGATAGAATTCCGCTTCAACGCGTGTTTTCAACAGGAGTCCTATGGCCGACGTGCATAGGAAGTTTAGAGCTACATGTTTACAAATATATTTTCTTTTGGTGAGCGAATGTTGCCAGACTACAAACCCTTGTGACGTAGTGGTTATCTAACAGTATGTCTTATAGTAGTATTCTCTTAGCAATTTTATGACCTGTAAAATACTACTATGTATGTAACTCGCCTGAGAGCAATCTCGATTGATCGGGCGCTATATAACTACTTTTATTATTATTATTATTATTATTATTATAGGCCCATAGGCCCAAAACCTTGACCTTTCGTTTCGCTTAAAGAGAGGTCAATTTCAACGTCATACTGCTCCAAACTTTATGAAAGGTTGCGGTGTAAAGACCAACTGCGTTATAAAGACACTACAAAGAACGTGTCACGACTGCGAAATTTATCTCCGCCAGTGATGAAGGTAATTAAACCCCTACATTCATTAAATTAGCAGTTCATCAAAACGGTGTAGGCGTGCACATTCTATCCCAGCTCCAGAAAAAAGTAAAACGCTACGTTCTTATAGAGCGCTGTATCCTGTATTTCGGGCCATTCAAAGTGTTTTACCCTTCACCTGGTGGCAGACCCGTTGATTCGAACACAAACGCGACTTCTATGGGAAGCATTCAGCCACGCCGCTTTTACTGTGCGAAAACTACTCATTCATTTATATATATATATATATATATATATATATATATATATATATATATATATATATATCACTGTCTCTAGTCAGCTGGGTGAAAGAAATGCTCATGCTTCGAAACGGCAGCAAGAGGATTCGAATACGGGTCCTCTCAAATAAGAGTCCGACATTCTAGAAACACTCTAATATTGCGCCTCGCCACATAAAATATATCGTAGATATTTGTCTGCCAGCCTCTTTAATTTCCAATATTCTTTTCACTTATATCAACTACTTGCTTAACCGTAATCATGGTACTAAACGTCTGAACCCGTTCACGGATTAGACTCGCGGACCACCTTCTACCATAACTTATGTGACTGATCTAACTAATGGTCGCGTGGTCACGAAAGTGGCGCCACACGGTGGGCAGGGAACCACTGTTTGTGATGCCACCGAGCGGACTTGCATAACATTGGAAACCGCCACACCGCATGATTTAGGCTTAACGTATTTTGGAGCATTTTTCATGCGTTTACTGCACGTCACATTCTCCATACGCAAAGGCGATGAGCTCAAGCTTAGAAGACTTGTTTGGTCAAATTCTTCACTCGGAACAGAAAGCACACGAACGCAGAACTTTGATCAACCAAGGTTGCTGCTGGGCGAAATTACCAACATTTGTTGATGTTAAGTTGGCAATGCGTTGGTTTGAGTGTGACGTTGTCGTGCTAAAATGTGTCTGCCGTCAAATATTATCCGCTTGGTGTATCTGCGCATGCACGGGCCGGTAGTTGATCAACATTTTAATAATAACAAAAGCATAGCTACAATAATTGCCTAGGTACTGTATATAACAACACTGACACTGTACACTGAATAATAGCAGAGTCAGAGAGTGTCGACCACTGGCACAGAAGGATATATTAATATACTGGATGACGTTCCACTTTTTGTCGTAAAATTATTTTTTTTTTAAATATAAAACGGTATTTTCTGTCGTAAACTATTTTCCCCATGCACACGTGTTGGTGCAGCTAATTATTATATATGCTATATAACTAGCAATGCCCATGCTTCAAGATACGCACAAGTGTGGAGATACACCAAGCAGATATTATTTGACGGCGGACAGATTTTAGCACAACGGGCCTCAAAACAAACTCTTTACACATGAATTGTGGCTTCCTTTGGTTTAAATAAAAAATTGCCGTATTTTCAATTGCACTGCTACATGGTAACAAGTATCTAACGTTACAAATAATTATTATTATATTATAAATCTACATTAATGGGTTCAACTTGGCAATGACAGTAGACCTGATGACCACACTCTCATGGCAAATTGTGCCAAATGTATCAGCCTAATTATTTTAACATAATAAATAATTAGTTTTTTATATAATTAAAATCAGGAAATACAGAAATATGTAAGCATTTGTTCATCACGGATTCTTGCACTCTGATTTAATTATGCATTGACATATTTGGTGACAACATTGTATTATAAATAACAGTCAGAAACAAAATGATAACAAATCTTTGTTGCAGTTAAGAATGAAGTAGCGAAGACACATGAAAAGATTACTGAAGTGCAGGAGGAGCTGACTTCGCTGAGAGGAAAACTTGTCTTGAAGGTAACCTTATGAGATAGGCAAATAATTAAAATCCTTTACATAATAAATTTAATTATGTAAACATGTTACCAGTCTCCCTACTATTAATTTTATAGTTTACATTAATTTTATGTAACGATGCTGTTGTAATTTTAAATATCTTAGGAAAATATCCTAATATGTTATTTGATAAAGTTGCAATATTTAATTCACCAATTGCAAAAGCTCGATGTCTGCCCCGGCAAACATATCTGTAACATCACCTGGCATTGCCGGCCAGATAGCAGAATTGAAACAATGTCAACAACATGACAACACCAGTGTACAAGCCTGTTAAGTGTGCTGGAGAGTGACCTCACAGAAGTAGGACCGTGTGCACTAAAATCAAGGAAAATCCTGAAGGAGCTGAGGACTTTGGCTGAGAACAAGACGCACACAAAAAGCCCATGGTATAAGTAATGATGTAATCAACTGGATAGAAAAGTGGCTTACACACAGAAAACAGAGAGTAATAGTAGATGCCGAGATTTAAAACTGGAAATCTGTTTTGAGTGGGGTACCACGGGGATCAGTATTAGGCCCTATACTGTTTTAAATATATATAAATGATTTGGAAGATGATATATCTAGCAAAGTACTCAAATTTGCAGATGACACAAAAGTATTCAGAAAGGTTACTAATGATACAGATAAACAAAGTTTACAGGATGATCTAGATAAATTAGTTAAATGGTCAGAAAAATGGCAAATGTTATTCAATTTTGGGAAGTATAAATGTATACACATAGAATATGGAAACATGGACGAAGAATATAAAATGGGGAATGCTGTACTGGGTAGAACCACACAAGAAAAGGACTTAGGAGTAACATTTAGTGCTGACGTGAACGTTTCAGAGCAATGTGGTATTGCTGCTTCGAAAGGAAATCAAATTCTAGGGCTAATTAGGAGAACTATCATGTATAAGGAGAAACAGCTAATTGTACCCCTGTACAAAGCAATAGTTAGACCACATTTGGAATATTGTATTCAAGCATGGAGACCATATCATAAAAAGGACGTAGACAAGCTAGAAAGAATACAACGAAGAGCAACTAAAATGATTCCAGAATTGAGAGACCTTAGTTACGAAAGTCGCTTATTACAATGTGGTTTGGTAACACTAGAGACCAGGAGACTAAGAGGAGACCAAATAGAAATGTTTAAAATAGTGAATGGTTATGAGGATGTTGACAGGCATATGTTCTTCAAACTCAAAGAAGGCAGTAGAACCAGAGGACATAAAGCAGCATTAGTTAAGTAGCAGTGTAGGTTGGACATGAGAAAGTACTCTTTCTCACAGAGGGTGATAAATGAATGGAACAAACTGCCAAATGATTGTGTTAATGCTAGTAGTGTGAATATGTTTAAAAATAGAATTGACAGATATTTGATAAGGGCGGGCTACAAATAGATGAGAAAATTGTTGGACTCTCGATAAGCCAATGGCTTCCTTGTCCACTTGCCATCAGGAACTTGTTGTTTGGGATGGCAACCTTGTTAAACCACTGGTCAAAGGTGAAGGACTGATTGCAGCTGTATGATGTATTCATACTACTGCAGTCACAGAATACAGTCGTAGGTAAAGATAGACAGATTGCACTGGTGACCTATGAATAAATGTCAAATGTGATTTTGTAACCAGCTGCAACAGTGGAACGATGCACAACTTCAGCTGAAGAGTTCCTGCCTCCATCAGACCATTCTGAGCGCCCAGAAAGAGGAGCTGCTTCAGGCGCACTACACACTTCAAAAACAAGTTGTATGTAAAATCTGTGAATCGTACAAGTTGCTTCCTTACATTTGTGGACTAAAACACTTTTGTTATGCACAGGTTTAGATTTGTAGTTGCTGGTTGGCTGCACATGTCTTCATCATTAAACTGATAGAGATTTAACTCGTTACACAGCCTGTTCAACTTTGAGTTCACCTATGATAAAAAGCAAAGCTTGGGGTTATTGTAGAATATGTAATTCCCCAAGTCAGGAAATTTTTGGGCAGTAAAGCCTCCTTTGTCTAAATGCTAGCCCCACAAGTTTTTTCTGGGGGTGTCTTAGTCACCCTTCAGGAGGGGCAAATGGGCAAGATGTCCTTCAGATGCTCCATAATTGACTGCAGGTGGACATCTCACGTAACATTGACATTGCTAGGCAGACATTCTGTAAGGACGTTCAAGACTTCACCACTTCCTACGACCTGTGCAGCAGCGGTACTCACCAGCGGGAGCTTCAGGCAAAAGATGAGCTGCGGAAACTTTGTGCAGAAGAGCAAAGTCTCAATGCCGGTGAGTATGCCTCAAGTGGGACCCCAGTTTGTATTCCAGTTACCAGGCCAACCTTTGAAAAAGCTGTACTGTTCTTTAAAGTTGTGTAGCCACAAAATTTATCAAAAACCTAAAACTCCCAAATGCTGTCTTCATATAGCATCTATATTATATATTTTAATGGCATAGGCATAATTCTTTGAGCAAAAAATCCCATCATAATGGCTATTAAGAAACAATAAATAGTTTTAGTTACTGTGACGCTTAAGTGTTGATTTGTTTACATGTAGTTTGTGTATGGAAAATATGTCCAAACTTTGCATGGTTTTGTGGTAATGTAGATTGTAATTAAACCATGTCCATCATTATGACAGACTTGAGTAGCTACAAGGAACGTCAGACGGAGCTCGAGGCATTGAGTAGAGGGAAAGAGAAATACTTGGCCCAGCTGCAGGAGACAAGGGAGAAACTCGCAGGTGACCAGATAACTGGGGGAGAAAGAATATAAGCGGTACAGTGGAACCTCACTAATCCAGGCATCTTGTTTCCCAGTGTATGTGTCCAGATTATCAAATTTTCCGGATAAACAATTCATACAATAATAATTAGCGGTTGGAAATTCCGTTCCCATGAAATGATTACCAGTTGTTGAAGTTTCCAGATTATAGCTGACCGGATTAACGAAGTTCCACTGTAATTACATATGAAGTGAGGAATATGGCGGGTTAATGAATGTTGTTGCCCAATGATGTAATAGTGATTTTGAGATGGTTCACTAGAGATGTTGCTCTCCTCTTTGTCCCTGAAGTCCAGGCTGCAGTCAGTACTGGTCATCGTTTTCTCTGTATTCTTGTCCACTGATTCCATTTAAATGCTGTCTCCACTACCCATCTCCACTCCCCCATCCCATCTCCACCCCTCCTAGCCCATATCCACCCCACATATCACCTTCACTCCCCACTCCATCTCCACTCCCCCATCCCATATCCACTCCCCATCCCATCTTCACTCCCCATCCAATCTCTGCTCCCCCATCCAATCTCCACTCCCCATCCCATCTACATTCCCCCATCCCATCTTCACTCCCCATCCCATCTCCACTCCCCATCCAATCTCTACTCCCCATCCCATCTCCATGGGCCGAACCATCCAACGGCACGACCAGTGAACCGTGAAGTGTTTTCGCTCACATGGGCCGAACCATCCGTGTATGCAACCGGTGCCAGCGGGCGCCGTGGGCCGAAACAACTAACAAATTCTTCGCTATTTTCAACTGTTTGCATGTCTTAGCGAAATGCTGTTGACTTGTTGTACGCTACAGTATTATTGTTTTCGAGTCAATTGTTGTTTATAGAGTATTGTAATTGCGAAATGTTATACGCTACCACTGTTTCAGTGTTTTAACGAAACGCCATGCGCTACATTATTAATGTTTTAGAACCAATATTACTTATTTATTACGTTCCCTAGTTTCAACTGTTTGCGTGTTTTATCGAAATATTGTACGCTACAGTATTATTATTGTTTTCGAACCAAGTGTTTATTACGTTCGCTATTTTTGTCAGTCGGCTCAAAGAACGCAGCGTTTCCCTTTCATTATATATATATATATATATATATATATATGTGTGTGTGTATATATGTGTATATATATGTATATATATATGTATATATATATGTATATATATATATATATGTATATATATATGTATATATATATGTATATATATATATATATATATATATATATATATATATCGTGTTGTAATAGTTTTGGAAAATTATGTTTTGGTAGTTGTTAATAAAGACAGAAATTCCATCCGTTGTAAATATTTCTGGCGTTGTGTTGCTGGACTGCATTCTGTTATTTTATGAGATAATTGTTATATTAGCGTGTGAATATGTTTCTGTGCGTAATCATATTAAGTATTTTTTTCCTGAATCACGCCGTGGGCCGAAACTACTATTCTTAGAAATCAGCTACTGACATGGGACAATAGAGCCAAAAACGTTAATGACACCTCTTTGCAACTTGTGATATGCTCAATTACCTTAAGACGATTAATTGAATAAAGGGCTTGATCAAATATAACGTGCTCACACAAACAATGAAGTGATGCTATCAAACATTTACATTAGCATGTTTTGCTGATGAAACACCAGATAGATTAAAAGCATAAAATGTGCTCGCACAAACTATGAAATCACGCTTTCAAACATTTCAGTTAACAAGTGTTGATGATGAAACATCAGACAGATTAAACACATAAAGGGCTTGATCACATAAAATGTGCTCACACAAACAATGAAGTCATTACATTATATATTACAATACAAACTCAATTACGTTTATTCGTGGACGTTTCCATTAAACATTAATTACTTGAATTTGGTTCATTTCTTTATTATGTCAACCACTTTCTTTTAATTTATTTATATTGCTATATTTTTATAAATAGTTCCAGATCATTATTATTATATTAGCGTGTACGTATGTTTCTGTGTACAATCATAATTTCCGCCTCTCCTACTGAATTAGGCCGTGGGCCGAAACGACTATTCTTAGATTTCCGCCGCTTAGCTAGAGTGGGCCGAATCGACCGTCGCTGCTTTCAATAGCGACAGTGAAATGGGCCGAACCATCCGTCTGCGTGGGCCGAATCAACTAGGCCGAACCATCCGTCGGCGTGGGCCGAACCCGTCATGGGCCGAACCATCCGGGACCCATCTCCACTCCCCATCCCATCTCCACTCCCCCATCCCATCTCCACTCCCCCATCCCATCTCCACTCCCCCATCCCATCTCCACTCCCCATCCCATCTCCACTCCTCCATCCCATCTCCACTCCCCCATCCCATCTCCACTCCCCATCCCATCTCCACTCCCCATCCCATCTCCACTCCCCATCCCATCTCCACTCCCCATCCCATCTCCACTCCCCATCCAATCTCCACTCCACATCCCATCTTCACTCCCCATCCCATCTCCACTCCCCATCCAATCTCCACTCCCCATCCCATCTTCACTCCCCATCCAATCTCCACTCCACATCCAATCTCCACTTCCCATCCAATCTTCACTCCCCATCCTACCTCCACTCCCCATCTAATCTCCACTCCCCCATCCAATCTCCACTCCCTATCCAATCTCCATCCCCATCCCATCTTCACTCCCCATCCCATCTCCATTCCCCATCCAATCTCCACTCCCACATCCCATCTCCACTCCCCATCCAATCTCCACTCCCCATCCAGTCTCCACTCCCCCATCCCATCTCCACTCCCCATCCCATCTCCACTCCCCATCCCATTTCCACTCCCCATCCAATCTCCATTCCCCATCCAATCTCCACTCCCCATCCCATCTCCACTCCCCATCCAATCTCCACGCCCCCATCCAATCTCCACTCCCCATCCAATCTCCACTCCCCATACCATCTCCACGCCCCCATCTCCACTCCCCATCCAATCTCCACTCCCCATCCAATCTCCACTCCCCATACCATCTCCACGCAACCATCTCCACTCCCCATCCAATCTCCACTCCCCATCCAGTCTTATGGACTGAAGTGATCTGTGACTGACCAGGTTGCTGCTGTCTGTGCCAGTTTCAACTACCACCCATGCAGCCTATCGTCAAGTCAGCGTTATCTAACACCTGAGGCTACCAGGTGTGCGGTTCAAGTCATTATAACATCACGACTGGACTATTGCAATTCGCTATTGCTAGGACTACCATTTGCACAAATTGATCGCCTACAGCGGATCCAAAACAAAGCTGCCCGCTTGGTAACTAGGGCACAGCGACGAGACCATATTACCCTTGTTGCGGGCACTGCATCACTGAATCAAATTTAATGTGTTAGTAATTGTGTTTAAATGTTTACATGGCCTGGCACCCAATTATCTAGCTGAACTGGTACATGTGCACCACCGTGATGGCAGACTACGACAGGCGCAGCACTTGACACTAAGTGTACAGGTGTCAAAGTGTGTGATTGGGAGACACGCCTTTGGGATTTTGACACAACACTCTGGAATCGTCTGCCTGTTGCTGTGTGCGCCACTAAGGACCTACAGACGTTTAAACGAACACTAAAAACCCACATGTTCAAATTGTTTTATGACCAGTGAAACTGAAATAGGTTGCTACGATAGTTTTACAATTTCTCATTTCTATACTTTTTCTTAATGTTCAATAATATAGTTTATTATATTATCATAGATTATTATATTATTTAAATTTGTGTCATCAAGTATACTGTAGTTTAACTTATTTACTTTACTTACTAATATATATATACATATATATATATATACATATATATATATATTAACTAGTTTTAAATGTGTATTTACTTAATAATTTACAATATTATATATATTTTTTATATCTAGATTATAGGCATAATTGTGTGTATTTTGTATAAGTATTATTTTATTGTAAAGCACGTTGATCTTTCTACAGGAATAAGTGTTATATAAGAACTGACTTATTATAATTATATCCACTCCCCTATCCCATCTCTACGGACTACCCCCAACCCATCTTCTCTCCCCATCCCATCTCCACTCCCCCATCCATCTCCACTCCCCTATCCACACCCCCATCCCATCTCCACTTAATCATCCAATCTCCACACCCCTTATCCCATCGTCACTCCCTCTATCCCATATCTACTCCCCATCTGCATTCCCCTTATCCCATCTTCACTCCCCATCCCATCTTCACTCCCCCTATCCTATATTCACTCCTATGTCTTTGCACATTCCTCCCAAACAAAAGTAAGTAATCTTGTTCCACGCTGCAGTCACTCTGTGGTCTGTACTCTTGTTCCACACTGCAGTCACTCTGTGGTCTGTACTCTTGTTCCATGCTGCAGTCACTCTGTGGTCTGTACTCTTGTTCCATGCTGCAGCCACTCTGTGGTCTGTACTCTTGTTCCACACTGCACTCACTCTGTGGTCTGTACTCTTGTTCCATGCTGCAGTCACTCTGTGGTCTGTACTCTTGTTCCACACTGCAGTCACTCTGTGGTCTGTACTCTTGTTCCATGCTGCAGTCATTATGTGGCTCTGTACTCTTGTTCCATGCTGCAGCCACTCTGTGGTCTGTACTCTTGTTCCATGCTGCAGCCACTCTGTGGTCTGTACTCTTGTTCCACACTGCAGCCACTCTGTGGTCTGTACTCTTGTTCCATGCTGCAGCCACTCTGTGGTCTGTACTCTTGTTCCACACTGCAGCCACTCTGTGGTCTGTACTCTTGTTCCACACTGCAGTCACTCTGTGGCTCTGTACTCTTGTTCCATGCTGCAGCCACTCTGTGGTCTGTACTCTTGTTCCATGCTGCAGTCACTCTGTGGTCTGTACTCTTGTTCCATGCTGCAGCCACTCTGTGGTCTGTACTCTTGTTCCATGCTGCAGTCACTCTGTGGTCTGTACTCTTGTTCCATGCTGCAGCCACTCTGTGGTCTGTACTCTTGTTCCACACTGCAGTCACTCTGTAGCTCTGTACCCTTGTTCCATGCTGCAGTCACTCTGTGGTCTGTACTCTTGTTCCATGCTGCAGTCACTCTGTGGTCTGTACTCTTGTTCCATGCTGCAGTCACTCTGTGGTCTGTACTCTTGTTCCATGCTGCAGCCACTCTGTGGTCTGTACTCTTGTTCCACACTGCAGTCACTCTGTAGCTCTGTACCCTTGTTCCATGCTGCAGTCACTCTGTGGTCTGTACTCTTGTTCCATGTTGCAGTCACTCTGTGGTCTGTACTCTTGTTCCACACTGCAGTCACTCTGTGGCTCTGCCTTACAACGACCAATATAAGCATCAACAAGTGTTTATGTGACAGGTGCCCAGGAGTGTGTGAAGAGGGAGGAGAGGCTGTGTTCAGAGCTAGAGCAAGAGAAGATCAGACTGACAGAGCTGCCATACACTGACCCTGAATACAAGAGGTATAACAGTGAAACCTCACACAACAGACGGCTGCCAGGATACATCTTTGAAGTTCTGACCAGGGCTACCTTCGGTTGTAAATAATTTTGTTCAGAACAGACATGTTAGATATATTCTTGCTACAGTAAGGAGGCACATACCATTATGATCTTTATTATAGAAATATGTTTAGGGACCCTATCAAAACATGAAACCAGTGCCATGTAAAATCAGACTCTCTACAACTTTGAATTACATCAACAGTTTCATTAGTTGGGATTCATTTATTTGTTGGAATCTACTAAAGGCCAGTTTGAACTATTGACTTGCACCATTCCTGATTTGAGCTTTGACGAAAGGTCACGACGGGTGGACTTGCAGTTGGTCACAGATTGACCACAGTTTTAAAATCGCTGCTGACTGTTGACCAAGCTGAACCAAGTAATAATTTTACCAACACAATGGTAGCCACATTGGGTGTGTTAGAAAGTCTCGTGTGGGTCGGCTGAACAATTGGGCAATTAATCACTCACATAAACTGGCCTTAATGTGTGCGCCCTGACAAACACAGCCACTCACAGAAACACTGATAACCTTCAGACTGCAGGCAGATCTGGAGGCGAGTCGGAACGACGACCTTGAGACGTTGTGCCGCTCCCTCCAGCAGCAACGCCAGGAACTACAACAGCAACTGTGGCAGCAAGAATTGGCAAAGAAACGAAAGCAGCAGCAGCGGGACCAGTCGAACTACAAACAGTGGCAGCGTCTGGGCCAGGCAGACGATCAGGTGGGGCATCAGTTTACTGTGCTCAAGTATCGTATTCATACATCAATTTACTATTCATACTGCTGTTTCGAAACTTTGACAATTTTGTTCATTCCACACTGCCTCAGTTCACTCAGCTGTATAGATGAGTACCTGGCTATAGAGAATGATGGATAGAAATGAATGAGTAGTCTTTATGCAGTAATTGTAGGGAAGTCTAGTTGGTGTTTGAATGGACAGGTCTGCTGGGGGTGAAGTGTAAAGTGCTTAGAACTGTCCCTAGGACCAGATACTGTTATGTGTCAACCTACACAACATTTTTATATTACCTAAAGAATGTTATGTTGTATCAGAGACACATTCAACAATATTAACCATAAGTTAATGTTGTACGTAATGTCTACAGGAGACATCTTCACAGGTTGACTTGAGCCAACCAGAGCCAGTGAAGCAACAGACCCGACCGAACATTGGCAGAATTACCCAGGCGATACGATCAAGCAAGACCAGGAAACTGTCTGGTTCCAACCAGTCCCAGTCTTGAAGTCAACTGCTTGCATCAAAATGGCAAGTTAAGTTGATGAACAAGACGACAAATGTAAAACAGAAGATAAAAATAATGTTATGTACATAATGGATCAGCTTCGATGGTGTTTTGTTGTTAAATAATTGTTTGGTTGTGGAAAGTCAGGGGCTTTCAAAGTTTGTTGTCTGTGTAGAGGGCAAAGAAAAAATCTGTTGCTACCCGTACCATCATAATTAATCAGTGTTCCATGTTATAATTTTAAATGTATTAAATTCTTTCAGATGCATCTGGAAGAGGCATAACACAATGTGATGTTGTTTGCGAGTGTATTGCATAATGTTGTATATGCTACAATTCAGATTGTGACGGCTGATGTTCAGCCACTATATAGACGTAGTTGACTTTCCACTGGTAATGTGACACTGGAAACCAATGTTATTTCCATGGGATGGTTTGAAATTCCTCTTGGGAAAGGGATTTAACGAAGGAATTTATTTGGACGTCAAACATAAATTATGTAACTCAGAAAAATAAGACTGAAGAGTGAAGCTGGTACCTGGTACCTGGAGCCTGGCACCTGGAGCCTGGTACCTGGAGCCGGGTGCCTGGTACCTGGAGCCGGGTACCTGGAGCCTGGTACCTGGAGCCGGGTACCTGGAGCCAGGTACCTGGAGCCGGGTACCTGGAGCGTGATACCTGGAGCCTGGTACCTGGAGCCTGATACCTGGAGCCTGGTACGTGGTACCTGGAGCCTGGTACCTGGAGCCTGGTACCTGATACCTGGAGCCTGGTATGTGGTACCTGGAGCCTGATACCTGGAGCCAACTCGACAACACTAGAAACATTTTATATGCGGCTAATGCAGTCATGAGCTGTATTGGAAGAAGGTGGCTGTAGAGGTGGAAAATACATTTAATATGGCATAAGAACACATCTTACAGCGGCAGTGCAATATATACACAGTTTTATATCAGGGATAGACCAACCAACACGTTATTGGCAGACTTGTTAAACACAAAGATTGGCTTAACAGAAAAGAAACAAGTCCAAACATTTCATACTCAGGTTTCATATTGAAGCATTGTTTAAAATTATGCGTAAAATTTAAATATTACTTATTTTTAACATGAGGCATAGATATTACAGACATTGAGTGAATGTGAGGCAGACCTTTTGTCAACAGTTTATGACACCAAGTTGTCATAAGTTTTCATCTATGACACCACATCACTATCCCTTGACACTACAGGTTTGCAGTGCAGGCCACAGGCAGATGCCAGGTAGCTTCTGTGTCAACCGTCCATGACACTGACAGGACCAGTCAGTGTCACCAGACACAACAAGGTCTTTGTGTGACCAAACTACTGCCCATGATGATAACATGACACTAAGTAAGTGTCACCAGACAACAGTATCTTTGTGTGACCAAACTACTGTCCATGATGATAACACGACACTAAGTCAGTGTCACCAGACAACAGTAGCTTTGTGTGACCAAACTACTGTTCATAATGACAACATGACACTATAAGTCAGTGTCACTAGAAACAACAGTGTCTTTGTGTCATCAAACCACTGTCCATGATGACAACACGACACTGTGTCACCATATGTAATAACTAGTCTGTGTCAACAACGTAGCACTGGTACTACCAGTCGGCGGCACTAGATGCGAGGTAGTCCTTGCGGCCGATGTTTGATGCCTGCTTCGACTGCATAGCCTCCAGCTTGGGGCAGTCGGTGATCCTGTGGCCGAGACCTCCGCAGTAGAGGCAGCCAACTTCTCCTACGAAACAAAACAACAGTCAGATTCAATTCAAGAACATTTATTCAGATAAATTCAAGCAAAAGTAGTTATTAATATGTTTGAAGTAAATGTAAAACGGAGAAACACATAAGTGAAATACTTCCTAACTGCGATACTGAAAGCAGTACATCTTCATCAATCGTATCATTTCATACAATATCGTGGTACTGCGATAATCATCATTGTCATCAGTATATATTCTTGGCATAACTCTCCAAGACCTGTTTTCTAAAATATGCTTTAAAATGGTTGAATGATCGGATATTGGTAATATTGACATTCAAAGAATTCCACAGTTTTGTCACAGACAATCAGTGACATAGCCCTTCCAGTAGTTAATGCTCATGCTCAAGAAAACAGATGTTGCATTCAGTCATACATACAGCTGCGTTAGTCAGGGCCAAGTTTCACATACCGACCAGTGACCAGTGGTCACTCTAGTCAAGACCAGTTGTCACTCTAGTCACGACCGGTGTAAATCGACCACATTCTGCCTGACCTGGTTTTGGTCAGAATTACATCACACTGACCAACCAACATTGCTACCACTAGGAAGCGGTGGAAGCTCTGGTCAACGAGTGGTCAACATAGCAACCGACATAGCATCATAAGAAACGTAGATAATAACAAGAGCATTTGTCCGTATTGCAGTCATTTTCTACGTATCATCTTTGTTTCATAATGTGCAATGATTGTTCTGTTTGTGCTGGTTTAGTGATCAATATTAGTGTTATTAATATTACATTTAGGAACATTAGAAACTGTAATGCCAATGGATATATATTGCATGTCAGATAAGTCAGATGGACATGTATGCATGCGTCACATGTCATGCTGGTTTTGTTCACCAACCACTGGTCAGTGTTAGTCGGTATGTCTAACATGGTCCTGGACTAGCTAAACTCAACCAGTTGTCATGAATTATCAACGCACTCTTGGCAAATTAAGGGGAAGAACAATTGTTACCATGATGCAAACTTTTTCTAACAAATTTATCCCCATGCCTTTACAAATACACATTATATAAAGATTATTCAGATAATTATTTATATTTTATCAACTCTGCTTCCACAACAATTTGTAGCAAACGTTCAAATTGATTTGTTGTCATATAACTGAACTGGAGGTGTTTCTCACCTCCGATGTCCAGATACTTCTCACTGTCGGCCTCCAGCTCGGCCAGGAATGGTGGCACATTCTGTTTGGCTTCTATGAGCAAATGCTTCAAGTCAAGTAGTATCGATTCATCTAAAACAGCAGCGAGAATCAACTTCCATGGTTCCACCTAAGAACTGTTAGCATCACACTTTATCTTTCCGTCTGTCATATTCATAGTTGGAATCTATCAAGTAAATTCACAACGATAAAACATACAGTTTGTGGTAGGCATAAATGAGATATTAAATATATATATTTTATAATGCCTACGGTTAATATGCACAACTAGGGGCCATCATGGCAATGGTTATCCTTGTATTATAAAACAATTGTTATATTTCTTCACAGAAACATTTTTACAAAGCCCGGCCAATCTGCATGAATATAGTAAACACATACACTGTAGGTATGTTTAATTGATACTTACATCTGATGTGTAATCTGGGGGAATGTCAACTTGCTCAATGAATTTGTGTGACTATTTTGGTTGATACAAACATTACAATTAATCAAATGCTTCAGAAACCAAAAGTTCATAGATCAGAAGTTCACACATGTAACTGGCTGACATTTTTGCTATTTAAAACATACCATTGTGAGAGAGCAGAATAAACTTGTTATAACAAGAAGGGTCATAAACTGTGAAATATGCCGGATGTGATACATACCGCAAGACTTGTTGACAAACGTTGTAGCCCGACCTGTCTTGCCACATCGGCCGGTACGACCAATTCGATGCACTGCAACATATCATGGCCAGATTTTTAATGCAAGTTTACACAAGTGATTTCCCCCAATTCCCAATCCCCACCGTGTCACACGTTAATATGCAACAATAACTGTGTGTGAATTTACACAAGCGACAATTCTTGATACTGTGACCTATATCTTTACTCACACTACCCAATTACATTATGAAGAATGCATGTTCAATGTTTATTCTAGTGTGTTATATAACCCAAATCAGCAACTTGATTTTATCGGATGAAACATTTTTTGTCTCCATGGCTGGAGATTGAAAATCATGACAAAAGGTCACAATGGGGTTCATTTGCTGCTGGTTGCTGACTGGCCAATGCAATTGGGGTGAAGTGCAGATCTTGTAGAACCACTCCCAATTCTCCCCGACAACATTTTTCATTTCATGTTTTAGAATACCGTATTCGACCTATTAAGCGTACATGCCCTAATTAGTGTACACCATTTTTTAATCAGCAGGATCCATAATTATTGTAATTTTACTAGTGTGGAAACAGTTAACTTATTGTTTAGAAAAAAATTTGGTGTACACTTAAAACAACGGATTCCTTGAAATTTGCGCAGTACGGTACTTGTTAACCTGGTCATCTGGACAGTTTTATGTGCTTCCATAAAAGAATATATAGCATTATTTGTTTTGTCACAATTATTTTGCAATTGTTTTCTCTGCATTATTATTATAATTATAGTAAAATATCTGACACAAATGATTTTCCTCAATTTATCGTGTGGTACAACAACTTCTTGTGCTGTTATCATAATATTATCATTAATATTATTTTATAAAATAGTTTCTTTGCACTATTATTATTTTCATAAAAATAGTTACAAGAAATGATTTAACATTTTCATGAATGTATGATATTTATAAATATTACAATTATGACAGTAAATAGAATTGCATCATCACCATAGTTCTCAATGTCCTCTGGCATGTCGTAGTTGATGACATGTTGAACGTTTGGGAAGTCAAGACCCTTTGAAGCAATGTCTGTGGCAACCAGAACGTCTTTCTCTCCTTTGCGAAACTGGTCGACGGCTATGCTCCTTTCTTCCTGGTCTACAAGGGTGCAGGCCAACTTTACATGATGGTTCCCAAAACACTCATTGTTCTACCATTTTATACCAAGGTAATCAATCAGTAATCTACGTTACTTCATTATGAAAATATTTTTAATTAATTCACAACAAACCAGAATCATTCAGCATGATACCATGAACAGAGATGCACAAAAGTCATCATCAGAGTGATGGCCACCAAGGAGTTAAGGTGGAAATGCAAAAGTATGTCAAGTTTTTTGCAGAAGATAACTATAATTTCACGATTTTAAAGTGATGGGGAGTTCATTCCAGATTTTGGGCGCAGCTTAACCTTTGCTCAGGTTAAGCTTAGTTTTAGGAACAAATAGTTGTTGTGAGATGATGTAGATATCTGAAAGATGCAGTGGAGACTTAGTTTTAGGAACAAACAGTTGTTATGAGATGATCTGAGCTGTTTGTAGATATCTGAAAGATTCAGTGGAGACTTAGTTTTAGGAACAAACAGTTGTTGTGAGACAGATGATCTGAGCTGTTTGTAGATATCTGAAAGATGCAGTGGAGACTTAGTTTTAGGAACAAACAGTTGTTGTGAGATGATCTGAGCTGTTTGTAGATATCTGAAAGATGCAGTGGAGACTTAGTTTTAGGAACAAACAGTTGTTATGAGATGATCTGAGCTGTTTGTAGATATCTGAAAGATTCAGTGGAGACTTAGTTTTAGGAACAAGCAGTTGTTGTGAGACAGATGATCTGAGCTGTTTGTATATATCTGAAAGATGCAGTGGAGACTTAGTTTTAGGAACAAACAGTTGTTATGAGATGATCTGAGCTGTTTGTAGATATCTGAAATATGCAGTGGAGACTTAGTTTTAGGAACAAACAGTTGTTGTGAGACAGATGATCTGAGCTGTTTGTAGATATCTGAAATATGCAGTGGAGACTTAGTTTTAGGAACAAACAGTTGTTGTGAGACAGATGATCTGAGCTGTTTGTAGATATCTGAAAGACGCAGTGGAGACTAGCCTAATAGGGCGGTTGTGTAGATTACAAGCTGATACCAGAAAAATTCCAGTAAACATAAAACTTTGATTGACTGCAACTGCGAATAGTGCTCACCTTTCCCACCATGGATGGACACAGCCTCAACGCCCTTGAGAAGTAAATACTCATGCATTGCATCTACATCACTTTTCTTCTGGGCGAATATCAGCACCTGTATAGTAAAACCATCCGATATAACATTATATTACTAAAACTGTAGACTAAGTATAGCATATCATTGTCTAGATTAGTTCATTCACAGCTGCAGCACTCTGCCTTTCAACACGCTGCCATTCAATGCATTACCGGTAATGGAATATCTGCAATATTCAAGGTGTAAACACTAGCATTGTTCCAATTAATCAATTGTGTCAATGATAGGTTGGTTTATGCTTCCGATCAATTAATCGATCCCAATCTCATGTGACTGATTATTTTCTATTGTATAAAACCATTAATTATGAATCTCATTCCCTTTCCATCTAGACTCGCCAGGAATCCTGTATACCACAAACGGTGGCGCCATATCATAGAGCTTGGATCATCAAGGCTAGTTAATAGTCATAATGGCATTGAGGTAAGCTCTATGATGCCTCTGTGTATGCCCAAAATGTTTGTGGGGCACAGCAATGTAGCAGTTAGAATGTTGGGCTCTCAATCTCAATTGGCCTGGTCGCTGTTCAAGTTTGTTTGTCTTTTCGTATTGGTTCAAGTTTCTGAGTCAATGTTTCGACAAACTGCATGATACTATTGCTGATTCCGGTTATTACACTAGTTCAGACAGAATCACTTTGTGAGCTTTATTGGGGTGAATATTCAAAATGATTGTATAATTGATCAGTTTGGCCAAACCAATGATCGATTATGAAAAGTCAAACTGATTCCCAAAACTAGTAAATACAAAATGGAAACTTCTCCTGCATACAAACCCTCAAGTACTGGAGCTCAGAGGCAAATCAAAACCATAGGATTAGGCAATCTCATAATCGGTATACACTATTATAATTGTTAACAGATGGATGGATATGCTGAGGAGCAAAGTTGGGTAAGCAAAGTTAAAAAGAGAGGTCTTTAGAGGACAGTTAAATGTGATTATATTTCCTGAGTTACACATAGATAAAACAAGATGGCTTCCCTGTCCGCTAATTGGGGTTTGTTTTGGATGGCGGTCTTGTTAAATGTCTACACAACGGTGACACCTACTGGTGGGGGAGACTTCTGAAGGACGTTGAGCAGGTGAATGACCTTGGCCTCCTGTTTGATGCACTCCACATCCTGGATGACATCGAGGCTCGCAGCGCCCGCACGCCCTACGTTCACCGTGATTGGCTTGACAAGGGCGCTACGGGCAAAGTTCTGGATTTTCTTTGGCATTGTCGCAGAGAAGAGCAGTGTCTGACGCTGAGCCTGTGCATCAAAGTGTTACTTTGATGATTCATTTATTGAACACTAGCTGAGTTGCAATGCATAGCAGGGGAGAAAAGGCAGCCATTGTAAAACCTTAGGACTCGGTGTACTACCATGTCAAGTTTTGGTTGGCCAGTGCCAATTTCATGCCCCATAAATCACGTACAATTGTCGGTTTCATGAAGCGTTCGTACCATACGAAGGAACTTATTTCTACATTTGACATAGATCATGTAATTTGAAGCAATCATATAAAAAACGTAGTCTTGCTAACAACTACACATAACCATGAACTCCTGAGTTACGTAAATCTGTGAAATGTCCACATAAGTCCCTTTATAAAATCCCCAACCCCGGGGAATATTGAATTTTTTATGCATGAACCATCTACCTGCACCCTCGGGCACACCAACACAACTTCAGCCCCATACAAGCAAAACTGACAGACAGACATGAAGACAACTTCATCAATGTCACAAATATAGATATATTCTGATGATCATGACAGTTATCAGATTGTGTTCCTATCCTTCAGGAAACTAGTTTGAAAACATATTTTGGTGTACGACAAATTATTGTTTAATTTCTTCTGCATAATCGTATAAATTACAAATATGTATTGAACCATTAATTAATTCTGTAAGATGATGTCATTGACATGTCCATATAGATCGTCTGTAACAGAAAGACAAGACTACATGTGAGCATGTCACTATGGCTTCAAAATGGATATCGAAGCCAGATGACTCATGAACAGTCCTACAGGGGCCACTTGAATTATGCTAGATAGTGATCTATCTGACAGATGACCCAAAAAACAACATGTGCCAAGATAGGTTCCAAACAAACCAGTAAACAAAGAACAATTCTTTCATAAACATTCAACACCTTGGACTAAATTCTATAAATCCATTTACTAAGTTCCCATTGGTGTAATCATCCATGGAATAAAAGAATATGAATAACTTGTACACTGGATAAAAAATACATTGAACTAGACAAGGCATCATTTGAACCAACCTTGAAGAAGGAGAAGATAGTTCTGACATCTTCCTCAAAGCCCATGTCAATCATGCGATCGGCCTCGTCAAGACAGAGGTAGCGACAAACATCGAGGTTGATGATCTTCTTGTTCAACATGTCCATGAGGCGGCCGGGTGTCGCCACCATGATGTGGATGCCACTGCAGAGTGGAAGATAGGGAAATAACAGACTGGCTTAAGGTATCAGCCTTAAAGGTTTAAGTTTTATAGTCATACATGTGTGCACCACTAAGGGTTGGCACATGTGGAACCGACATGTTTTTCTGACAGAGCCAGGGGCATTGCTAATTTGCTATTGTATCTTCCACCAAAAATCATTTTGCAGAACTAAATAAATGAATGGAACAAATTATCTACAGATTGTGTAATTGCTAGTGCTTAAAAACTATGTGAAATTTTTTTTTTTACAAATATCTTACGAGGGCAGGTTACACACAGATGAAATGTTTATTGACTCTCGATAATGGCTTCCTTGTCCACTTGCATTGTGGGCCTTTGCTTTGGATGGCAATCTTGTTAAATATGTTATGGGCTTTAATTCAGTTCAAACTTTTACGAGATATTTCGTAAAAATGGCATGTGCTACATTGTGTTTCATAGCCCCCACATTACGAGAAATTACTTAGAATGTTTCTGGCCTTCGCATAGTATCCCCTTGTTAGCACTGACATTGGGAGATCGGAAACACTGAATATTGATAATCACTCCTGGCAAAAAAACAAACATAAATATGATATTGACAGTGATATTTACTGGAAATTTTCATAAATACTGCATTCAAAGAATATGAGTAAAAGTCACACCTCTTAATGACGTCCAGTTGGTCTTTCAGTGCAGTGCCCCCTATACACAAGACAGTGCGTAGCGAGGGGAAGCCATCACTTTCCAATGCCTGGCAGTAATTAGTTATGATGTCTTTTGTCTGTCGTGCAAGCTCCCTCTGGTGAACAGAAATGGCACTAATACATGGAAACCCACAGCACTGTTAATGCGTGTGATTACAGGTATTACTAGGTAGAACCACACAAGAAGAGGACTTAGGTGTAACATTTAGTGCTGACATGAAAGTTTCAGAGCAATGTGGGATTGCTGCTTCGACAGGAAATCAAATTCTAGGGCTAATTAGGAGAACTATCATGTATAAGGAGAAACAGCTAATTGTACCCCTGTTCAAAGCAATAGTTACACCACATTTGGAATATTGTATTCAAGCATGGAGACCATATCGTAAAAAGGACATAGACAAGCTAGAAAGAATACAACAAAGAGCAACTAAAATGATTCCAGAATTGAGAGACCTTAGTTACGAAAGTCACTTATTACAATGTGGTTTGACAACACTAGAGACCAGGAGACTAAGAGGAGACCAAATAGAAGTGTTTAAAATAGTGAATGGTTATGAGGATGTTGACAGGAATATGTTCTTCAAACTTAAAGAAGGCAGTAGAACCAGAGGACATAAAGCAGCATTAGTTAAGGAGCAGTGTAGGTTGGACATGAAAAAGTACTCTTTCTCACAGAGGGTTATAAATGAATGGAACAAATTGCCAAATGATTGTGTTAATGCTAGTAGTGTGAATATATTTAAAAACAGAATTGGCAGATATTTGATAAGGGCGGGCTACACATAGATGAGAAAATTGTTGGACTCTCGATAAGCCAATGGTTTCCTTGTACACTTGCCATCAGGAACTTGTTGTTTGAGATGGCAACCTTGTTAAACCTTGTTAAACCTACATGACAGCAACATGTAAAATTACATTTACAAAGAAATTATCAAACGTAGTCAATATGGGTTACAATTTAGCCCAAAACCTTGTTATATACAGTGTAAAAATATAAGTTCCTAAATAGTATATCATGCAGACCATAGGACCACTCAAAAGGCGTTATACTTCACCCCCAGGCAGACCTGTACATTCTAATACCAACTTGATTTTTCAGCAAACTAGGAAGTATTCACCCATGTAATTACAAGATATGCAGGAGACATACAATATATACACAATGCAAACATGCACCAGGAAGTGATGTTCATAAAACAGCTTGAATGTGGCCTCATGAAGCCACCAGTTTCTGGTAACTATTTAACATAAAATAATGCTACAGTTCTCATTATCGTATCAAAACATTTTATCACCAACAGAGGCTTTTGCCTATCTTATCAAGGTGGCGTCCTCAGTAAGAATGAGAGTGACGTCCTGGAAGGGTGATATCATCCTACCAGTCTACACAGGTAATAAACATGTTTGGATATAATAATAAGAACTGTAGTATTATAAATTGAAACTATCCTGAAGAATGTTTAGCAATCATATAAGCTACTGTATATTCTTATTATACAAACAGACAGTCAAGAGAACCCATAAGTACTGGAAACTAATGTGAACTACAACAAGAACAATGGATAATAACACAACTGGTACCTACTGATGGACCCACAATGAGACCATAAGGACCCTCACCGATGGACACACAATGGACCATAAGAACCCTCACCAATGGACACAAAATGAGACCATAAGGACCCTCACCAATGGACACACAATGAGACCATAAAGACCCTCACCGATGGACACACAATGGACCATAAGAACCCTCACCAATGGACACACAATGAGACCATAAGGACCCTCACCGATGGACACACAATGAGACCATAAGAACCCTTACTGACAGACACGCAATGAGACCATAAGGACTGTCACCGATGGACACACAATGGACCATAAGAACCCTCACCAATGGACACACAATGAGACCATAAGGACCCTCACCGATATCCACACAATGAGACCATAAGGACCCTCACCGATGGACACACAATGAGACCATAAGGACCCTCACTGATGGACACACAATGGACCATAAGAACCCTCACCAATGGACACAAAATGAGACCATAAGGACCCTCACCGATGGACACACAATGAGACCATAAGGACCCTCACCGATGGACACACAATGAGACCATAAGAACCCTTACTGACAGACACGCAATGAGACCATAAGGACTGTTACCAATGGACACACAATGAGACCATAAGAACCCTCGCCAATGGACATACAATGAGACTATAAGGACCCTCACCGATGGACACACAATGAGACCATAAGGACCCTCTCCAATGGACACACAATGAGACCATAAGGACCCTCACCAATGGACAGACAATGAGACCATAAGGACCCTCACCAATGGACACACAATGAGACCATAAGGACCCTCACCAATGGACACACAATGAGACCATAAGGACCCTCACCAATGGACTCACAATGAGACAATAAGGACCCTCACCAATGGATACACAATGGGTGCATTCTTTTGGGGGTCTCCATTGGAAACTGGACACTCTGGGGAGGAAGACTAAATAAAGGAGAATTAAAATTGCGTGGCATTGAAGTGGCTTGATTTGTCACAGGGCTCTAACTAATGCTACATTCCAATGCGCTCGTGTTTACCGTGAAAACTAGATCACGACATGTAAACAGTTTTTTAACTGATTCTCTCGGTATGTCGTGTTGTAGCATTTTCTTGTTTTGTTGGTATTTTGAATCTGCCCCCCAATCTGGCGTGCATTGGATGTGTACGCCGCCGTATAATAGAAGCTAAATAGAGCGCAGCCATTTTTGTCACATGGTCTCTACACGCATCCAACTCAGAAGCAGTGAGGGATTGGACATCTCCAGACTCTCCAAGATTATCAAAATATTACATTGGAGAGAGTCCGGACAGATCAGACGGCCAAAAGACTGCACCCAATAATGAGACCATAAGGACCCTCACCGACAGACACACAATGAGACCATAAGGACCATCACCGACAGACACACAATGAGACCATAAGGACCGTCACCGACATACACACAATGAGACCATAAGGACCATCACCGACAGACACACAATGAGACCATAAGGACCGTCACTGACAGACACACAATGAGATCATAAGGACCCTCACCGACAGACACACCATTAGACCATAAGGACCCTCATCGATGGCACACAATGAGACCATAAGGACCATCACCACTGTACACACAATGAGACCACAAGGACCCTCAACAATGAACACACAATGAGACCATAAGGACCCTCACCGATGGACACACAATGAGGCCACAAGGACCCTCAACAATGAACACACAATGAGACCATAAGGACCCTCACCGATGGACACACAATAAGGCCATAAGGCCCCTCATTGCTGATGAAGGGCAGTCGTTTCTCCTGCTCCAGACAGAACATGATGATAGGCAGCACAAAGACCAGTGTTTTCCCTGACCCGGTGAAGGCGATGCCAATGATGTCTCGACCCATCAATCTGGAAACACAACAATCAGTTAAATACCCATTGGTCTTCTGTGCTTTGTTTCTAAAACAGAATGCAATTACCACTGAACAATGAATTTAAACAAAAACTTATATCAGGTTTTTAAAAACATATTTCTGCTTTTTAAAGGGATCTATTTATAGTTTTAAAGAGATCTACTTGGAAGAATTGGCAACGGATACTGCTTTGAAGCAGCATAACAGAAATACATTTTAAAATCAACAGTCTCACCAGAACTTCCTGAAAAGTGTGAATGTTTTTATGTTATACTATATTAATATAGATCCATACCACCACTGGATCTGGCCAAAAATAATTTTAATATCTGTCCAGTGATTTCACAAAAACTAAATAAAAGATTGTACAAAGGAGCTAGTTGTGTTTGTTTTTTTGCAAAAATGATTTTGAAACTTTAAGCGACACTGTTGACTCACACTGCTGGAATGCCCTGGATCTGTATAGGGGTAGGCTTCCTGATGCCACATTTCTTTAGCTTGTTGATGAGAGACTTGGGGAATTTCATCTCCTGCAAACAGAAACATACACTACATAGATTCTCTCCTGTGGTACTTGAAGACTGGAATTGGCACTATGTGTAGAGAGAACATAATTTTGGATGAACCATTTCGATGTCTGGAGGATGTAGTTCTAACACACAGTGCAGTGGCCTCTGGCTATATGGACTCCCAATGTAAGAAACAACTGCTTAATCAAAATAAAAAAGACAGCTTTAAAATCCCTGTTCTTTCCTGCACTGTTTTACGATAAATGGCCTTTGGATGGATATAAGGAACACTGGATATATGAAACATTGGATATAAGGAACACTGGATATGTGAAACATTGGATATAAGGAACACTGGATATATGAAACATTGGATATAAGGAACACTGGATATATGAAACATTGGATATAAGGAACACTGGATATATGAAACATTGGATATAAGGAATAATTTGGCCAAGTCCCGACATGGTCCCACATGTTGTTGCAATGGATGCATGTCATAAGTGCAAGTCTTACAGATTTTCTGAAATCTGAGTCTGATGGTGTAGGAGACATTCGTTAAAGGTGCTTAATCAATTCGATGTTTCTGCTAGTCTCATTTCAAACTAATTTTGCGAAAAACCAAACTTACTTAGTATCCACTACAACATGCTAGCTCGTTTGTGCAACTGTTGTATGTAGTTATTGTGAAATCATCAGTCAAACTATTAAATTAGTTAATAGGCAAAATCAGTTGAGGAAGCAGTTTTAAGATTTGAGTCTGATGGTGTAGGAGACATTCATTTAGACATGAGTTGGACAGTGTAGGAGACATTTGTGAGTTTTGAACAAGACTTATATTACTGGATACAGTAAGCATTTGCTAAATAGTAATAGAACAACAATTCAAAACATATCTGCAGACCAACTCTCGTGAATATTCTAGCAGTGCGCTGTTAGTTGCACCAATGTCTTGCGAGACCCAATCAATGTATCCCAGTTTGCAAAGTGAGCTCCTTTTGAGCATGTGCTGCAACCAGTGGATGTAGATGATATGGGTTTGTTTGCGGTCTTACAGATTTTTTTTAGCAGTCTTACAGGTGTGCCCTACTCAGTGTTCACAACTATGGAATGCTGGTATCTGTCAAACCTATAAAGCAAAACTTTGTTGCAGTTTTTTGTGTACATTTGCAACATTCATGTTGGTTTAACTGCAGAACCAGTAAGTAAGCTACCTTAAATGTTTTGACGGGCGGGGGCAAGTCTTCTCCTTCCGTCAGAATGTGCAGCTTGTCTCTCACTTTCATGTGATGTCTCTCTGACTGTCGCAAGACACAACGTGGCGGTCTCCAGCTGAACACAACATAGTATCACGACAACCAGGTCAGTAAAAATAGAGTAATATGTTTTAAGGTCCCTTCTCAATTCAATCAGTAAAAATAGAGTAATATGTTTTAAGGTCCCTTCTCAATTCAATCAGTAAAAATAGAGTAATATATTTTAAGGTCTCTTCTCAATTCAATCAGTAAAAATAGAGTAATATGTTTTAAGGTCCCTTCTCAATTCAATCAGTAAAAATAGAGTAATATATTTTAAGGTCTCTTCTCAATTCAATCAGTAAAAATAGAGTAATATGTTTTAAGGTCCCTTCTCAATTCAATCAGTAAAAATAGAGTAATGTATTTTAAGGTCCCTTCTCAATTCAATCAGTAAAAATAGAGTAATATGTTTTAAGGTCCCTTCTCAATTCAATCAGTAAAAATAGAGTAATATATTTTAAGGTCCCTTCTCAATTCAATCAGTAAAAATAGAGTAATATGTTTTAAGGTCCCTTCTCAATTCAATCAGTAAAAATAGAGTAATATGTTTTAAGGTCCCTTCTCAATTCAATCAGTAAAAATAGAGTAATATGTTTTAAGGTCCCTTCTCAATTCAATCAGTAAAAATAGAGTAATATGTTTTAAGGTCCCTTCTCAATTCAATCAGTAAAAATAGAGTAATATGTTTTAAGGTCCCTTCTCAATTCAATCAGTAAAAATAGAGTAATATGTTTTAAGGTCCCTTCTCAATTCAATCAGTAAAAATAGAGTAATATGTTTTAAGGTCCCTTCTCAATTCAATCAGTAAAAATAGAGTAATATATTTTAAGGTCCCTTCTCAATTCAATCAGTAAAAATAGAGTAATATGTTTTAAGGTCCCTTCTCAATTCAATCAGTAAAAATAGAGTAATATGTTTTAAGGTCCCTTCTCAATTCAATCAGTAAAAATAGAGTAATATGGTTTAAGGTCCCTTCTCAATTTAATCAGTAAAAATAGAGTAATATATTTTAAAGGTCCCTCCTCAATTAAATTTTTTCACTCATCTCATTTTTGAATCATTTCACAAAAAAATGAAACTATAAAGTATCCACTTTGGCTCTAAATAATTATAAAATCTTTTATGTCACACATAAAAAAGGCAATTGACAAAACTTAAAATGTGGTTATTTGATTAATAATATCATCCACATCTTCATAGCTGAACACGTCACGTCTTAAAACCATCTGTTATTTTATCATTTCAGATAAAGCGTTAATGTAATTTATTCGTTTGTTAATCATTTTATTCATCCACATGCAGCTAACATCACTAGCTGGATCACTGCTGTATTCACAAAGACTATGAAATAAGGCTCTTCACATTTTCACAAATTACCCTATCTAATGTAATGATCAAAGTCAATCTTTCAATGATTTTAACAAAAGTATGCAATCTTTTATCAAACCGACTTTGGATATTACTTAAACTTAAATGGCACATCCTATGAAAATTACTCACTTTTTTATTTCAATAATTCACACACACACGTTTACGCAGCATCTAGCATTATTTTTTGTTGCAAATTTAGACTTACGCATTTATAAAATCATATAGCAGTTATCATTGCAATAAGTGCTAAACTTACTGCAATAATAAGTGAGAACAGTGATTTATTGAGTGGGTTTAAAGCAACGCCTTGGTTCTGCCATCATGATATTTCTCTTGCTATAATTATAGCATGTTTTAGAGTTTTCCTTCTCTAGAGTCCAATGAGTCCACGACAGGTCACACATTTACCCCCGTTGTTGAATTTTGTATTTCCCCTGCCCAAGTTTCGAAACAGCAGCAGTTGGGCTCGAACTGCTGTCCCTTCAACTGACAGTCCCACATTCTACCACTGAGCCACTGTCTCCCACTTTAGCTCTAAAGTGATTCTCTGGTCGGACTAAATATAAGGCGATGATTTGCATGAAAGTTTAAGTCTTAGCTACTCACCCTGTCTTGATTGGGTCCTCGTACTGAATTCCTTTTGCAAGCTCAGCAACACCTTTGAGAGCTGCGAGGAACACAAGTAACAAGTTTACTTAATGTTCAAATTAATTACTATTATAACAATGGTGGCTTCATAATTTTGAATTACAACTGTGACAGATATCACCATTTTAAATTACATTAATTAACTGTTGTTAAATATTGCATGTAAACGTTACTGCTGTTGCATTTTATGGTCAATGTAATTATTTTTATTATATTTTACAAAACTGCGACAGTTTTTGTATCACATATACACGTGAAATTAAATAATAATTATGACTAATTTGCAAAGAATTTAATAGAACTGAGGAGGCCTGTGCTAAGACTTAAGAGGCCTTCATATGTGTAGTACATTAATCATCTTACTTAGATGTACAGCAGAACACAAATAAAGTATTAACTGTTTAACAAGTTTAAGCTGACAAACCTAAATATTATTAATACAACGCAATACTAACAATGCAAATAGCAACATTTACATCAAATGTAATGACATATTTGTCAATACATAGTAGTGTACATAGGCACAGGGGCTATCCATAAAGTACGTCATGCTATTTATGCACTTTTCTGAGACCCCTGCCCCCTTGTCACGCTGGCCTGTACACTCCCCAAAACAACATTTGTGTTGAGAAACCCTCTCACTTATTATGCATACATATATTTTTCACCAAGATTGCAGGCTTTGAATTCAGGAAAAATATAACCCAAAACTGGTATAGCAATCAATGCTGTTAGTTTGATATCGACAGCTAAATGAGCAAAAAATACTTTTTTAATAACGATCGCCCAGACATCCCCCACTCCATGTAATGCTCCGTAATGCTTACCCGGACACCTCTCCCCCTAAGAGTGACGTATTTTATGGACAGCTCCATAGTGTAGGTCATTTAGCCTGGTTAGATGAGACAACAAACTGGACCCACTGACCTGTCTTCTCTGCGATAACATCCAGAATCATCTGTTCCTCCTTCAACTGTTTCTCTCTGTCCGTCTCCTTTATAGCTGCCAAACACAACACGGTTCAGACCAGACGATAGGCACAACACCTCCTGGGTTGCTGTCATCTTAACATCTTAAAGCATATCTAAAAAAAAGAAGCTAAATTGGTGTTTAAATCATGATGTTGATGTAGCCAAACTATGGATGGTAGTTTATGCAAGTGGAGCCACTTATCGGGAAAATATGACACTACATCATGAATGGCGCTACCTGTTGGATATCAGTTATATTGCCACAATATATAAATTTTACATAATGGAGTGTTTTTTATGTGTGTAAGTGCGCATATGTGGTATATAAACTGTACAAATATGTATGACCGTGTGTGTGTGTGTGCACGTGCATGTGTGCACAATGTACATGCATGCTTACACCATACTATCCTGTACAAACCTCTGGCCTCTTCCTTCAGTTTGCTGTGCTGGTCGAGCAGACTCAGACTGGATTTTGGTCCCAACTGGGAGTCCTCCCCCTCTGCCACCTCCTCCTCTGTGCTCTCCTTCCGCTCCTCCTCTTCCCTCACAATCATCTTTGCTCTTCCTAGCTTCACCATCTTCTGCATCTATTGAAATGACGAAGATGGAAGACTTAAATACTGTGGCATTGTCAGAAAAATCCCACAATTCCAGCATCTGGAAAGAAAACCCACTGGATAACCCAGCTACACTGACGTCCCGTGGATAATAAAGTTGTATTTCCGTATGAAATACCTTCTTCAGTTTGCGCTTCGTGCTACGAAGATATATTATTCACAAATAAAAACACAACTGACACTAGAGATGACAATACAAGTTCATTTTCACATCAGGGGACATAGCAGAAGACTTTGTGATACGGCATGAAACATCTACGTGTGTTTATAACACAGACAGCAGACACAGGATCCGGCCATTTGTGAAAGTCTTAGGCCCAGTCTGACCCCTTTTAAATATACTTAAAGATCATATGCAAATATTCCAGAAATTGTGATATATGATAACAAACAGTTTTATTAGTAGCTTGGAATGCATTAACAAAAATGCTATTGGATATTCTTCAATAAAAGCAAATTATATTAGTAGCAAAGAAGCCCCAAGCGATTTGACATTTCGCTTGGCAATGTGCATACGGAGTCGGAGTGTGACATCAGTCTGACCAAACGAACATCAACAAACATTGTCATTCCATGGCAACACAGAACATCAACAAACATTGTCATTCCATGGCAACACAGAACATCAACAAACATTGTCATTCCATGGCAACACAGAACATCAACAAACATTGTCATTCCATGGCAACACAGAACATCAACAAACATTGTCATTCCATGGCAACACAGAACATCAACAAACATTGTCATTCCATGGCAACACAGAACATCAACAAACATTGTCATTCCATGGCAACACAGAACATCAACAAACATTGTCATTCGATGGCAACACAGAACATCAACAAACATTGTCATTCCATGGCAACACAGAACATCAACAAACATTGTCATTTCATGGCAACACAGAACATCAACAAACATTGTCATTTTATGGCAACACAGAACATCTGAGTACGATAAAAGCTTATATGTTGCAGAGGGGCAAAAAACGATGAATTTGGGTGTGACATCAGTTTCATTATTTAAAACACTATTAAAACACTGCAACACATATAGATTTTAAATAATAGCTAGCGTAGACTGAGAGGCACTTTTTGCAATGTACTACGACAAAATTGCAAAGGGCAAGCCAGTGCAAAGGCAGCTCTACCCAAAAGTTAGATCGACACTGTTGTTAAAAATTGCATATATCAAGACATTTCAGCAGCTAAATCATACAGTGTCATACAGAGAGGTTTTTGATCCCAGGTATTTGTTTACTGTGACGTGAATCCGAAGGCTTCGGCCAATAAATCAGACATGGTCTAACACAACTCGCTGTCGGTACTAACTTCGTTTTTGGGACTGTGACCGCGTTGTTGGCTCGTACATGTATGGAATGACTCGAACCGATATGTTTATGTCAGTTGCACTGTCAAAATTGCTGTCACTTGACATTTTGCGTGATCTAAATGTTGCTGAAAGCTAAGTGCCTATGAACCGGCATAGGCGAAGTTGGTTTGTTTGGCCAAAATGATGTCACGTGGCCTGACACCGGCTAGAATCCACAAACTGGTTTCGGGAAAGTGCCTTCGGGAATTTAGGTTTATCCCCCATTTTATGACTGAAATTAATGTAACTTTTTACAATTTCATGACTGAATATGAATAAAGGGACACAATTCTATCCAGAACACATGAAAACAAGTAAATGTATCCGACCTTTGCATATGATCTTTAAGCCATTTGGGAAATAAAATATTTATGTGGCATTTATAACAAATTGGGCAATATATTAAAAATTTGTAAAAAGATGAATAAATGTTGCAACATGGACTTTCATATACAAGTATGGGCAAATTGTTCACAATGGATATTGCAGCCATTACTTAACAAAATAAATGAATACATTTATTGAATAAAATATGAGGAAATGTAATAAAGTTGTAGTACATGCAATGCATAAATAAACTACTGTCTATATTATGCTGACTGTAAATAACATCACAGTATCATTTGTATTATGTCACCAAAAACAAAAGCACAATATCTGCAAACAGCTCTGTAAGGATAGGGTTTGCCCACAACATACCTGTGTTTTCTTGCGATCTTTCACAGGTATGTATGGAACGTAGGCATCATCAGAGTTGCTCTCTTCTTTCTCCTCCTCCCTATACCGTCGCTGAAACAAAACAATTACTCGTATTTCTTCTACTCGTATTTCTTCAAGGGAGTGGCTCCACAGTATAACACGAATCATTCTTATAAATTAGTCAATGTATATTGAATAAGTTTTAATTTTCACAGCTCACACAATAAATCAATGGAACAAATTATCTGTAAACTTCATCAATTATGTGATTACAGCATTGTGCCCAGGGTTGAAAAAAATCATGATTTTTATTTAAAACAATTAAAAATCGGATTTTTAAAATTTTTATCGGATTTAAAAAAAATAAATTTTTTTTTAATTTTTTTATACAGATGTTTAAATTTGTAAACTCTTTCAAACGTGTCTTATTCAGATAGATTTGGGTTCTTGTCTTAACAGAAGGTACATGATTTTTGCTTATATAAAGACGTTAGACAATGTCCACAAGGCCTCACCCCCTGTAGTTGCATAATTTGTCTTAGAAAGGAAAGCATGCTGTGTGTCTGAGGCTGTAGCAGTGGTAATTATTGTGGATTAGCACCTGTCCAGGGGTCTGTGTACTCTAAGGGTCTCTAACCAGAATACAAACTGGTACAGTATTAAACATACTGAATTGGTAACAACTAGCCCAAGCTATAAGTGGAGTTTAACTTAGGGCTTCTGTGTTGAAAAGATACTTCCTCTGGAAGACAAGTTTGTGTGGCTTCACTACATTCAGAAAGGGAATAGCTCAAACATACAGAATGTCATAAAATATTTGACTATCAGGCTATCTGGTGACAATACAGCTACACAAGTGTGCGCACTTTGTGTTTTGTATTAAAAAACATTCAAAACTTTGTTGATCTCGATGCTTGTAAACAATTCTTTGTGTTAAATTCATATAAATCAGCGACTAAACAACCAGAAGTAAAAAAAATCATAAACCAATGATTTTTGTTTGTTTTTTGGAGTGATTTAAATCATGATTTAAATCAAATGATTTAAATCAAACAACCCTGATTGTGCCACTGTGAATATGTTTAAGATTTGTTTTACAGATGTCTCAGTGGAACCAGGGCTCTCTCAGCATCAACTCTTGGAAGTCACTCCCTAAATTATTTTCGTGTTAGGTCAGAAGGAAACATAACACAATTTTGTTGTCGTCTGAAGACTCATCTTTTCAATCTGGCTTAGCTACCTAGATCTAGCATTTTCATCCATCTGCTGACAACTTAAACACTGCCTATCCAGAGTTGAGATCACTTAACACTGTTTTGACGAGCCTCTGAGCACAACTGGGTTTCAGGGGATTTATGTGCTATAGAAGTTTTTCTGTTATTATTATCATTACTGAAGTGGCTAGAATGTCGGGTCTGGATGAATAATTATTTGTTAAAATGAATACATTGATCAATAATCAAATGAGAAATGTAAGTATTACATCATCACATTTTGCACTTCCGATTACCATTCCATGCTCATCCAGGCTTTGAAAATCGATACATCGGTCAACTCGTGCAGTGGACCCGATCATTCAATCAACTGGGTGGCATGGTGGTTGCGTGGTAGAGCGTCGGGCTTTCGGTTGAAGAGAATAGGGTTCAAAACCACCTCTGCCGTTTCAAAGCTTGGGCAACTTTGTTCACCCCACTTTGCCTGTGTCTTTCGGAAGATACAGTAAAAGCAGTTGGTCCCTTCTGTCTGGTGTCTATGTCAGGGGAAGTAAAAGACCTCACACAGGGAAATGGAAAAACCTGTTGTGGACTCATATAGCTGGTGATCTCATTCTCTAAACTACCATTGGCGTAAATATCCTGACAAATGGATCCTGCCAATTATATGAAAGAAAGAAACTGTATTTTCTTCTTCAAGATTCCTTTTAATGGAAGGGGAGCACGCTGGCTGAGCATTGGACCATCAGTCGAGGGGACTGGGGTTCGAAACCACTTGTTGCCATTTCAAAACTTGGGCAATTTTATTCACCCAACTTTGGGTATACCAACATCATGATTACTAGCCCCCAGTCCCAGTTTAGCTATGATCAGCTGTTTAACGGAATCATTCTGTTTAAACTTTAACGAGCATCTAATCGACTGATCAAGTAGGATACACAACTGGCACAACATGATGGTAAACCCATTTTTCACCAGCAGAAGTAAACATTTCGGCATAACTCCATGACATAAGTCGATAAAGCATAAGTTGTAAGTCGTAACTCTTTGGCCCTTTGGCTTTACTACATTTGTAAATAATTTACCCAACTAAAATCAAGGCAATGGCCAAAATGTTTGCTGATGAAACAAAACTGTACTCAAATATATCTACATTACCTGACTGTGAAGCTCTGAAGGTCTGAAGCTTTTCAACTCCCCCTAATCACTAAGCAGTTCATCCAGTATAGCTTTTTACCCCGTACAATAGCCAATTGGAAAAACCTGCCAGCCAACGCAGCTACAGCACCAAGTTTGGAGATTTTCAGTCAGAAGATCTCCAGCTTGCAACATTAACTGATAATGCATTTTTCATGTTACCAAGTTTTCCTCTCCTCAAATTGCAGTTCTACACGCACGCTATCATCTTTTCTCTTTTTTCCAAATATTTTATTACTTTCTCTTACAGCACTTTAGCACATGTGCACCCAAACCGAGTCTATAAGTCTTGAAGAGAGGGTTGACTCGTACCCGGAAGAAGAAGCTCTCCAAGATGGTCTAAACAAACTTGTAGTTTGGCCAAAAAAATTGGCTATTAAACTTAAATGTGCAGTTCTCAAAATAAGACTACTACGCACACACAACCTCAACTATGCATACACATTAAATGGAGAAATCTTAGAAGTTGTTGGAGAACAAAACGATATAGGAATTATCATATGCGATAACCTAAAACCAAGCACCCACATAAAATATACATAAGCACAAGTGTACTGCTATTGGTCCGGCACTCAATCCGCTTTGCATGTGCAGCAAGTGTGTGCGGCACTGTGCGCGTATTCCCAGCGGCATATAATGTAGGCATGAAGACGATCAACAAATCTTTAATAAACCAGGTGCTAAGCACCGGAATATTATCTGATATACGCTCAAATTTGACAAAGTAATGATAGTTTTTACATCATTATTTAAAAAGCATAGCTAGGTCTCTTCTCTTCTTCCAACGATCTCAAAAGTATCACAGACATCTTTAGTTTAGGCAGACAGGTATATCATACTTCGATGATTGACAACGAGTACGGTTTTATACATAACTGCGCATGAACATATATATAACTGACAACAATGATGTTCTAATATAGCAATAAACATATACCTCGACCTTTCGGAGACCAATACATAGGCCTTATTATCGCCTCCGTGAGATGTGCTGCATTTAGTGTTGCAATGTTTTAGTGCCGGACCTATAGCTATGCTAGGATAGCTGATTCATATGTTGTCTGGCAGTGATGGAACTTTAAGGAGCTGCTATTTTTACTGGCAGGTTTTCATTGCACATGCGCACTTGAAGTGCCGGACCAACACCTGTTTTGCACTACGCCCGGGTCTGGACCTATATCAACAGCCTAAAATATATTACAACTAAGGCAAATCAACGCATTGGACTAATTAAACAATGCTTCGAAAGTAGATTGGAAAAAATAATAAAGACCTTATATGAAACAATGATACAACCAGTGCTAGAATATGCATCGCTAGCTTGGAACCCCTTCTATAGAAAGAATAGCGGTCGCCCGGTCGCCAATGGCGCCCAAAAATGGCTTCGGGTGACTTAAATTTTTTACTACGGTGGCCCACATGGCGACTCGAAATATTTACAGAGCTGCAATATTTTAGATGCAGCAAAAATAATCTCAGAAGTGTTGTCCTGGCTATATCGCATTTATGTTAACCATGAAACGTGTGTTTGTGACACGTTTGACATTGCAAGAAATGTTGCCAAACCGTAGCTGAAGCGATATCAATAGGGAGATTTCATTGTATTTTTAATCAATCACATCGACGCTCAACATGTAACTGAATGATCATTCTACACTGAAATAATAACCGATCATGTTAATAGCACTGATAGTCTTGGCATCGTGTGGTGTGTGGAGCGCTTCTGGTTAATTAATTGGAAACCTGGTTAGTTTCTCTAGGCTGGTGCCACGTGGTGCCACTATATATATATATATATATATATATATATATATATATATATACATATATATATATATATCAGGTCCTGTGAAAAATCAGCAGGTCCAGTAAACTGTTCAGTTCACAGGACCTGATGTACGGTGACGCTAGGAGACTTTTCGCGTAGACTGTTGGTGCACCATGTTATGAAAACAAAATTGATTCTATCTTCAAAATATTTACTTTCTATCATCAAAGTATTGATTACACAGTGGGCTACCTAAGCAGCTGTCGGGCTACTTCACTTAGCGAGGTTGGTAGCCCGACTGGCTACGTTCCATGATTTGCTAAATCTCACCCCTGGTCCTGGATATAGATGAATTAGAGAAAGTTCAGAAGAGAGCACTGCCACTGAAGCTCAGCATAACACCTGTCGAATCAGTTCCCTTGGAAGAGAGACGACTTGAGCATTTTGTTCTACCAATATAGCAGCAATCTGAGACTGAGTCTGAGGGGCCATAGCTTAAAGCTAAGGAAGACGTACTCCCGCACAGAGTCAGAGATCCGTAAACACTTTCACAAATTGTGTCATTGATCAGTGGAATAAACTTCCTGAAGAAGTCGTAACAGCTTCTTCCCTGAACACCTTCAAGAAGAAATTGAGGTCTCTAACCACCGGCTAAAAGAGACTATACAACCAAGCATACCATGCAAACTGAACAGTTTCTTTTTCAAATGAATTGTGAAAAGTGCTATTATAAATTGATTAATTAAATTCACCTTTCTTTCAGTATGAGACATTGTGTCTCCGGTACTTTTCTAGAATCCGGGTCTGGCTTATCTCCTTTCGTCACGATGCTGTTAGAACTAATTCCCGAGTTTAAACCGACACTAAAATGCGCAATCCACTGTACGTTTTGGTTTCGTTGAGGGCGATAATACCAGTATAAATGGGAGTAGCCTCGATTATCCAGGCTCCGCGCTGTGGCGCCACCGTATGTCGCTCACTTCGCCTGCAGGGTTCAGCCTACTGTTACATTTTCTATTGGCGACCATGTTAACGTTTTGCACGATTATAAGAAAACGGGACCATCATAAATTATGAAACTTCGTACCTGCTGTTGCCATCATCTCATTGATATGCTGATCGAGTTTAGCCAAAGTCTCGTACTTCTAACTCATTTAAAATGGCCGAACGTGCCATGCCCTACAATTTTTTACCAATTTCTGCATGGATTACTACGCACACGTGCCTTTTGTCGAAAAAATTGCCAAAAATCCTTCCGTCTATTGAAATCATCTAAAAATCCACAGTTACATTACCAACATGTTCTATCAGCAAACTTGCCAGTGTGCCTGGCTCCAAATGCAGTTATGGTCCACAGTCGGTTTAACAGTATGAACTATAATGGCTTCTGTGAGTGGAGGCAAAGAAGGTAACTCCGGTTATTCAGGACCTGCTGCGTCCTGAACGGGGATGACTACACTCTGTCTTCACTTATTGATGGTGAGCAACACGATCAGCTTCGCAACGTTTGACGACTCTGACTCCGAGTCATATGACGAATCAGAGCGCTCACCTTGGCCACGGACAGGCCTGGGGGGGGCTGGGCGAGAAGCACGGGTGTTACTTGGTAACAATCAGAGATTCGAACGTCATATATCTTGCTGCTGAACAACGATTTCGTAAACTTCCTAACTTGGCACCACCCCTCACCGTTGGGCAGTTGGGTGACAATGTACCTATCGCGTGCTCTACACTTGTCCCTGTCACTTTTGAGGTATGTGAGGTCGCCAACGGTGCGCTTTTGACTTGGTAATGTGTACATGATTATCTGCTCTGCTCGAGTTCGAGTTCAAGTTCCCTGTGACAAGGAACCACACAGAAAGCTGCAAGAACTCAATACCCAACTCTTTGGTGGCATGTTTGGCTACAGGGTTTTTGTTGACGTTTTAACTTGCCCAACCTCCAGATGGATGTCATGTGTTGCTAAGGCTACTTCGTTGACCAGTGCAACAAATTCCGGAGCAGGCTCGACGCGGACTGTGATCGAATTGTCGCAAAGTAATCGTAGTTCAGCACACATGGAGAGAAGGGCGTTGCGAAGCTGATCTTGTCGCTCACCATCAACAAGTGAAGACAGAGTGTATGAAGACATAGTCTCGCGATGAACGATGATGTACTGGCTATAGCACCGTACAACATCTGCAGCAAAGGATGAACCCACTACAAGAGGAGCTTGTGTGGATGACTGTAAGTGCAAGTACATCGGAATCTCATGGGAGAACAACAACAGTTTTTCGGGGATTGCGCAGGAGGAAGGGTAGCTTACACCTTACCGAGGACAAACTGGTTTCGCCACCCTCAGTGCCGTAGTAACGTGGACAATGTCGGCATCGCCGATAATGCTTTGTTTCTTGTATGGGCGGACAGCTATATCAATGCGAACTAGTAAAAGATTCCCTGCCCAAACATCGACATCGAGTTGCTTGACAACCAATGCATCGAGCTGGAACGACAAGTGACCCCTGACGACGTTGCAGTGTACTTCATCAATAACGCCCAAAGGAGTCACACCTTGAGCCCGACGAACATTCTGGGATGCTGGTTTAATGGGTAGATGGTACAAGCGATCTGTGGACGCACGTATCATGTTGTAGGTCAATGCCATAGGATGATATTGGTAGAATGTGTACAGCACAGATAAACGTACTACTTTGACTGGGCGTGAGGAGAGACCACGCACTACGAGACGTGAGGAGAGACCACGCTCTACGAGACGTGAGGAGAGACCACCCTTTACGAGACGTGAGGAGAGACCACGCTCTACGAGACGTGAGGAGAGACCACCATCTACGAGACGTGAGGAGAGACCACCCTTTACGAGACGTGAGGAGAGACCACGCTCTACGAGACGTGAGGAGAGACCACCCTTTACGAGACGTGAGGAGAGACCACGCTCTACGAGACGTGAGGAGAGACCATCCTCTACGAGACGTGAGAGAGAGAACACGCTCTACGAGAAGTGAGGAGAGACCACCCTCTACGAGACGTGAGGAGAGACCACGCTCTACGAGACGTGCTGAGTGGTCACTAATGACGTTCTCAGGCTCGTCATCGTCGCATAGATCGACCTCGCCTTAATAACATATATCGTTGGTCATGAGTCTTGACCATCCCAAGACTTTCTTGTCACTATCAGGCAAGTAGCGGCATTCAATCAGGTCGTGACTGTTGGACGCCTGTCATGCGGTTTTACACAAAACACACGACTTGTGAGAGAATGTCTGCCGCCTATTAGATGAGACAGATTTGTGGTTGTAGCCGAAGCCACTCCCAATACGCATAGTCCGAGTGTCCCCAATGGTGCGTAGCTCGTCCTGAAGGGATGCGAGTGCGTGAGAGATCTCTGGTTTAGTGAAGCCAAAGAATGATTGCGCAGCTCTGCGTCGTATCTTGGCTTAATGAGTAGCGGAAGGCTGGGGCTGATGAGTAGCGGAAGGTTGGGGTTGATGAGTAGCGGAAGGCCGGGGTTGATGAGTTGCGGAAGGCCGGGGTTGATGAGTTGCGGAAGGCCGGGGTTGATGAGTAGCGGAAGGCCGGGGTTGATGAGTAGCGGAAGGCCGGGCTGATGAGTAGCGGAAGGCCGGGGTTGATGAGTAGCGGAAGGATGGGGTTGATAAGAGATAAAATAAACAATTACTACGATTGTTCTCTAAATATCAAAAATAATTAAACATGCCTCAACTAGCATTGCTTTCTCCTAATGCTGGTAGTGTGAATTATGATTAAGAACCAAATACATTAACACATATCTCGCTTCGGTTCTCATAAAACAGATCAATGATCGTTGGACTCCCTTTAAGATAATGCATGGCTCCTTTGCAAACTTGCCGTGTTTGTTTTGGATGGCAATCTTGTTAAATCTTGTTAAAACTGACTGCCAAATTTGGCTGGATTTTCATTGTGACGCAGAGCATGAAACTCGATTTTACTACGTCATAAAGAACGGTACACGCATTAAGTAGGTCATCGAAAGTGGACAAGTCGGATGCAATTTCTATAAATCAGTGGTGGTTCACAAGACGCTTAACAGGAAAATGCAGCGGCATCGGAGAGAGCCAATCTCACTCAACTGGACCCTTCTGTTGGTCGCGTGCGTTATTTTGGACGAGCAGCCACTTGTAACAGCGACAGCGGCGGTAGGCTAACATTAACATTCCCAAAGAAGGACACCCATCGTTTGGAAGCCATGCAGAGGAGAGGTGTTAGATGGGCAAAATTATAATATTTATGCGAGACTATAGTGTAACATTACAACATTCAAAATGGTCGCATTTAAAGGACCGGCGTCGCATTCTGCGCTTAATTTTTTTTTTAAAAGAGACTTTGGTAAATTAACAGTTGGATTCTGTGACTTTGGTTTACGAAAGGTACAGAGAACCACCCCGAGCTGGTTCATATGTAAGATAAGATAAGATAAGGGCTTACAGCATACAACCTTACATTAGGTAGACCTCGCGCTAAGCAAAGTTGTTGTTTCAAAATCGTTCTCGTTAAGATAATCCCAGAGTGAAATAAGCTACCAAAGAACATATTTATGAACAACTCCTGTAACACATTTCGGAGTAGGACACAGGCTGCTGTAAATGCGTAGCTCCTTCTCCATCATTGTCCATGTTGGGAATGTGCAGCTTATTTATCAAGAACAACGTACACGTCTGCTCTCATAACTTTACATTCTTCTCTGGCGTAGCAAACTTCTATCCCCCAGCGATTAAATCAACGCAGTGTGATCGGAAACAACGATATTTCCTGGTCACTCCGTACTTACCGTGGCTCTTGCTTAACGCCAGCCCTGTGGCCATTTGTGGTATTGAAAAGAGGATTCCAGCTTTTTTCAAACTGGTTTTGCTGACATGAACAATGAGACCGCAGTGTGTGGTTTAACTTACAGTTCAGTGTACGAATATACGTACGTACGAATATACATACATACATGCATACACATATATCTACATGTACATATACTTGCATACGTACTTACGTACATACACATGGTTATAGTATCCAACAGGTGTGTTGTACTGGTCACACTATCCAATAGCTGTGTAGACATGTGTTGGAAGGGAATCATGTTGGATTGGTCAGTGTATCCAATTGTGTGTTGAACAGGTCGTAGTATCCAGTTGGCAGGTGCGTTGAACTGTTCACGGTATCCAGTAGCGGTGTTGACAGGTGCGGTGGACTGGTCACAACATCCAGTAGCGGTGTTGACAGGTGTGTTGGATTTGTCACAGTATCCAGTAGCGGTGTTGACAGGTGTGTTGGACGAGTCACAGTATCGTCGAGTACATGCTGTGCAATCGGATCGCTGACACGTTGCCGTGCAAGGCGAACCAACTGAGCGTCGACACGCCGAGGGGACCTGTCACGTGCGGAAACGATGTCAACCCGGCGGATCTCGCGCAGATGCCCACCATTCGGTCGCCAAACGTTGTCGCGTTAACGCAGGTACAACTTAAAGGTTAACTGAATGACTTAGAGGTCAACAGACTCATTAACATGTGCCCAATAACACTGACGCTTTTTCATTTATTTTCGTTGGTTTTTTACATTATTAGACGCATTTGACCTTTCATTTTACCGTAGAAAGGGGCTATTCGGTACATTTTTGTCGGATTTTATTGCATTGCAACTACATTTTGCATTTCATATAAACTTTTTTGTACATTTTGGAAGGAGGGTGTACAGATCTTCCCCCCATGAAAGTGGCACATTTTTATGTCACCTTCGTGGGGAGTTTTTGTTTGTTTTTTTCTGCTGTTCCAAATAGCCTCGTAGGGTGGGGCTATTTGGAAGCCATTACTAATAATCACAGGGAATCGATTTGGCTGCTGTAAGGGGCTAATTGGAACAGTTTAATGTGTTTTAAAAAATGCAACACGAATAGGCTACTAAATACTAATGCTAAGAATACATTTTACATGTTACTGCTGATCACTTCATGATGGAATGCCACCATGAGAAATACAGTTAAACATTTAAAAAACAAATTAACAGATATAACGATGCAGAATGATATACCAGGTACAAGCAGGTAGGCTATGACATGCAAATGACTACAAACATGTTAGTCCACAAAATATACCTTCTACGGGAACCGGGGTAGTCTACTCAAGTTTGAATCGGCTCAAGTCATCAGAAAACTTTCGAAGACTTCGTCGACCAGTTCCATGTAATGATGGTTTGCTCAGCACCTTTATTATCATGTCTGCTGAAACATCATCCTCATCTGATGGATCCGGCTCATAGAACTTGTCATCTGAGCCCTTCACTCGCCTGAAGAATTTGACATGAACGGGCTCATCTGAATCAGGTAGTGCTGGTTGATGTACTGGCATTATCGTGTTCCACGTTTCCATTGGGAACCCTCACCTTTGGTCGGTTTGCATTCAGTGGATACAGATCTGTCTTAGAAAACCCTGATATTAGGTTCTCTCTGTCTATTCCTCCATCTTGTAAGCTGACATTGAGTTGCTGTAAGAGTGCAGGAAAACTGTCTTTTGACAATGTAGTCTGCCGCCTCCTTGGCCCCTTCTTCCATGCTGTGAGAATGTTCCGCCAATACTTCTTTAGTGGGCCATAGAATGCCACATCAAGAGGCTGCAGAATGTGCGTGGCATTCGGTGGAAGGCAGACAAACTTGATGTTGTAACGGTCGCATTCTTGCAAAACCTTCTTGGAGAAGTCTGATGACAGATTATCTCCAATCAACACCTTCACACCATCTATATGACGAACATAAGGCACGACTACAGTGAGAAACCAGTCCTCAAAGCAAACCAAGTCGAACCAGCTACTACGACTGCGGTTGAAGCTCTTTCCTGCTGGACCACCAACAGTCCATGTATCCCACAAGTGTTCTGCTTTATACACAACGTACGGCGAGAGAAGATGTCCAGCTGCTGTACCAGCGTACATAATGCTGATTGATGACTTTGTAGTGTTGATGAGTCGTTCGGGATAACGGCAGCCACGTTTGAAAATAATTTTTTTGTTGCCAGGACCATCGGTTAGATTTGTTTCATCATAATTTATGATGTTAGTAGGTGGTACTCCATTCAATACGTCCCCTGCGTTGAGGAAGAATGAATCTATGGTGTCGTGTGTAATAGCTGCTCGTTTTGTGCTGATGTTTGCTGATAAGCGTTGGGTCACATTGCATTTTTGGCGTTTCAAAAAAATGTGTGCCCAATCTCTGCCTGGTAGGTTGCCACGAAGTTGCGGACAGTTACGGCCCTGGCGATCTAAGTATCCCTTTGCCATCAGTCTAAGGTCAAGCGTGTCAAATGGGACCCCCACTCGGAAACCGCATTCAGGTGGTGGATGAAAGCTTGCTCTTCGTCACGTGTAAACATTGTTGGATGGCCTGCTTTCTTTTAAGTCATATTCTTATCGTTGCTTCGTCGGCTTAGCGTACTAAGCGGTACAGTATACTGTTTTGCTGCCTGTCGTAATGTCAGTGTCTTTGACTGAACTTTTCTAACAGCTTAGTTTAAGTTATCTTCAGTGTACGATCTGTACGCTGCATGTTGTTTTCCGTTCCGAACATTGGAGAACGTTCTCCTATATTGGCGAACCATCACACACTTCCACTGGTGATCTGCAATCTGTAAACATGGAACATACCATTAGAACACAGTAATTGCTATTTGTTTATTGATGATACAGGCTAGACTTTGAAGATAGGGCTTTTGGGCCTGTATTATCATAATATAGTTCTATTAACAACGTGTCTCAAATAGCCCCGCTACAGTGTTCCATATAGCCCCACTTTACAACGAGGAACGAATCTCATGCAACAAGCTGCAGCATGAAATGTCAACACAGCCCATTTATCGAGTGAAACCTATGGAATTTAATGGTACCACTCACAAAATGACCAGATTTTCCGTATTCCCTGTGCAAATGGAAGTTTTACTACCATATTTAGCGACACAATTTACATACCTTCGTTGAAAATTTCACACACACCACATTACTTCATCAATGTTCGTAAATCTTCGTAAATTAACTGAGTACACGTGCGTAATACGTGATAGGCCGCGTCGATGATATGGCGTGCTGTGTTCGCACGGGGCGCCACCATGAGTACTCTTTTTTACTAATTTCCAAATAGCCCCGCGTTTCCCAAATAGCCCCTTTCTACGGTACTACGGTTATCTAATAAGAATAAGTGTGTGTGCATATGTGTGCGTTCGTGCGTGCGCGTGTGCGTTCGTGCCTGTGTGCGTGCCTGCGTGCGTGCCTGCGTGGATATGTATCAATCGTTGTGGTTTGCTATTTCAGACCCGTTTAATGCAATTTTCTTAGTTCTAAAGAAAATCGTTTTCGGCTACACTTAAGACACTGGGTACAACCTGTCTATGGTTCCGGTGACGTCTTTGTTCGTAGAGCGCTCTCTTCGTGTTGATTATTGTCGACCCTGACGCCCCGAGCAGAGACACCCCAACCAGCCGTTACTGGAACCACGGCATCTACGCGGACATTACGGTAAACAATATATTTTATGGAAACATTCACTGTGTGCGTGCGTGCGTGCGTGCGTGCGTGCGTGCGTGTATAAACTGTCCATCAAATGTGTCCAACGTAGTACGTAAACAAAAATTTCACCAGTCGTGGCCTCAAGAAAAAACCCGAAGAGGAACAAACCAGCAATCGCAGTCTTCGTTCGCAAGAATCTGGTTTCCGATTTAGCGTACACAGTTTATTTTGCAGTCATCTGTCAAGGGTTCTGACAAAAAGGTAGGTAGATACGCTGGTGCTACGTATGAGCTAAGCACCTTTCCTTTTAGCTTCCGAGATATGTGGCTATCTTCCACCACCCCACCCACTTTCCTCCACGCGTCCACCCCAGCTTATATTCGTGCCGTCGTCCTTACAAACCGCTCCAAGTTGTATATGCTCGAAACACCGTGGTGCACATGCTCAGCGGAAAGGCACTCGCAACAGCAGTTAGATGACATCTGCTTGTCGACTCTGCGCTTAATGCAATACCGACAGCATTTGATGTCCCCTTCCAGACGTCCAGATGGCTGACAGCGGAGAGACGACTGCATTGGAAGAGCAACAACCGGTAGAACGTCAGAGCGAAACATAGCCAAGTGAAACGCAGGATGACATTCCAGAAGATATGTATGGAAAACGTATTGCTGGACAAGTTTTGGCAGATGCAGTCTGCTTTTTACTTGATAGCCTCAGTGGAAAACTGGAGGAACAAAGGGTGCGATGGCGTGTCACCCTACTGCATTATATGGAAATGAATAGTCTACTACGCAGACAGGAGACTGGGGTCTTCATCTGTTGGCACTCCAGGAAATGTTGTCATATTTTGTTGCTGTGTTGATTACTTGGTGGCCATTTTGAAAATGGCAGCCATCTTGGATTTCTAATCTTTTCTAGAATAACTTATTAGTGACACCTATATTCGTGCCGTCGTCCTCACAAACCGCTCCAAGTTGTATATGCTCGAAACACCGTGATGCACATGCTCAGCGGAAAGGCACTCGCGTCTCATATTTACATCATTTCACTATTCACCCTTAGATACACAGTGACTTTGACAGAAAATATTGCTTTTAGCGCCAATTTTTAATATATTCAAATTAACTATTTCCCCCCGCCTATATTTATCTACTTTTTTGATATGTTGTTTGGGGAGTTAGTTACAACAAAAAACATGTTGCAATTTCGTCTAGGCAAAACCACATATTGACTGGATTAAATTGCAGTAACAAACCCGGCGCGAACCCTACTGTTAAAACGGGTTCGTTAGTCCGGCTTCAACCAGGATTAAAAGCCATTGTTCACAGCTTACCCCGTCTGCGTGGTTCAAGGGAGAATTCTGTATTTGCATAGGCGCAAGATATGCAAGCTGGCTGGGATGCTACTTCTGCTTCCGGTGTGCCAGTCACAGGTGAGTAGATCTACAGTATGACTTACTACGACATTATTAGGAATCGGGGTTATGAGACAATGGAATCTTGTGACGTTAATGACCTGTGGGACGATATCAACAGCGGATTAACCAATGGACACAATAGGCCGCGAAGCCAGGGGACACGGATATACTGAGCATGGTGTATCTAGACTGAATATTCCTACCACTATCCTGGTGTATCTCTTTGTTCCGAACAATGAAGAGAAAGTTGCGACGAAACGTCAGATGTAGCAAAGCCCCGTTCACACGAGCGATTAGTTACCCAATTGGTCGGGCATGACATATCTCGTTCACACGAGCAACGAGTCGAGACACTGCAAGTGCGACCTATATAGAGGCGCCAATCCCCAATTGACTTCTGGTTAAAGGTCACGACGGGTGCAGCTGCACTCGGTCGTGGCTGCTACAAACTGCCGATACAATTGTAGCCACACATTGGTAATGCTAATCGGTCTCGCAAGGGTTCATACGAGTGATTATTTGTCGGATTGTTCGGATGACACAGCGTTATCCGACCAATTGAACAAATAATCGCTCACGTGAAAGGGCCTTAACAGTGAGCGATTGTCGAAAGAACTTTCGTGTGAACATATATCTAGTCATCGTGGACCGATTACTCACCGAAAGCGAGAAACGAAAGATCGCCTATGTGAGATTCGATCGTTCGCCGACAGCAATATCACGTCCAAATGAAAAGAACTGACGCGCTATTAAGATAAAGATACTTTTATGTACAAAGTATTAAATTTACATAATAAAAGCATGAAGGTGGCAGGAGTCAGAAGACTATTTGCTATCGCTTTCGACAGCAATGTCTTGTAAGAAGTGACAGGTGGACAACATTAATCTTTCATATTATCTCTAGACAGCAATGTCTTGCAGGAAGTGACGGGTGGACAACATTAATCTTTCATATTATCTCTAGACAGCAATGTCTTGCAGGAAGTGACGGGTGGACAACATTAATCTTTCATGTTATCTCTAGACAGCAATGTCTTGCAGGAAGTGACGGGTGGACAACATTAATCTTTCATGTTATCTCTAGACAGCAATGTCTTGCAGGAAGTGACGGGTGGACAACATTAATCTTTCATGTTATCTCTAGACAGCAATGTCTTGCAGGAAGTGACGGGTGGACAACATTAATCTTTCATATTATCTTTCGAGAGCAATGTCTTGCAGGAAGTAACGGGTGGACAACATTAATCTTTCATGTTATCTCTAGACAGCAAAGTCTTGCAGGAAGTGACGGGTGGACAACATTAATCTTTCATATTATCTTTCGACAGCAATTTCTTGCAGGAACTGACGGGTGGACAACATTAATCTTTCATATTATCTCTAGACAGCAATGTCTTGCAGGAAGTGACGGGTGGACAACATTAATCTTTCATATTATCTTTCGACAGCAATTTCTTGCAGGAACTGACGGGTGGACAACATTAATCTTTCATATTATCTCTAGACAGCAATGTCTTGCAGGAAGTGACGGGTGGACAACATTAATCTTTCATATTATCTCTAGACAGCAATGTCTTGCAGGAAGTGACGGGTGGACAACATTAATCTTTCATATTATCTTTCGACAATAATGTCTTGCAGGAAGTGACGGGTGGACAACATTAATTTTTCATTGTTACCTTTGTTCACAAAAGATTAACAGAAACGTGTTTGATGTCCTCATCCTGTGTGCAACGTAACGAACTGTCCATGTATTTCACATCGAAAAGGTTACGGTGAAAAGTGTTATATTTTAATCTCACAGTTGTTTCTCAATCAAGTCCTAACATTATTAGGAAACCATGTTGTCATATTCGGTATTTCTAATTTTCGATGCATTTGTCCTCATACTGTTGCCCAGAGTCTGTTTCTAGTACATCCGTGAGAAACGATAGCCGGATCAGTATTGGAATCTGACTCAACTTGAGACACTCTCCACGGGATATTTCAGGTTACAGCCCGCCCAATCCGCCCCCGGGATCGGGACGCCACCGCTATCAACTGTTCCTCTTCCAACAAAGCACTGTGACCAACGGACAGCAAATGACCGGTCACACTCTACCACCTGCTCTAGGGCAGTTTAACCTGCAAGCTTTCGTCAACGGCAATAATTTGTGCTCAGTGGGTTCTCTCATTGGCGCTTTCCAGGTGTGTTGCTTTCGATAGCTCGTTTGTGTGTGTGTGTGTGTGTGTGCGTGCGTGCGTGCGTGCGTGCGTGCGTGCGTGCGTGTTTGTGTGTGTGTGCGTGCGTGTGTGCGCGTGTGTGCGTGTGTGTGCGTGTGTGTGCGTGCGTGTAAATACAGCATCAGGTACAGAACTGTTCAGGTATGCGGATAGTTCCATCAAATATGTCTATGTTTTATCGACGTTGCTGTTGCATTTGTGTACAACCAATTGTAGATTTAGTCTAAATGTCATCCTTAGATAGGCAAACAGTTCTAACAAATACGCTTCACACATATTCCAGTTCACATGCGAAAACCCTTGACCCGCCACACCGTGAGCGAAGTCTCTGTTGCAGTCGCTAGTAATGTCCTATATAGAGCTTCGTGGATGAACTGGCCGAAGTAGAGATTGCATATCGACGGGTGCGTGCTAATTACAAATAAAACATGTTCTATACAGCACACAATTGTTTGCATTTGATAAATAACATTTTCCAATCCTAATGGGTTTAAGCGTGCCCCCCCATGTGTATATTGTATAAAAGAAGGGATGATTGGTCAGTCGGTCGAAAAATAAAGTTGGGAAGAAAACATATTTACAAATTCGCCGTTGCTATGCGTTTGATGGCACCACTTTTTGGTGCTAATTTCATTAAATGTAGTATATACGGTGGTTGGTATAGGTTTCAATATTACCGCTTTCGGTTTGGAAATACCTTTTATTCTTTGGTCCCGTGTTCGCGCTTTTTTTGGACGAAATATCCCGCGTTTTGTAATTTTCAACAAACAAACAACATTCGCTGAAAATCTAGATGATTTGTTGCACAGACAATTCTCAACATGTTCCACTCAAATATCGATGTGACTAATTCCGTGGGCGTTTACAGTCAATTCTGCCTAACCCGTTCAATATTTCTAGATCGTGATAAAAATCCTGTAAAAGCCGGTTTTCACAAACGATTTTTGCCCTGATTTGTTGGGCGACACCATGTAGCACGATAACGCACAACTAAATTGTGCGTGAGGTTAGACGAGCGGTATGTCTAGACAGAACAATCTAAATCTTAACTCTCCCGCTTTGAACTTTAATGAAAGGTCACAACATAACGGTATCTCATTCTTTGTGAAAACCGGAGATGTAAATAGTAGTCGTCTCGAGTCATTTTTAATATCTGATTCTTGTTTCTCAAAAGTCGGACTGCAGCATTATTTATTCGTGTAAAGTACCAGATATTTGTTATGACATACAAAGTAGCTTTAAACATATCAATCAGAAATCATTGCACCACTGCCTACAGGTGAACATCAAACAGCTGAATGCATCATGCTTGAACGATGTAACATTCAATGTGCATGAACCCCTCTAAATATAAAAGGAAAGTATGTGTTGTTGGGTACTGGTCATGCACAATACAAACACTAAGGTGGTGTTCATGAATCTTAAACATCTTAAACCTGCTAATCAACTATTAATACAAAAAATACAAAATCAGTGCAGGATTATATTGACATTTTATCGAATAGTACTCGTAAAAACACGACACAATACACAGAATAGACCAGCAACCAATGCCGGGCGTAGGGGAAGGCAGTGTTAATTGAGCCATTTAATATGTTTTTATTTATTTAGAACACACTCCTTTTCCTAGGTCAATTGTTTTGTGACATAAACTATGATTATTGATAGATCATTTTAGACCATGATAATATATTTAGTATGCATAAATAATTATATATAGCTGGTTCAAACAGGGTTGGTATACTGGCTCACCTAACACTTGGTGTGGTGTAAGTTGAGCCACAGTTTAGAGAATGTTGAGACGCGAATGGTAAATGCTTTATTTGTATAATTTACGAAGGCCTTCTACTAACACTTCATAACAACTCTACAACAAATCTAGAATATGGGTACAACATGTCACTGACAAGTCAACATACTTAGTAAGTCAACACACGTAATTAATATTATAGATTATGGACACATCGCAAAAAGTGTAACTACCTGCATTTAATTATTTCAGGAGAACAGTACATGTGTAGTTATTCATGGTCTACCAAGAGCATGGTATTTGTCTAGCATTGTAAAAATACTCGCCAATTTTAAATACTAAGCAAAACATGATGCATAATATAACACTAATATAAATGTTAAATCGCGTGAGATAGTCGACGGAAGTAGAACACGTCATTCGCACGAGTCTTTTGCCGCGCCCTAACTCTTTTCAGCTTTGGGAAGTTCCACATATTTAATCAGAATAGTGACCAGGAAGATGTTACTTCATACAACATTAACAATGTTGAGGTTACTGCTGAAATTGTTGAGACAATTAAAAATATGAAAATAAAAAATAAAAAAAATCGTCCTATGTATTTTTTAACTTTGATAACACCAGATTTCATCAGAATAATTACGTCGAAGAACTACGTCAACAAATTTTGAGGTTGACGTTACCGTTTTTAGTTGTAACGATTTAGAATGCAGAAATCGCAAAAAAAAATTAAATTCATGTTCCTGTATTTTCCTTTCTAGGAATGAATAGCATATAACAATTACTACATTTTCTCTCAATATTCTAATTTTATTTAAAACATGAACACATTGTTTGATACAGGGTGTAATCAACAAAAAGTCATCGAAACGATCTCTCTGTCTGTCTCTGTCTGTCTCTGTCTCTGTCTGTCTCTGTCTCTGTCTGTCTCTGTCTCTGTCTCTGTCTCTCTCTCTCTCTCTCTCTCTCTCTCTCTCTCTCTCTCTCTCTCTCTCTCTCTCTCTCTCTCTCTCTATATATATATATATATATATATATATATATATATATATATATATATATATATATATATATATATATATATATATATATATATATATATATATATATATATATATATATATATACTGGATAGCAGAACAGTGCTGTGAAATGGAAGACAGCTTGAGCAAGAACAACAGCAAGAAGGCTTATCAAATAGTGAAAGACCTGACATCAGTGAAGAAAGGGATAACTACTACTATCCAAGACAAATCAGGGAAATGCCTGACAGAAGAACAGCAGATCCTCAATCGATTGACAGAATACTGTTCAGAACTGTACAGCCACAACACCAACGGAGACCCAATAGTACTAAACTGTCCACAGACTACTGAAGAGGACGACTACCCCATTCTTCGTGAGGAAGTAGAGGCTGCAGTAAAGTCTCTGAAAAAAGGAAAGTCAGCTGGAATTGATAACATACCAGCAGAACTGGTTCAAGCTGGGGGAGAAGCCTTGATTACCACACTTACAACAATCTGCAACAAGATCTGGCAGACAGGAGAATGGCCCACCCCATGGACTCAGTCACTGATCATCACACTTCCCAAGAAAGGCAAACTACAGATGTGCCAAAACTACAGAACAATCAGCCTCATCAGCCACCCGAGCAAAGGCATGTTGAAGATACTACTCAACAGACTCAAACCCCAGGCAGAAGAGATTATCGCTGAAGAACAAGCGGGTTTTCGAGCAGGACGGAGCACCATTGAACAGATCTTCAACCTTAGAATCCTTTGCGAGAAACACCTTCAACATCAGCAAAGCCTGTATCATGTCTTTATAGATTTCAAGAAGGCCTTTGATAAGGTATGGCATGCGGCCCTATGGGCAACCATGAGGAAGTACAACATTGGCTCCAAGCTTGTCCGAACCATTGAACACCTATATGACAATGCCACCAGTGCAGTAACCTTCAACAGCAGCATAGGAGACTGGTTTCGAACAACTGTTGGAGTTCGACAAGGATGCCTACTATCACCAACGCTCTTCAACATTTTTCTGGAAAGGATAATGACTGATGCTTTAGAAAACCATCAAGGCACTGTCAGCATTGGAGGCAGGACAATCACCAACCTTCGTTTTGCTGACGACATCGACGGTAAAGCAGGAGATGACCAAGAACTAGTCAATTTAGTGGAGCGCCTTGAGAAAACATCTTCATCATACGGCATGGAGATCAGTGCCGAAAAGACCAAACTGATGACAAACAGCACACAAGGCATCAGCACAGAGGTCAAAGTTAATGGACAGAGACTTGAGGCAGTAACAAGCTTCAGGTACTTGGGATCAATTATCACAGATGAGGGTTCCAAACCGGAGGTACTTGCCAGGATTGCACAGACAACAGCAGCACTAACAAGGTTGAAACCCTTATGGAACGACAGAAACATCACGGTCAGTTCGAAAATAAGGCTGATGCGTTCCCTTGTCATGTCCATCTTTCTGTACGCTTGTGAAACATGGACCCTTTCAGCAGATCTACAGAAGAGGATACTAGCCATGGAAATGAGATGCTTCCGGAAGATCTTGCACATATCATACAAAGACCATGTTACTAATGATGCTGTCCGTAACAAGATCAAACAAGCCATCGGACCATATGACGACCTTCTTACAACAGTTAAGAAGCGTAAACTGAAGTGGTACGGTCATGTATCACGATCATCTGGCCTTGCAAAGACTATCTTGCAAGGTACCGTAAGAGGGGGGAGACGAAGAGATAGACAGAAGAAGAGGTGGGAAGACAACATCAAAGAGTGGACAGGAATGGAGTTCGCTGACTCCCAGAGGGCTGTAGAGAACAGGGAAACGTGGAGATAGCTGGTTATAAAGTCATCAATGTGTGTGTGTGTGTGTGTGTGTGTGTGTGTGTGTGTGTGTGTGTGTGTGTGTGTGTGTGTGTGTGTGTGTGTGTGTGTGTGTGTGTGTGTGTGTGTGTGTGTGTGTGTGTGTGTGTGTGTGTGTGTGTGTGTGTGTGTGTGTGTGTGTGTGTGTGTGTGTGTGTGTGTGTGTGTGTGTGTGTGTGTGTGTGTGTGTGTGTGTGTGTGTGTGTGTGTGTGTGTGTGTGTGTGTGTGTGTGTGTGTGTGTGTGTGTGTGTGTGTGTGTGTGTGTGTGTGTGTGTGTGTGTGTGTGTGTGTGTGTGTGTGTGTGTGTGTGTGTGTGTGTGTGTGTGTGTGTGTGTGTGTGTGTGTAGGCGAGGAATGATCACTGGGTTAATTGGTTAATGCTTTAATGTCACGGCGTCACTTACGAAACGCCTTCGCCTTGTAATTCTGATTTTAGCACACGTCCTGTTTATAAGCAGCATAGTGCAACGCCACAGAAAGAAATAGCTACCAAGCTTATACATTTTGACGTGTAACAGTTCGTTTTTCGGTTTTCATAAGGCAAATTTTAAAACGAAAAACGAACATTGTGTGCCTTTTTCGTTTCCACATTGAACATTTGATAACGAAAAAGGAAAATACAACACATACAGGCACCGAGAAAACCTCCACCGAGCAGAGACCGCAGTCAGTCAACCGTGGCGACACGGTGACGTGCATGTGTGAGTGCGATAGTAAGAAACACAGAACTGCATATTCATATTTAACTAAGGAACTGGTGCTGATAACCAGGGAATTCCTCTCTCGATTCGATGAACTGTTTGACGGCAGTTTGCCAAGTACACAAAGTAGAACAGTGCTATGGAGAAGGTTATAAAACAAGGCAACCTACACATGCTCGTCAGCGGACCTGGTAACGTAAGTGAAATGCCAAGTGCAAATTCTTCGAAAGCCGAGTGGTGAATAACATGCAAAGTATGACGTCAGGTTGTTAGGAGTGTATGTGTGTCGGTATGGCTGGACCCATATAGTTGTGTAAGTGGAGCTGCTATTGCAATGGCCGTAGTGTGTAATTTGGCTGTTTTATTACTTTCCTCCCTGGATTTTACTCCCGAGACCTGGACATTACCCGGTATAATGTCGTATGTAGTAGTTCTACCACATACAACATTTCAGGAGGCTAAATCTGACAATTTAGGGCAGTTAATTGTAACTCCAGAAATGGTAGCTAAAAAGGCAACGAAGGATAATAAATAACCAGGAGTTGATATAATTCCGCCAATACTACTACTGAAAAAATGTGTACATCATTTGCAGGAGTGTTGAAATTGTCATTAAAAGAGGGAGTGGTTCCTTTTGAATGGAAAGAAGCAAACATCACACTATTATTTAGAAAGGGTTCGAGAAATAAGTCAGAGAATTACAGACCAATAAGTTTAACATCAATGATTTGTAATTTATTAGAAAAACACACGCACACACATATATCATTATGTGCGTGCGTGCGTGCGTGCGTGCGTGTGTGTGTGTGTGTGTGTGTGTGTGTGTGTGTGTGCGTGCGTGCGTGCGTGCGTGCGTGCGTGCGTGCGTGCGTGCGTGCGTGCGTGTAGCACACTGGAAGCTCGTGTCGAGTAGCCATTGTAGGAGCCGCAAACTGCATGTGCATTATTCAACTCAAATGTATTATTATTATTTCGTACACTTAATGTAATGAGAGAGTATGAATGGGCACAATGCACACCGCATGTCTAGCTACAAATAACACAGTTCTTCACATTAGATTAGAAACTGTTGCAGAAGACGACAAACATGCAATAGTTTGTGTTCCAAAAAAGGCAGGGTAGTTTATAGAAGATACTAAATCAAACGCACTTGTTGACATTCAGGTAAAGGGCTGATTATTTAGTAATTCCAGTCACGGTTGTTAGGAAGATCATAATAACAACTATAACTACGATATGCAGCCATAAACCAATAAACTTAGGTATACTAAAAGTACCATCACATTGATAACTAATAACTCAGTGAGAGTAATGGATATACAGATCCCAGGAGTGGTTGTTTTCCCCACAATGAGGATATTCACTAAAACGGCTCTAACTTTTATGATATTGAACATAATGAACTACGTGATGCATCACCTATATAAGAGACATAGCCAAATGATTTTCACAGGAGCTGATTTCCCTTAAACATAATTGGCGACATGCCTCACACTAATCTCTCTGTCTATCTATGTCTCTCCTTTCCTCTCCCTTCCTCTCTCTTCCTCTCCCTGTCTTTTCCCGCCTCTCTATGTCTCCATGTCTCTCCCTATCTCTCCCTTGCTCTCTATATCTCCCTATCTCTCCCTTTCTATATATGTTTCTTCCTTTCTATCTATATATCTCTCTGTCTCTCCCTTTCTCTATATATCTCCCCATGTCTCCCCCTGTCACACCATGTATCTCATTTCACTCTATATTTCTCCCTTTCACTCTATGTCTCTCCGTGTCTCTACCTTTCTCTCTATGTCTCTTGCTGTCTCTTCATGTCTCCCTCTATCCCTCCCTATTTCTCATTGTCTCTCCATATATCTCTCTGTCTCTGCCTGGCCCTTCTTATGCTGGGAAACATGTATGGATTGCTGTCCAGAATCCCAACATCCTTTCGTACATGAGGATCCGTTAGTATTGCAAGTCCTACAACACAATCTCTCGGTATCAGGACTGGAACCATATGATTTCCTTTGCCTGTCTGGTAGGCAATCATCATAGACTTGAAGAGTTCTTTCTCAAATTCTTCCATTTGCTCGATTCGGCTCTCGTCAATCCCCCTTCCTCCGACGGTATCCGACCAGTTCTTCATCTTGAGTCGGCTGAGCTCTCCACCCCTACTAGCATTGAAAAGCGTTAATCTGCTGCAGATAGCATCTTGCAGTTCGATGTAACTCCCTCGATTGATCACCCGGTACTGATGTGACAGCACTTTGATTCTCCGGCCGGTGTGTTCTTTTAAATCTCGCCCTTCCTTCCCACCTGCCCTTTGTTCTGGCATCCTTAATCATTCTTGCCGACTTTTGTTGACCGCATACACGGCGTCTGCAAATATAGTGTCTCAGTGTCTCCGCCATCGTAGACTGTTTGATCTCCATCAGCTTATTGACATTCCTTCGATTTCGCTTGAATCGCCTCCTGCCAATCAGGGCACACTTTCCCAATATCATCATTGTGGATTTTGCCAAGATTTCTGTGGTAAATTCGTCCTCAATTGTTTTCATATATTTGGAGGCGTCCACCAGAACCGAAGAGAGCGTGTCATCAGAAGTGTTAGGTATGTACATCTAGTTATGTTTGTGGAACTGCTTTTTTGCTGTAGAAGCCTTTACAATTGGAACAGCAGCACATATCACTCTTTCCCTTTGGTATGCTGGTACAGACTGTGTATCCTGGAACATGTTTTCTGTGAATATGCATCCTTTTCTGAACCCTGCAAATGTGTGTGTTCGCTCTACTGACGTTGTGGAAGGTTCCAATGCTTCTGTGACTTGTGGCTCAGCTTTGTGCACTGTAGACATGTGTCGCGATAGATGTGACTGCCACACTTTGCAAAAGGGGCATTGGCGTTGAGGTTTCAAATATTTCACATCTGCAAACAAATTAATACCCCCTACCCCTTGTAACGTTTCATAACGCTGGCCTGTACACCCCCAAACTATGTACGCTCTGAGAAAGACTCCCCACCTATTATGCATACATCTACTTTAAAATGCATTGCTTCTCTGCATAGGCGCAGTTTTTTCCGTTGGAATTTGTAATCGTTACGTAACTATTGTCAAGACACCCACCACCCCATGTAACGCTCCGTAACGTTTGCTCAGACACCTATGCCCAGATACTCCCACCCCCTGAGCGTGATTTCTTCGGGAGGTTTGAGTTTTGACCGGGAGATAGTAATTTATGATCAGGAGATCGTGAGGACTGCCACAAATGGGTTAGAGAAGTGGCACCTATGCTTTTTCAGCAACAGCACTTTCAAGTTGTCAGCGACGTCGAGCAGAGTACACGTGGTTAGGAAAATTAATTGGTTTATACATGCAGCCCTGCACAGTTGTTGAACATGTTGGCTTCAGAAATTTACATTCGAACACACGTCCGCTTTAGGTTCCAAAATGGAAGATAGTCACTCACCTGTGGTCCGCTGTTTTCAGCCAAACTGTTTTCAAGATGTGGACGAAACATTTGGTCAAATAGTGGTCTTTGGTAGGCTAATGGTGCAGAATCATGTTCCAGATTATTTCAGCTTCGTGATTTTTGGCCAATATTATATCGGTTGTACTGTGCATTATATAAAGCGAGTGAAACTTATTATACAAGTAACACGAGTAATTGGATGTCATGGTAATGTGTTATTATAATATCTTGTCCAAATGTGTGTGAAAACGTCATATTGCATTTATGTATGGATAACCAAAATCTGACAAAGAGTGAATACACTAAATAGGCAGGATGTGTATAATGTTCGTGGGGAAAATCGATATTCCCCATGGTTGCATGTTTTCTACAAGTCCATAAAACACTACTCATCATTTTACAACTAAAATTTGCTTTTTAAACTAAATGTTCGGGTTTTGTCAAAAAATGTGCTGTTTTCATCTTAACTATAGACCCACCCACATCATGTATCATTGGAAACCTTAATGTCTCCAACGTCAAAGTTAGTCATGATGTCGCGCAAATGACTAGTTTTCGAAATCGTTACATTGCGCAAATGTTATTAAAACATTACAATGGTTGTGTATTTACTCTTTACCACCACCAGAGTTAAAAACATAACATACACCAAAGTCTTACGGCGAATAAGACCACGGCCTTTTTGCTATTTTCAACATTTCACTGCCCGAAGGTGCACTTCCTAAGGAACTTTAAACATGAGCCATTTAAACAAGCTATAGTAATGAGATTTGGGAGGAGTTGGATATTTGAGTGATATATTTGTACAACCTGCTGGGTCCCCAACACTTGCAGTGAAAACCAGCTGAGTATTCATGTGCACAGAATTACTGATTGACATACTCTCACCAATGTCAAATCCATAGATGGAATGTATAAGCTAGACTGGTTAGTTTTATTGCATGTTCCGGTGCTATGTCGATGGTATTCAGAACAGCCTACATCGCACTCCAGGAGGCTGCGGACAGCCAGATTAGAACTTGACTCTCGCCTTAATTGACTGCATTTCGCATAATTCACAGTTCTTGTTCTGGCGGTTGTGTGCAGTCGGACCAGGTGTGGGAGTTACCCAGTGTGGAATTGTTAGACAAATATGTGTGAAGGGAACCAATAACACATTTAATACTATTACTTAGTCTGGTGGCCAGTCTAGTGCCATCGCTTTCGTACACCAATTGTGTTGTTTTTCACAATAGTTGGTTGACAGTCCACCAGCGGACACTGTCCAAATAGTGTGAGTCAAGAAGACAAAATTAATGAAGTGTGGATAAACACGACTTCTTAACCACCTAAAACTTCGTTTAGCTATACCCACATAATGTCATCTCACCCAGCCACTTTTGATGTTTCGTGAATGAATGAAACTTTAAACACATATACTAAATAGTATAAGGTGCTACGCCAAGTAGAAATTAAACTGAAATTCTGGATTTATTATCGTTCACGTGCGTTCAACTCATGCGGCTGGCACCGATGGCTCAGACAGGGAGTTGTGTGCTGACAGTGACTGGAAGAACCAAACGTATCTAATAACGATGTGTGAACGCCTTGTGTTACATAACATTATAACCTATTGGTTTATGACACAGCCCTCTTTGGACAATTAGCATATCTTAGAAGTCATGTTGTAGCAGGCAGTTATCACACTGTGACATGCACTGTGGCCATAATTACTGTCTCAACATCTTTCCCACTTTAGCCAGACTGCAGCCTGACTGTGAAAATATGCCTACTGAAAGAAGCCTGCTTGGCTTTATTTCTTTCAATGTGCAGAATGGTGACCCAAGATGTAAAATCCCATTAATTCCACTCCATATGTGAAGGTCTTATAGCCAGAAAGGGTACAATTTAAACATTCCTAATGTCACTGTTTGAATATAAACATTTAAAACTTCATATTTAAATAGATAAAAAATATGTTATATTATTATTAAACATTTGACACTCAATAGATAATCTTTCTAAGCGAATTAGGTTTTGCTACTGTGACAAGCCATGTTACTGTCAGTTTTTCCCAGTAAATACTGGTATTTAACAGAATATCCTGGGTTTTTCCCACTGCCTTGTCCAAAACCGTTTTTCATGGGAAAAACCCAACTCTAATGGCTAAATTATGAACTGATGAGTATTTGCAATAATAAATCGACATGTTTTAATGGCAGTGAAAAGTAGTGCAATATTCTGTTGATTATGCCCACGAGGAGGAATGTTTTGTGCAGTAATTGCAACATAGCAGGATTCGAACCCGCTCAAAACATCAAGAAATTTACAACTACCTTCCACTGCACGTTTACATTAGTGAACTTTTTCAACCTGCCTTAATCCGTTGCAGCAACATTTTGTATACTTAAAAGTGTGTCACTTTTTACCACACTTGATTAAATTTTTACTTTGTAATTCTTTACTATAAGGCCATTCCTTACTATAAGGGTGGCAAGCAGTCTCTCTCAATAGTAGATTGCACTGATTACATCAGGGATAGGAGCAAAGTCTGTAATTAATTATGGTCAACAAGCCAGAGGAAAATCAGTGTCCATTTAATGGGCACTATTTGACACAGATGGTGATGATTAACACATAGAAATGGAATGACATGTGGATTTATAGTCACTGTCTACCAAATGTTATATTATAACATCAAACTGAACGAAACATAACCTGTTTCATAAAGCTAGAGTTGGTGGGCATAGGCCCACTCAGAACCGAGTAAATAGCCCACTCTGAGCCCAGGTCCAGTCAATGTATTTAAGAATAGCTAAATTATGAACTGATGAGTATTCTCAATAATATGTAGATTTGTTTTAATGGAAATGAAAAGTAGTGCAATATTCTGGTGATTATACCCACAACCAGGAATGTTTTGTGCAGTAATTGCAACACAGCAGGATTCGAACCTGCTCAAATCACCAAGAAATTTACATCTACATTCTACTGCAGTGCACATTAGTGAACTTTTTCAACCTGCCTTAGTTATTTATATTGTGCTGTACCTGTGATCTAGTTTTCTTGTTGACCCAATTTTGACTTTGTAACCCTTTACTATAGGGGTGGCCAGCAGTCTATCTCACTATAGTAGATTACATCAGTGGTAGGAGCAGTCTCTAATTAAGACCAACAAGCCAGTGGAAAACCAGTGTCCAGTTACTTGGCCCTGTTTGACACAGATGGTGATGATTAATAATGTTTTGTTATAAGAGCACAACTGTTGCTACCAAAATATACATACATACACACATACACACACACATACATACATACACACATACATACATACATACACACATAAATACACATACATACATACACACATACATACACACATACATACATACACACACATACATACATACACACATACATACATACATACACACACACATACATACATAAATACACATACATACATACACATACATACATACACACATACATACATACACACATACATACATACATACACACATACACACACACACACATACATACATAAATACACATACATACATACACACATACATACACACATACATACACACATACACTGAACATGAGATGACAGTTTAGTGTTATGCTGACTCATTAATTGACATTATCCACAACATTAAAAAAATATTGACTGAATACCCTGATGTGACTTTAACTTTTAGTATTTACCCAATAAAGTTGTGAGGACCCCTGAATCTGATGTTAGTTTTAATAAAGGTTTAAAAAATATAAATGCTGCAATTTCTCTTTAAAATGTATTGTTTTAGTTATTATTAAATAACCTAGTGAAGTCCATCTTATGTCCATCAGCATATAAATAATATGCTGTTGATTCCAAACTACCTGTATGATAAATATTAAATAATTATGTTCACATACGAAACATGATTTAATATATGAGTACATTAATCGTCCTTGTATTTTGTTAGTTAGCATAAGATTAATACACAATTCCAAGATGTAACTTACTCAACTAATTAGCTAGTCATTAGGGCTGGGTCCAATTATGTAATTGTAATTCCAATTGTAATTGATTACAGCAAAATGCTGTAATTGTAATTGACTTCGGTTTTGAAATTCTGCTGTAATTGTAATTGGAATATGCTGTGTAATTACAGTATTTTTTTGCATAACAAACTACCAGAAAAAACTCTACAAAAATATAAATACTCTCTCAGACAATTTGAAAATCAAGTCTTTAATTATAACACCTGCAGGACCTGCTCATATAATCAAAGGAATATTCAGATATAACAAGTGCACCAACAGAATATCTTGATCTGGCCTTCCTAAGCAATGTTTAATTGCAATCTGCCAGAAGACAGTTCACACCTGGCTTACAAAGGGTTCCAGATATGCCAAAAGGCATCAGCATTTTTCTTTGATTCTGTAATCTTCTGTCAGTGAAGGGCCAGGTGGTGGTTTCTGTTGATACAGTACTTAGATGTAATTAACACTGTCCAAGTCAGTAAATAAGCTCAATTGAGATTGAGCTACAGCCAACAGGTTTATTAGGTAAGAATACTGACTGGGCTTGAAGCCAAGAGACTCATGGTAGGCAAACTAGGGTACAACCTCAAAACACAACTGCCAAGTAAACCAATCTGGATATAACACAGTAGTTGAAATGGGTGTACACCAAGGAGTATACACAACACCCCTCGGGACGTATCTTGATGTGAACATTGCTAATGTACTGGTATGAATTATTTGTGGTTACATTTTATGAGTGGAATTGCTTTGAAATGGCTTAGTAGATTGGAGAGACTCATTAGGATTTCAAATGGTTGTGGCCTTTGTTTATAGTTGTACTGTACTCTGTGTAATTAAACATTAATTAATGAACCAAGCAAACATTACATTGTATTTATAAAGAACAATAATATTTATCTAGCTAACTGTATATGAAATCATGAAGTCACGGTTCAACAAAATGTACAAACATCACCAAGTTCATTATATATAATATAATAGTTGACTATAAATATATAAATTACATTTAGAAAATGCATCAGCAATGACATTGGGTAATCTGCATGGCAGTCCTTAACACAGTATGTGTCTCATTGGACTAGATCTTGTTACAATGACTAGATGATATGTTAATTTTAGTTTTGGACAGTTTGTCCCGGTTTGAGTTATTCCTGGTGAATACGAGTAAATATTCAGCTCAATTTACCTCACTTTGCATATTTCAGTTCCAATTCAATTTCTAATGCAATCTGTTTTGATTTTTTCAATCCAATTCACACAATATTTCATCAATTCCCATTTAACTCGGATACAACTGTATTAATTGGTGAAATTATAAAGACATTGGTCAGATGCAGAATGTGACGTCATTTTGTTTGTATATATTTCATAGCCTGAACAGAAATATTGCATTGGTCAGATTTGATGCCTATAACCGGTTCTGTGTTACACTGTTGAAGACAATTATGGTTTGTTGCACCTCTTAGCACAGGTTTTTGAGGAATTAGGTGCAATAGATGTTTATTATTTCAAAGAGTTTGCAAGGATTCATTGTAATAATATATATATATATATATATATATATATATATATATATATATATATATATATATATATATATATATATATATATATATATATATATATATATATATATATATCAGATTCCCAATATATTTCAAGCAACTTTAAAAAAAACTTCAATCATATCCCCTCTCATACACCTGTATGCTAACGTCATGAAGGTAATTTAAGTTATTTTATTCGTTCAACACAGCTCATGTAATTCTTTCGTAGTTCTTCTCTGGACATTTTATATTGCAATTTTTTGTTTTTTATACGGTTACCACATGCCTACATCTATGACATAATCTACAATGTGCAATGGCAAGAATGTGTCTTTGTATAAAAACTGAAGAGTTCTGTAGACAGATTATTTTTGTCATCTTAGACTTAGACTTTGTTGCTCTGTTTATAACTTTATTAATCATAATTAGTGTATACATCAAAACGCTTTGTCTATATAATTTCAAATAGGCAGTGTCACAACGACATCATTATATCCTTACAACATTAAAAACATCGAAACTATTTTGCTTTGAGTTTGACAACTCCAAAATATGAAATCGTAATCGAAGGCGTTGCCGGCGTCGACACTCCCGTTGTGGGCGATATTAGGAAACTGCTACGCATACAGTAGAAGTAGACGAGTTATTTGTAAAACATAGAAACTACTGTTCATAAAAAAGGTATTGGTGCCTGACTGATTTATTCCTGAGTGATTACGTAATCATTACATCGCCGTGTACAGCTTAGATATTAGACTGAGGTATAGCTAAAATCCAGCAATTAAACAACAACGTAAACACGTAAGGACCGACTGAGTGGGTGGAGCTTGACATGTAGACTGCGCATGACAAGACCCGTCAGCCGGCCAAAGGTTTTCTGTGTGCTGTCATAGTTTTCACCGATGAAATAACGTATGTTGTTAGTGTGTGTGTGTGTATATATATATATATATATATATATATATATATATATATATATATATATATATATATATATATATATATATATATATATATATATATATATATATATATATATATATATATATATATATATATATATATATATATATATATATATATATATATATATATATATATATATATATATATATATATATATATATATATATATATATATATATATATATATATATATATATATATATATATATATATATATATATATTGTGATATACACTGCTAGGTCATCTACATTATCTTCTTAAGTTCTTCCTGTTCAGATACCTTAACATTTCCACTGATCAGCTAGGTCCATCACCATAATGAAAAGCAGGGGACTCAAGGCACTTCCCTGTCTAAGTCCTACTCCCACTCCAAATTGTTCCGATGCTTCTCTTTCAGCGATCACCACTGCTGTTGTCTCCTTGTACATTTCCTCAACTATTCTGACCTCTGCCTCTCCAACCTCCATCCATCTCTTGACTGCAAATGCAAGTTCTCTCGGCACGGTGTCGAAATGCTTTTCTATATCGACAAAACCGAAAACCGAATCCTACACCCTTTCTAAATTCTCTCCTCTTCTCAATAATTTGTCTGGTGGTAAACAATCCATCATTCGTTCCTCTCCCTTTCCTAAATCCCAGCTGATTCTCTCCGAGTTTGTTCTCCACTATATGCCTCACAGCATCCAGTATCCTTTCTATCAATTTCAGGGCTTGGCTCAGTAATGTGGTGCCTCTGTATCTCCCTGGATCATGGATATCCCCTTTCCCCTTCCATATCGACACAACCACTCCTCTTAGCCACTATGTTGGTATATCTCCTGTTGTGAAGCACACATTAAACAGTCTTGTAAGCCGCTTGATTCCCACTAGTCTGTTTGTTTCACCATTTCTATTGTTCGTCCACTCCTACAGCTTTCCCAGTTTTCATTTTCTTTACAGCTTTCTCCACCTTTTCTTCTGTTATTGTCCTCACCTCCAACTCTCTCCTTACATAATGTGGCATGTCTATCTCACATTCCCCCTCCGGGTTTAGTCATTTCTTGAAATACTCCTCCCATACACGTAGCGCTTGTTTTACTCCAATGACCAATGTCCCATCGCTTCTTTTCATTGCAGATGTTCGAGTAGTATCTTTGCTATCTCTGTCTCTATCTCTGGCCAGCTTGGAGATAATTTTTTTCCCACCAACTTCTTAAATCCTATCGCACCATTCCTGTTGTTTCTTATCTCTTGCTTTCGCAACAGTCTTGTTTGCTGCGTTCTTTTTCTCCCGGTATTTCTGCATCAGCCTTGACTTTTCTGCATCACTCGCTTCTTCCACACACTTCAGTGCCTCTTCTTTTCTTGTATAGCTTGTTAAACTTCCGGGTTCCACCACCACTGTTCATTATTATTTCAACTTGGGCTTTCCTGATGTTTGGCCACACATCTCCTCCGGTGTTCCAACAAAGCCTTCCTTAAATGCTGTCCACTCTGCTTCCACATCCTCCCTTTGTTCTTTACGTACCTGAACTTCCTATCGACTTCGCTTTTGCATTTTTCCATCACTTCTCCTTCACATTTCCACCACCTGATCACCTGCCTTTGCTTCCTCCTTCTTTGGTTGTCTCTTCCTATCCACATTTCATAAACCAATGGTTTATGTTGGCCTGTTATGTGCTCTCCTGCCAAAAACCTCGCAGTCTACAACCTTGTTTCGCTGACAACTTCTGACAATCACCAGTTCTATCTCTGTTCTGTTTTTCCTACTTATGTAGGTTATCTTGTGTGACTCCCTCTTCTGGAAGAAGGAGTTTACCACCACCAACTGGTTTCTGGCGAGCATCGCCACCAGGTCTTGTCCTTCTCTGTTTTTTGAGCCCCATCCGTACTTTCTTACAGTCTAATCACTGTTCTGTCTCTTTACAGCATGTACATTCATGTCACCTGCCACAACCATCACTGTCTCCGGTTCCACATGCCCGATAATTTCTTCCAAGTTAATTCGGAACGCGTCTTTGTCTTCTTGCGTTCTCCCTGTCTGTGGTGCATATACTGATAGTATACACAGCATCTGTCCTCCAACCAATGTTCACGCTGCAATGATCCTGCCTCCCCATCTCTCTACCCTGATGATTTCCTTACTGTATTCCTCGTTCATAATCACTCCCACTCCTCTGTCTCTATCCACTTCGTTTCTTGGATCCCCAACACCAAGTGCTGCCTCCTCTTCATTAGCTCAACCACCTCCACTCTTTTTCCAGTCATTGTACCCACATTGAGGGTGAAAAACCGGACTTCGCATGAGAGCCGATGCCGGTTGTTCGACCCCCAGGTCTTCGCTGACTTCACGCTGGTTGGCATCTTTAAGCGAACTCTTCCTCGGAGAACTGATCTTTGGGCTGAAGATTGAATATAACTGTCTGCTGAATATCTTAGTCTTCATAGACTTGATGTATCCCCACTACTTCGTATTGGGTTGTGGTTTGTCTGGCTAATCTTCAGTGATGAGGTCACTTTTGGATGAGTCGCTTGAGAGACTTGAATTTCTGTTTTTTTGTCTTCATTGTAAGTCTCCTGCCAACTCTTGTTTTCATTGTAAGACTTCTGCCACCTCTTGTTTTCATTGTAAGACTTCTGCCACCTCTTGTTTTCATTGTAAGTCTTCTGCCACCTCTTGTTTTCATTGTAAGTCTTCTGCCACCTCTTGTTTTCATTGTAAGACTTCTGCCACCTCTTGTTTTCATTGTAAGTCTTCTGCCACCTCTTGTTTTCATTGTAAGACTTCTGCCACCTCTTGTTTTCATTGTAAGTCTTCTGCCACCTCTTGTTTTCATTGTAAGACTTCTGCCACCTCTTGTTTTCATTGTAAGTCTTCTGCCACCTCTTGTTTTCATTGTAAGTCTTCTGCCACCTCTTGTTTTCATTGTAAGACTTCTGCCACCTCTTGTTTTCATTGTAAGTCTTCTGCCACCTCTTGTTTTCATTGTAAGTCTTCTGCCACCTCTTGTTTTCATTGTAAGTCTTCTGCCACCTCTTGTGTTCATTGTAAGACTTCTGCCACCTCTTGTTTTCATTGTAAGTCTTCTGCCACCTCTTGTTTTCATTGTAAGTCTTCTGCCACCTCTTGTTTTCATTGTAAGTCTTCTGCCACCTCTTGTGTTCATTGTAAGTCTTTTGCCACCTCTTGTTTTCATTGTAAGTCTTGTGCCACCTCTTGTGTTCATTGTAAGACTTCTGCCACCTCTTGTTTTCATTGTAAGTCTTCTGCCACCTCTTGTGTTCATTGTAAGACTTCTGCCACCTCTTGTTTTCATTGTAAGTCTTCTGCCACCTCTTGTGTTCATTGTAAGACTTCTGCCACCTCTTGTTTTCATTGTAAGTCTTCTGCCACCTCTTGTTTTCATTGTAAGACTTCTGCCACCTCTTGTTTTCATTGTAAGTCTTCTGCCACCTCTTGTGTTCATTGTAAGACTTCTGCCACCTCTTGTTTTCATTGTAAGACTTCTGCCACCTCTTGTTTTCATTGTAAGTCTTCTGCCACCTCTTGTTTTCATTGTAAGTCTTCTGCCACCTCTTGTTTTCATTGTAAGTCTTCTGCCACCTCTTGTGTTCATTGTAAGTCTTCTGCCACCTCTTGTTTTCATTGTAAGACTTCTGCCACCTCTTGTTTTCATTGTAAGTCTTCTGCCACCTCTTGTTTTCATTGTAAGACTTCTGCCACCTCTTGTTTTCATTGTAAGACTTCTGCCACCTCTTGTTTTCATTGTAAGACTTCTGCCACCTCTTGTGTAACATGTCCTTTTTCCTTAAGATTTTCTGGGTTTCGTATTCAACCCAACGCTGGCTGCTCTTGGGTCTAGACATCTTGTGGGGAATGTGCTTGTCAATTGCTTCTTTGATGGTTGTACATATTTCCCCTGTGTTGAAGTTATCGTCTTGGACGAAACAGACTTTTCAGAAAGTTTGAGAGCTGAGGCCTTCATGGAGTTCCAGTCTGTACTACTGTATACAGAGATGGGTGCCTCGGGAGTCTCATTTTCTGTGCATGAAGCTCTATTTCCATGAAAACAGCTTCGTAATCGGACAAGCCCGGCATAACTTCCATTTGGGGACGAAGTTGGGGCAGTTGGTCAGGAAAAGGTCAAATATATTTGTTTGTACAATAACACGTGGCTTAGCATATTTAACGCGATTTTTTAGTAAATGTTTTAATTTTGGATAATGTTTGATAAAGCAGTCCAAAATTGCAATGCCCAACACACTACTCGCCAATATATGCCTCGTGGTGTGGAATGATTATATTGGATAGTTGCTTTTGACAAAAAGTTTACGTTATGTTTTCAGGCTGAGCAATGGAAGAAGCGATTCTACGTCCTGCTTGGTTATACGTCGACCGTCAAAGCTCGACTCGACTGTTACGAGAGCGAGATGAGCTTCCAAAACAACCAAAGTGCGCAACATACGTACTGCTTTGACGATATCGCTAACATAAAGGATGAAGAGACGCAAGGCCCAAGTTCCAAACACAAGCATACTTGTGAAATTGTCTATAAACAGCAGGTGCGACAGATTTGTTTGCATTGCGGCGATAATATGACTTACCCTTTATTGTATATATCATAGAATATTCTGCGAGAATATGTCAGTGTAACGCATATTGCGTCCTGTGGCATACCAGTTAGCGTTACTTGCACCATATCAAGGTTGTCGTTATAATAAGAACAACTTCATTCGTAATCTACTTCTATTTATGTCATGTCAGCATAAGAAATCAATAATCACATGCTCGGAACTTCCAGTTTGGTGGTCGCACCATTATGCTTTTATTAATTTCATTATAAGTTTGACTGTAGCGCGCCATAAGAGGAATTCGCTTGTCATCCAAAGGTCATAGTGCTTTCTGCACCAACCTCGGACGAAATACAAGAATGGGTGATGGCATTGATGGCACTGAAGTTTGATTCGAAGAAGCGAACGGCCAAAGACGTTCCTCGCCAAACTGTCGTTGATATTGGTACGCTGGGCACTGATACACCAATGCCGCTATTGGTTAGAACGTGTAAATGCATCTGAATTGGGCCTTTTTTTAGATTCGCAGATTGTTTTAGCCATATTCTTTGCCCATACAGTGTTATTTTATTTTCGTAAGTGTCTTTGTGTTAATGTTAGTGTATTGTTGTAAATGACGACACATCGATTACTTGGTAACCTGATGTTGTAATCTGGATATATGATGTTGTTTTTAATTACCCCGACAGTTTTATTAGCGAGTCTGTGGTGTTATCCTAAATGACTGAACTGTGTTTTTACAAGTGGCTGTGCAGTGGTGCTACGAGTGCAGTTTTCCCCTTTATATCTCTTGTTAGCCAAAACACTGTCTCAAATTGACTGTTTTTCTTCTAATTATAATATTAATTGTGTTAATGATTTAGAGTTGTACAAACTTCATTGTGTATATTCACGATTGACTGCCGTGGTGAGAGTCAAGGAAACGTACGCTTCCAAACGTTGTCATCTCTATGATGCCGAATATCTACTTCACGTCTGTCCTTCCGACATAGTCTTGATGGATCCGAAGACAGAAGAAATTAGACAACAGTGGCGCTACAGGTATTTTGTTCTTCGGTAGATTTCTTTGATGTTCACATACTGGTCATTTCATACGTACAACTTACACAAAAGTGCGGTTTTGATGTCACTTAAGTCGGCATTCCTAATCATGACACAGGGCATTCGAACAACATCGTCAAATCGGAATTATTGAAGAAGGTACACATTGGACACCTAATCGATTTAATAATAATAATTAACTTCTATGGCGCCTATATCCCCAGGAACCTGAACTCAGAGGCGCAACAAAACAGAATCATTTAGTATGATCTTGAACAGGGACGCGCAAAAGTCATTATCACATCGAGGGACAACCGAATATTTACGGTTGAAATGCAATTTGGAATAAACATGTCCTAGGCGCAGCGACAGGCAAAGCACGTTTGTCCAAGTTAAGTTTTGTTTTAGGCACAATAAGTTGTTGTGAAATTGGTGATCTGAGCCGCCTAAGGATATTTGAACGATGCAGGAGACTAGCCACGTAGGGTGAATGTTGTGTAGGTAGAGCACGATATATAAGAGTGGACAGCTTAAAATTAATTCGATAAGTAACTGGAAGCCAGTATAACTGTTTTAGTAGTGGTAGTGATGGTTAGATAAGAACTCTGTCCATTTGTTTTACGCCACTTTACTGAACTTTGTAAACATGACAAACAATAAAGAAACATGTTCAAACTACGTTGTTGTGTTCGCCATTTGCAATACAGTCTGTGCGCAAGTGCGAGTCATATAGCTACAGGGAGCATACAGGGACCGTTTAGTATCTCAATGTTCAGATTGTACTATCTCCCTCCAAGTCTTCATTACTTATTTTAGACTGTAGTGAGGAAGACTGATAATTGTCTCTTAGGTTTCGTAGTCTTCCAGCCAATTCGGTGGTTTGATGTTGCGGCCATAACGTGAGACGCGTGTTGGCATGGTAGGGGTAGGAATCTTCTCGAGTTCTGGAGCGACATCTGTTGACGCCGTTGGGGTCATGGTCGGAGCTGGGGTGTCCTGCGGTGTTGGGGTACTTGTGGGCATATTTATAGCACGGTCTTCATCCATAGGTGCAGTAGGTGGTATGTCGGGCACAATAGCAGACGATGGTGTGGCGACTGCCGGTGGTACAGTTTTCTTGGGGCTCTCCACATCGTCTTTCCATCTCGCAGGAGTTGCGATGGTGTGTGTGGGTTCCTTCTGTCGTCGAGGTTGAGGTTGTGAAGTGCGACGTGATGCATGATGCTGAAGGTCGTCATCAATGGTAAGACGTGGTGTAGCAATGCGTATTGGCGCATATTTCTCAGGAATTTCCTGTTCCGGATTGTTATCCTCCCAGATCCATCGACTCGGATTACATACTGGTCGAATTGGCGTACCTCAATGACTTGCCTGTTTTGTCCCACTTCGTGGGGTGAGGGCCAGTTTGGTTTTTTATTCTCACGAGGTCGCCAATGACGAGGGGTGGTAGTCGTCTCGTGTGTTCTGACCAGTGTTCAGCCGCTTTCATGTGTCTGTTTCTCAGGGCCTCTTCTCTAGCAACAAGTGTCTCTCGCCAGGTCTCGTGTGGTTTGTACCTACCGGGTAGTATAGGTATGAAGTCCTTGATCGGTCGTCCAAATACACACATCGCTGGGGATAACTTTGTATCTGGGTCAGGTGTATTCCGATATTGGAGGATCGCGCGTTGGACCCCATCTGTATCGAGTTCCCCATTGGTACCAGTGTTGTTGGTTATGAGGCGTTTGACGGTCTTCACACCGATTTCAGCTCTGCAATTGCTATGCGGGAATGCAACTGATGAAAGTCGGTGGTGTACGCCCCAGGTTTTAAGGAAGAGGCGGGTAGTTGTTGAAGTAAACTCCGGGCCGCCGTCTGATGCTAGTTCGTCTGGGATTCCGTAAGTCACGAATGAGCGGCGTAGGCTGTCAATTAGACCATCTGCACCTCCTGTGGTCCTTTCAATGATGGGCCAGTTTGAGTACCTGTCAACTATGACCAGGTAGCTGTTGCCTTTATAGGTGAAGAAGTCTGAGCACACGCATTGAAACGGGTAGACCGGTAACACGGGGGGTATTGGTGGAGCGCTGGGCTGCGATGGCGCCATTCTGTTACAGTCGCTACAATTTGTGCGGACGGCAGCAATGGCTGGTGTTATCCCGGGCCAGAACACGGATGATTCGGCCCTCGCCGTCATGGCAGATATTCCTTGGTGCGCAGAGTGGAGTGCCAATAGGACGTCCTCTCGGAGGCTCGGCGGTATGACAATCCGGTCTTTGTAGATGACTACACCGTCTATTGTGTGAAGGTGCTCACGAAATTGGTGGTAGGCACGGAGTGGTATAGGTAGTTCGTGGCGGAACTTCGGCATACCGTTTTCGATGATGGACATGAGTAGGTGCATGTTCTCATCACTAGCCGTTTCTTGTCTTGTACGGTCCCATGTGATGGATTGAAGAGACTCGAGTGCGTAGGTCGCCGCATTCCTGACTGCATCATCTATGTTCCCGTGATCTATAGTGTCCTCGTTCGTGCGAATGCCTTCTAGGAATGCGTGTTGGATCATCATGGTTGAAAGCAAGTTGGATGGATCATCATCACTGGGTGTGATGTCATCTTGGAGGTGTAGTTTGTCTGGATGAGGGGTACCCGATGGGTGCCGAGACATGGCATCTGCTGCTTTGTTTTGTACCCCGGGGATGTGTACGATGCGAAACCTGTATCTGAGTGTTTTTTCTTTGAGATTTCTCAGGCGTGCATTTGCGATTTCGTCCAGTGACCGATCACCGAGTATTTTAAGGAGTGGTTTATGATCCACTGCCACGATGAGGTCTGCACATCCGAGGACAAAGAATCTTGCCTTATCGAGGGCGTCGGCCACAGACAGAGCTTCGCCTTCGATGGGGCATATCTAGACTCGGCCGGGTGGGTGAAGCGGCTTCCGACAAGAGTGATTCTCCATCCATCCGGGCAGCAGAATGGTATGCTCTTAGTGCAAGTGCAATGTTTTTGTAATAACCAGAAACCGATACCATCTTTGGACCAATCTGTGGCAAGGCAAGTCGGCTTATCCTTGTCAAAGATTGTGACACCTTTTTCTATCTCATCGGTGATAATGTCTTTGGATTCCTTGAAGAGTTTGTCTAGTTCGTCGTCCCACACAAATGGGTTATCGGGTTTCAGCAGGTGTCTGAAGGGCTGCATCCGGTCAGCCATGCTGAATGTATACGCCACCTGGTTGACGAGCCCGAACCAGGACCGAACGTCTGTAATGTTTCTGTGGGTGGGGAAGTCGCGAATGGCTTGTAGGTATTTTCCACAAGGGCGCACATTGTCCAGGGTGATCACAAACCCTGCGAATTCTACTTCTGGTCTGCAGAACGTGAACTTGTCTGGGTTCAATGTTATGCCATTTTTGCCACAAACGTCTAGCCAGTGGATGGCCTGGAAGAAGCTTTCCTCCATTGTGTCTGCCCACAGAAGTGTGTCGTCTATGCATTTTGTTTTCTGGGGATGTCAGCTACGATTTCATCATATCGTCTGGAATATCCGTCACCAGAAGCAATGTACCCCTGTGGAGTAACGCAGTATCTATATCGGCCCCATGGCGTTATGAACGTTGTCAGGTGGCGATCGTCCGGGTGAAGTGGCACGCTGTGGTAACCATTCCAAGCATCAAATACCGTTTTGAGTTTGCCCTGTGGGACGGCGCGGGCTTGGTGGAATGGTGATTGGGTGTGGTGTGTCTCACGTGTCGCGTGGGTGTTCAGTGGTTGGAAGTCCACTGTGCGGCGGGGCTTGCCCGTCTTCTTTGCACACACTACCATTCTGTGACACCAAGTGACCGGCGTGCCCACTGGGACTGGCTCGATTACCCCTAACCTCACATCCTGGTCTAGTCCCGCTTTGACGTCCTTCTGCCAGTGGAGTGGTACGGGTATCGGTTTGTGCGAGGCCACTGGTTCAGCATCTGGGTCCACCATGAGCCTCATTGGGGAACATTTCATCATGGGGAGGGGTTGATGGTCGCATGTATTGAACGTACTCGCCTTATAGTAGTCGACCAAGTACATCTGTAGTTTCTCTCGGTTGGATTCAGTCGCCGGGAAAGGTAGTTTCGTTGGTGGCGGTGGCGGTAGTTGTCGCTTTGGACAGTCACACGTAGTAGTGATGGCAACAGTATGGGCATGGTCTCTCTGATGAGTCTCTCCGATTGTTGGGAACGTCTTAGAGAGCATGCCAAGGGCTACGCATGCTTCACGGCTGAGGAATATCTTGTCAGAGCTGTCAGTCACGTATACGACCTGTCGTGTCTCTAGTCTGTTTTGGTCCTTGTCTCTGCCAGAGAACCGAAGTATGGCTGCTCCGAGGATTCTGATGTCCTTGTTATTCGCGGCGTGCATCTTCATAGAGACGGGGATGAGATCTTCATGTGCTAGGCCGAGGCGGCTGACTGCCCCGATTCCAATGAGGCAACTCTGGCAACCTGTGTCGGCCATGGCAGATAAGGATAGGGGTCGAGTACGGATTTTCAGTTCAAATCCCAGAGCCTTGTAGTCCTCCTCAACCACGCAAATGTCTAATTTGATGAATGGTTGAGGTCGTGAGGCTTGTTGCATCCACCTGTCACAGATGTTGTTATAGAGGTGATGGTCAAGTGTTATGGAACGCCTCCCGCGTTCATGACCAATCTTTGTAGCAGCACATAATGCATCGAATACTGCGCCTTCACATTCACCTGAATCAGTCCTTTGGGGCTTAGCCTTTGACCTCTTCTTGTTGCGACATACTTTTTCCAGGTGATGTTGCAATTTGCAATACTGGCATGTACGATTGTAGGCGGGGCACTCGGTTTTTCTGATGCGGAGCGGAGCACTTCTACCATGGCCCTTTTCACCACAGTAGCTGCATGGGCTTGAGTCAGTCATCCTATCTCGGACATCCTCTTGTTTTCCCCGACGGTATGTGCTACCCACCGATTCTGCACCTTGCGAGTTCAGCAGTCTGGATGCTGAGCGTTTGCCAGATTCCTTGGCCTCCACGAATTTCAGCACCTCTTCGAGAGTCATATCCTGATTCTGATCCCCGAGTACATCGAGCTGTATTTCCTGGTCGGCTATGCCGCGGGAGAGTACGTCTCGAAGTATGGCATCCGTATAGTTGACGTCGGCTGCGCATGAGGGACATTGTGTGACATAATTGCATATGCCTGCTTGGCCTTTTATTCTGGCTCCAAATGATCGGATAGCCTCGTCACGATCTTGTCGCATATTGCAGAGCTGCGCGGGCGACCATGGTATTCTCCTTGCGCACGGCCAGCATCTTTATAGCCGTCAAAACATCTTGCTCTGGCTTACCGGATAGGCTGCCCCCGGCTGCACGTATGAGATCTTTTCGGAGCTCGTCACTGCAGCATTCCAGTAGTTGAACCACTACATCTCCACCCGTGAGCTTGGTGCCCCTGCGGTACTCGTCCCAGCGGGTCTCGAAATATGCCCACTCCTCGCTAGATCCGGCCGATGATATAGTTGGTCGTTTTAGTTTCTCTGCTCGAGTAGCCTGGGCAGTGGCAGCGTGAGTAGAGGCTGCATGCGAACTGGCGTGAAGGTTGAGAAGGGCAGAGATGATGGCGCCGTCTTCAGCTTCTGCTGTCTCGAATTCACAACCCACGATAGGACACTTCATCTTCATTTTGAAAGATTGTATTGTCCAATGTTATTGGCGGTGTGGTAGGCCTACTATCGCGTTTCCGGCTCAAATAGTCCTAGTGCACGCACACGCTTCCAATGTCAGTGCTGTACGATTAACGTCACGTATGTTTCTTTATAGATAAGAACTCTGTCCATTTGTTTTACGCCACTTTACTGAACTTTGTAAACATGACAAACAATAAAGAAACATGTTCAAACTACGTTGTTGTGTTCGCCATTTGCAATACAGTCTGTGCGCAAGTGCGAGTCATATAGCTACAGGGAGCATACAGGGACCGTTTAGTATCTCAATGTTCAGATTGTACTAATGGTGAAAACCGAGGCGCCCTAAGTAGCACGTTATTTGTATAGCATTAAATACAATGGTTGACAGAAAACGTTACTTGTATAGCATTAAATACAATGGTTGACAGAAAACGTTACTTGTATAGCATTAAATACAATGGTTGACAGAAAACGTTACTTGTATAGCATTAAATACAATGGTTGACAGAAAACGTTACTTGTATAGCATTAAATACAATGGTTGACAGAAAACGTCCGCCGAAATGTTATTTTACGGTCGTGTTACAAACTGGAGCAAAGCAGGGAAGTGTGCGTCCCGCATGCTCCCAAGGTTGCGCGCCTGGAAACCAGATCGCTGAGATGCATTTGCAACTGTCGCGGATCATTCCGATTACTGGATATCTTGTTTATAATATTTGTAGTAACAATTATGAATTATCAGCATTGACATAATTCGCTGAGATGCATTTGCAACTGTAGTGGATCATTCCGACTACTGAATATCTAATTTATGCTGTTTAAGCTATTTATACTGGCAATTTTGAACGAATTCTTAACATTGAAATATTCGCATAGAGATAAGCAGTTAAATTACACTGATATGCCATTTCGAGCATGACCAATATTAATTAAATCCACATTACATTTTTTCATTAAGTACAACCTAGTTGTTTAGTACTTCCTGTCAATACACGTATTAGTGCCAACAACCGCGAAAGCCCACGTCATGGTAATGATGTACATGGAAATGTTTGCATACACCAAAGTTGATTATAATGCTATAAAGAACTAAACTACTTTTTATTCATTGTGTACAACTAAACAAGTATTTCCAAATTGAATCAACGATTTGATAATATTTAATGATATTAATGTCTTTGTTGTGTTTAGTAATGTAAATTAATCATGACAGGTAAGCTTCAATTATTAAAACATTTAACTTTAAGTAAGATTGTTTTACAACTGTTGTTCCATAATGTCGTATTTCCAGTGGGGCATACACATGACCATGCATACATTGTATCCAATCTTGTATCCATTTTGAATTTATGTGAGGGCGGGCTATACATTGATGACATTTTTTTAACTCTCGATTAGCCAATGGCTTCCTGGTCAACCTGCCGTCTGGAGCTGATGGCTTTGGATGACAATCTTGTTAAGTCATGTTAAATGGACTGTTCAATCTGCAAAAGGTGACAGATAAGTGTCCCACAATTGTCCTGAAATGTGTTTGATTGCTAAGCAGCGTGGCCGTATTGTCCTACTTGCAGGGACATACGTCGTTACACATGCAGTTCGACCGACTTCTCCTTCGAGGCGGGCCGTCGCAGCGCCAGTGGCGAGGGGGTATTCAGCTTCAAGACGCCGATGGCCATTAGCTTTTCTGCCGAAGTGCAGGAGGTAGTGCTATCGTTGCAGAACACAGATTCTGGTAACTGTTCCACAACGTCTCTAGTCGGAGATCAGCACGTTCCTATGAACAGCTACGCGTCGCCTTTCGTCGAAGATCAGTACAATCCTATGAACAAACAAACTCCGACTTATCAACGACAGAACGCAGAAGACATCACAAACGCAAAGAGTACGACCAAACCGGCAGCTCAACGGATCTTTTATGAGAGCATCGCCGAGCCGCAGTCATCTCCAGGTAGGAAAGAATCAGACGCATTGTCTACTTTCTACATTGTCTACTACTTTTTTAACATTCGATTTGCATTATCAACCATACAAATGACACATAAAAACAACTAATACATCACTATGTAGTTTAAATAAGTGATGATTTGGTAAATGTTCTTTCACATTTGTAAGGTATGTATAACTGCAATATTAAATTATTTCCGTTCGCTGCCACGTACACAAGTTATACAAATTTTTCTAGTGGGTTTCCATCTATTACAAGGTTTGATTGCACGTCTTGGCAAATGCATCTAGCATAGTTTGGAGCAGTGTTGGGGAGAAGTCACAGAAGACAGTATCATCTGCATGCATAAGCTTTCTAATATATAATGTGCTTGTTTTCGTTTTGGCTTTCAGTCTGGGTGTTGATAGATGTTCCCGTCACAACGAGTAATCATTTTAAAGCCTTCTTGTTGACTTCCGAAGGCGTGTTGAAATAATGCAGAGAAGAAGTGTCTTTGCATATTGTAGTGGAAACATTCTATTAACTCCAAACGCTTGTCAAGACATCCGATTTTTACTATGTACGTACGGTTAAGAGAGCTGTTCGATTAACAAGGAATAATCCCTCTCTCTCTCTCTCTCTCTCTCTCTCTCTCTGTCTCTCTCTCTCTCTCTCTCTGTCTCTCTGTCTCTGTCTCTCTCTCTCTCTCTCTCTCTCTCTCTCTCTCTCTCTCTCTCTCTCTCTCTCTCTCTCTCTCTCTCTCTCTCTCTCTCTCTCTCTCTCTCTCTCTCTCTCTCTCTCTCTCTCTCTCTCTCTCTCTCTCTCTCTCTCTCTCTCTCTCTCTCTCTCTCTCTCTCTCTCTCTCTCTCTCTCTCTCTCTCTCTCTCTCTCTCTCTCTCTCTCTCTCTCTCTTTCCATATTACTTACTAATCGTTTTCAGAATGGAATTTTATGGTGGAAGTTGAAGAAACCGAGGCTTCCAAACGTTGCAATCTTAACGGTGCGGAATATCAACTTCACTTTGAAAGCAGTTGTGCAAGAGTGGCCAAACGAGTAGGTCATCCACGATCAATTTCTCATTCAGCTGTCGCGGTAGCTAAGTCGCCCACACAGAGACCTCACTGTTAATTTGGTCTTCATCACAATCAACCATTTCGATTCTATTAACTTGATTCTAAGACATTCACCTCACGCGCAAATTCATTATGTCTGTCGATTGGAGCCAACTGATAGTTTATTATTTACTGAGTAATGCTTGAAAATTCGAATACTAATGAAGCACGAATAAAAAAAAATATTTTACTTGAATACAAAACGCCATTTATGAATATTTGAAGCGGTAACATAATGCCATTACATAAACCAAAATATCAATTGTAATTAACTTCATATCCAACATATTAACCATACTTGAGCGACCGACCATTGTTTATAATATAAAATGTGACTCTACAAGTAGAATAGTTTCTTGCGTCTTTCATATAGTTACTAATTTAATAGTCACTTCAAACACATCCTTGTCATAGTTTATAAATTATACTTGATCGAGCACCTTCGCAATTTCTCTAAATAATTTAAACTGGCAATGTTTAGTCCATGAGAAAAAAACACTGTTTAACTTGTTACCTATGCGTTTCTAACAATTTATAATATTTTTTAGTAGAAGATATTATTTTTATAACTTTTGTCAGCATTCTTATTTCTGGGCATCGGGAAACAACGTATAATGCTAATGTGTCTATCCACACCAGGATAGTTATAATGACAATATATAAAACCCTACAATCGTACTGAAGCCGTCGGCAATGAGATATTTGTAATGACCAATTCATTGCCTAACATATAATTGCAGTTTCATCCGCCGCTTCGGACATTCCTCACAACTGTTCTCCATTGAAGTGGGTCGTCGCGCTGCCGGCGGTCCAGGCTTCATTTCCTTCAAGACGCCAGAACCTTATAAATTAAGGAAAGCTATTAGAAGAAGAATACATTCTTCAATCGACAGTGAGACCGAGCGAACACCGGTCGGTCAACAACGGCACACGAAACATACCGCATACGACCAAGGCGTGAATTTTTATGAGACATTCTCAGCCACCCGCACGGAGCAACAGGTCTCTACATACACGACGCTCAATAGACCTTCAGTTGGTGCAGGTGACGCCAATTACTATGTGGAGATCATACCCGAGCCAGCGGCCGCCCCAGACTGATCTCAGTGACATACACCAGCGACACATCTACATAGCATATTACCAATTAAATGTTGATCAATACAAAGCGTTGAATACCTGGGCACCTGGACATGTATACATACTTTAAGGTGGGTTATACAGGTTTTTATAGATTTTTCAAGTCTTACGTTATCTTTCATATTTGGCAAATATTAATAATTTGTGATGGCTTTAATATGCAGCAGTTTGTTAAATATCGTGTCCACCACCAATAACGGAGAGGAAAACTGCTCTAGTTTTACTTTTTGTGAGTTCATTTGGAACTTAATTTTATGTTTATATTGGTGAAGAGTATTTACGATCAAGCAGCACAAATCAATATATATATATATATATAGAGAGAGAGAGAGAGAGAGAGAGAGAGAGAGAGAGAGAGAGAGAGAGAGAGAGAGAGAGAGAGAGAGAGAGAGAGAGAGAGAGAGAGAGAGAGAGAGAGAGAGAGAGAGAGAGAGAGAGAGAGAGAGAGAGAGAGAGAGAGAGAGAGAGAGAGAGAGAGAGAGAGAGAGAGAGAGAGAGAGAGAGAGAGAGAGAGAGAGAGAGAGAGAGAGAGAGAGAGAGAGAGAGAGAGAGAGAGAGAGAGAGAGAGAGAGAGAGAGAGAGAGAGAGAGAGAGAGAGAGAGAGAGAGAGAGAGAGAGAGAGAGAGAGAGAGAGAGAGAGAGAGAGAGAGAGAGAGAGAGAGAGAGAGAGAGAGAGAGAGAGAGAGAGAGAGAGAGAGAGAGAGAGAGAGAGAGAGAGAGAGGAGAGAGAGACGATATCCACTTACTGCCTTACGGTTAATCGACAGAAGTTAGTTGAAATTATTTTGTTTACTAGTTGCGCACAATTTGTGTAACATAAGCAGCTTGCATGTAGCTTGACACACACTCACGCACGCACGCACGCACACACGCACCCAAACAGACGCACGCACCCAAACACACACACACACGCACACACGCACCCAAACACACACACACACGCACACACGCACCCAAACACACACACATACACATGCACACGCACACGCACACGCACACGCACACGCACACGCACACGCACACGCACACGCACACGCACACGCACACGCACACGCACACGCACACGCACACGCACACGCACACGCACACGCACACGCACACGCACACGCACACGCACACACACACACACACACACACACACACTACAGCATGGAAGTGGTGGTGTAATAAAGCTGCGCATTCTTGAGAAGCATGACTGAGTTTGCACAAAATGACGCAACGTTTTATGATGTCATGTATGTGGTTAATATCCAGTTTGTCATTAATAAATGATGGACATATTTTGCCTGCCACGGGAACTCAGCGTAGAGGTGAATGTGACTGAGAATTGGCTCGGATGCAACATCAACGAAAGACAGTTTGGAAAACCATCCACAATGAAAGAAAGTGGTGTTAAGTTTGTCTGGGCAGTACGCAAATATGCAGATCGCGGGAGGTCAGTATCGCCCAGATCAGGGTGGGGATAACCTACATATCTACAACATCTACAACATCTATAACAGTATGCCTACCAGGGGCAAAAATAGAGGATATAGCAGACAAGGCATGACAAGTCATGGGTGGTGGCACTGTTCTCGTGCATGTGGGAACGAACAATGCCGAGAAGGAGGGAACGTCAGCCATCTTTGGTAGGTATATGAGGTTGATCTAGACACTTAAATAGGCACGAGTTGGACATATTGTATTGTCGGGGATATTACCAATAATGGGAGGCAGGTATGTATGGGGGAGGCAGTAGGCTTCGTAGACATGTGGTTAAACTTTGTGGGAAGAGATGACTTTTTCATGAGAGATGGACTTCATCTGACAGGGAAGGGTGCTGCAGTTCTTGGGTGTGAGTTTGTCAGAGTTGTCGATGAGGGCACAGGTACCATAAATTATTTAATCTAGATGCGCAGGGGGAACTGACAGAGAAAACTCAAAGGAGTACTACTACAAATACACATCCAAATAAATGTTCGTCAATAATTTCAGACAATGAACTTAAATGTGTATGCTTAAATGCCAGGAGCATAGTAAATAAAAAAAGTGAGTTATACATTATGGTAGCAGATATTGATCCTCATGTAATAGGCATAACAGAATCATGGGCAAATAAAGATATAGTAGATGCTGAGTTACCACTGACAGGCTATGTAATGTTTAGGAAAGATAGACGAGAAAGAAGGGGCGGTGGAGTAATTTTATATATTAAAGAATCTATCCAAGCATATGAAATAACAGATTGTGAGGAAGCAATTTGGTGTAACATAGTTACCAGGAACTCAACATTAGCAATAGGAGTAGTTTATCGTAGTCCTAACATAGGACAAGAGGAAGATGTAAAATTACAAAAGGCGATAAGGGAGGTGAGCAAGGGAGAATGTGTTATAATGGGTGATTTTAGCCATGTCCATATACAATGGAAATCATTAGAGAGTGCTGGAGGGGACGACCATCAGTTTCTAATTTTAACAAAGCATTGTTTCCTTACTCAACATGTCTTGGAACCAACCAGAGGCTGTGTTAGATATAATTGTGTCTTTTCAAAATTAATTAGTTGACAATGTTAAAGTACACGAACCTTTGGGTTCAAGTGACCATAACCAAATCCATTTTAATATAAAATTAAAAACAGGGAATACATATAAAAAAACAATGGAGGAGGAATTTCAACAAAGGCAACTGTAAAGAGATGAGAACATATCTAGCAAATATAGATTGGAATAACTTGGTGAAGAATAAGACAGCAACAGAATGCCTGACTTGTTTAAAATATGAGATTGAGGGGACTATTGCTAAATTTTTCCATTAAGAAAACAAGGGAAAAGGTCCAGGAAGATACACCTGTCAAAAGGGGCTATAAGAATTTTTTTCACAAACAGATGCTGTGGAGGGTATATAAACATACTGGAAATGTAGAAGACTACACAAACTACAAAGAGGCACTTAACCTAGCTACAACTGACTTTAGAAAAACCTTTGAAAAAAAATTGGTAGGTAATATAAAAAAATGACAGCAAGAGTTTCTATGCTTATGTAAGGAGTAAACAGAACGTTCGAGATAAGTTTGGACCATTTAATTTCAGACGGGTTTCAGATGGCAGAGGTCCTGAATGAGTATTTCAGCTCAGTTTTTACCACAGAAGATATCAGCTGACTACCAGTTCCATTTACTAAATTTGAGGGAAATAAATCAGAACAGTTGGGGCAGTAATTTGTAACTCCTGAAATTATAGCAAATAAAATTAAGAAGATGAAAGATAATAAATCACCTGGAGTTGATGGGATACCACCAAAACTGCTTAAGGAAATTGTTGAGCAAATTAGTACACCACTAGCAAAAGTTTTTAACTTGTCACTAGAAGAAGATATAGTTCCTTCAGAATGGAAAGAGGTAAACATTACACCTCTATTTAAGAAAGGATCGAGGAACAAACCAGAAAATTACAGACCAGTGAGTTTAACATCAGTTGTACGCAAATTACTCGAAACATTAATTAGAGACCACATGGTGGAATTCCTTGTAAAACATAAATTAATAAATACATCACATCTCAACATGGGTTCCTAAAGGCAAGGTCATGTCTAGCCAATCTCTTATGTTTTTTGGAAGAAATTACAAAGTGGGTAGATGACATGTCACCAGTGGATGTTGTATATTTAGATTTTCAGAAAGCTTTCGACAAAGTTCCACATCAAAGATTGTTACTTAATCTAAAAGCCCATGGTATAGGCAATGATGTAATCACCTGGATAGAAAAGTGGCTTACACACAGAAGACAGAGAGTAATAATATATGGTGAGATCTCAAACTGGAAATCTGTTCTGAGTGGGTTACCACAGGGATCAATATTAAACCCTATACTATTTTTAATATATATATATATATATATATATATATATATATATATATATATATATATATATATATATATATATATATATATATATATATATATATATATATATATATATAAATGATTTGGATTATGACATATCTAGCAAAGTACTAAAATTTGCAGATGACACAAAAGTATTAAGAAAGGTTACTAATGATACAGATCAACAAAGTTTACAGGATAATCTATATAATTAGTTAAATTTTCAGAAAAATGGCAAATGTTATTCAATTTTAGGAAGTGTAAATGCATACACATAGGACATGGAAACATGGACGAAGAATATAAAATGGGGGATGCTGTACTAGGTAGAACCATACAAGAAAAGGACTTAGGTGTAACATTTAGTGCTGACATGAAAGTTTCAGAGCAAGTGGGATCGCTGCTTCGAAAGGAAATCAAATTCTATGGTTAATTAGGAGAAATATCACGTATAAGGAGAAACAGCTAATTGTACCCCTGTAAAAAGCAATAGTTTGACCACATTTGGAATATTGTATACAAGCATGGAGGCCGTATCGTAAGAAGGACATAAACAAGCTAAAAAGAATACAATGAAGAGTAACTAAAATTATTCCAGAATTGAGAGACCTTAGTTTCGAAAATCGCTTATTACAATGTAGTTTGAGAACACTAGAGAGCAGGAGACTAAGAGGAGACCAACTAGAAGTGTTTAAAATAATGAACGGTTATAAGGATGTCGATAGGAATATGTTCTTCAAACTTAAAGAAGGCAGTAGAACCAGAGGACACAAAGCAGCATTAGTTAAGGAACAGTGTAGGTTGGACATGAGAAAGTACTCTTTCTCACAGAGGATGACAAATGAACGGAACAAACTGCTAATTGATTGTGTTAATGCTAGTAGTGTGAATATGTTTAAAAATATAATTGACAGATGTATGATAAGGGCGGGCTACACATAAATGATAAAATTGTTGGACTCTCGATAAGCCAATGGCTTCCTTGTCCACTTGCCATCTGGAACCTGTTGTTTGGGATGGCACGCCATGAAACACACATTTTCGAGGCTCGCAACAGCAAACATACGATGCAGTCGTTGCCGGGCCTTAGATCACTACTAAATGTCCCAATAATTAGTTCGCCAACATTCGTATCAGAGGTAAACCGGCATGTATAAACAGGAGCAGCAGAAGACCTTCTGTCGGAGAACTATTCAAGGGCACGCCAAAGCGTTCTGACTTTCGTTCAACTTCTGGCATTCTCGGTAATGGAAAACAGTGCGCAAGCTATCGTGAAGCACCAACACTATGCAAGCCTTTAGGCAGGGGTGCACTGGATGCGTTCACACCCTCCTGCTTCATTATATCATATTATGGGACTCAGTGGCGCTACCTGGTGTCGACTGTGAGACGTGCTGAAGATGGGACACAATGTCTAAATTGCACCATTTCCAGGTGACATATATATTTGAAATTGCATAAACTGCTCACATGGACCTCTTACGCGCCTCCAACAATGCGTGTCCACAAACACCACGTATCGTGTGGTTATGTGGGGTCATGTGTCTTTTATGTCAAACCGCGCCACACTACGTCTACCGGTCATTCCGCATAAATTTTTCTTTTTGTTTCCTCTTCCATGCTCATTACAATACACTAGACTGGATCCAAAGCTTCCAGAGGAAGCGTTTCCCAAAAATGGTCCTCGAATGTGCTACCATCTCTCTGTGTGCTGTCACATCAGGCGTCCCATTAGGCGCAGTTCTCGGTCCCATCCTCTTCTTTTATTGTATCACCGTTTACGACGGAACCATTTTCTTACGTCATGCATGACACGGTCATCACGTACAAAATCGCGTGTTCGATGATGACGGAACTATTGTTTACATCGTCGCGATGAACGCATGTGCTAAGTGCTGTCAGCTATCGGCGATACTTTCTAGGTCCCCGTTGACAGCCGCGCAGGGCGTAGGTCGCCGAGTCACGTTTTCCCTGCTGATTTTCACCCGCTCTTCTGAACTATCATTTATCAAACACTAAAAAACACAAGTCAAAATACATTCATTATGATACACATATGTGTTTATTCAATTAGATATACACTGTGCATTCGGAATTTTAACCAGACTTTCGCAGAAATAATTATGCTTAAATAGTAAACTATACCCCTAACTTCGCCAATAACGGCTCTGACTCGGTAGCAGACATCAGTGAGCAGATCAAATCCCACGTCCTACTTATGTCCACGTCCTACTTAATTATTGAAGTTCCGTACCTTGTACTCAGCGTCTTCGATCACTTTTTGTGTGCTTTTTATGCGTTCAAAACCGTTGTTCCATCTCAGCATATTGCATCATACTCGTCAGAATTCACCGTTTTGTAAGTCGAACGTAAAAGTTCGATGATTTCATTGCTCTCCATCTCATCATCGTCGTTATCGTCATCGTCATGATCCTTATCTTCCTCCTTGTTCTCATGAACTTCCTCCTCCTCATTCTCCTCCTCATCATCATAATCGTCCTCATTCTTCTCATCCTCATAAACATCACCATAATCATTATCAAATTCATAATCAGAAACATACTCCTCATCATCATCACCATCAGCATAATCATCATAATCATCATCGTAATTGGTCGAGAGCCAGTTTATTTCGTTTTTAATCATATTAATATAATCTGCCATCCACAGACGAGCTGTCAAAATTATAGCTATGTCAGAGGCTTCTCCAAACAGGAATGTCATCGAACAAGCACAAAGAACACAAGTTGGTCCACTCATCTTGTTCCATGGAGATGCACCAACTCTACTCAATAACATGTTACCTCCTCCTCCAGTAGTGTGAAGCGCCGCTAGGGCATCAATATCTCACCACACAGCTGCTGTGGCAATTCCATCCTCAAGCATTGCTGGTCATAAGAGGAAATCCTTATCGACCGCAGACCCCGTCTAGAATGAACTCCCAGAAGAAAATGTTACAATAACGGAGAGAGGACGTTTTAAGAAAGACGTCAACGCTTTCTTTGGTGCCTTACATCAGCGCCTGTCCCCAGAGTGAAGAGGGCCGGCTGCTCAGCCAAGAAGAAACCACGAAAAACAAATCGCAAAAACAAGTATGTTTAATATAGGGTCGTTCTACCGAAAAGCGATCCAGCGCCACAACAATTTCCAATTTAAAATAAAATCATCACATCTGGCAGCATGACGATAGAGTGCATGTCATGTTGTGTCTTTGTCGCTGTGGTCATATCGCAAGTGGCTCGCGGAGCACGAGATGATTGTTATACATTCGCAGGATGTGGCCGAGCTGTCTGCATCTGAATGTCCTTCACGACATCAGATACCGCTGGTGGTGCCTCGTACGCTGTCCGTTACCGTACACTGTTCCCCAACGTTGCACGTGTATGCTTTTGTGTTTCGCAGGAGTTCAGACAGCGTGTACTAAATTAGCATCCTAAAGCTGTGTCGTCCCGACGGAGTTCTTCAGGGCGTTCCCCGGACCACGTAGAACGGCGGGTGGTGTATAAGTCGGACTCAGCGGCATAGCCGTGCGATGTGCAGCCCTTCATCTCCCCCACCATGTGTAACAGATTCGTCGCCTCGTCGACGAAGAAGCGCAGACTGGTCGGGTTCACGTAGATAGGCAGGTTGATCACACCGCACGATCTCGTTACTGGACGACACAGGTAGTCACATGTGGCGCTAGCGTCATCTCGCGAGACAACGATCTCGAGCACCTGGCCGCGCACGCGCACTATCATGTCTCCGTGTGGCAGGCTGTCCAAGGTGATCTTAGCGCTGCAGATGGTTCAAGGTATATCAGTTACTGTTACTGGTAGAAAGGTTATATTAGTGTGTGAAATTTCATAATATTAAAAAATATTGATATCTAGGCATATGCGTGGATGGATAATATGTGGCTATATTGACCAATTAAAGCTAGTTTATCGACTTAAATACAAAATAATTGCCGAAAAAGTCGTTTTCGGACAAATGACCGAATTAACGAAAGCAGTTGCAAGATTTCCGAATAACGACGTCGAACGTAATTCTGCAAACATTACGGCAACAGCCCCTGTGTGACTAGAAACACTAGCTAGCAATTGTATGTGGAGCTGAACTTAATTATCCAACATTATTATAACATTTCCTTTTTACATAACATCTTCCATGAGGCTGATGTGATAAATATTGTTCCACATAAACATGTGCCCGCATTACGAAAGAACGAAATTAAGGCTAACTCTTCTAGTACTGGCTGTCCATTAACTATCTGTCTTGCAAACGGCAACAACTGAACACTCTAAACGAAATCAACTGAACTGAATTATAGCGCCAACAATAATCAGTTAGACCAGTGACGTCTGACAGTTACAGTCAAAATAGGTTCGCGGCCAGACTCTGTTCTCGGCGAGTTCACGAAGGCGAATGAGAGTCGGATAAGCGAGACTATGACATTCACTAATGAGTTTTCGTTACCTGAAGCGGCCATCTTTAAGCGTGCCCAGAACGAGGTTGTGCGAATAGTTGTGGTCCTGGTGATCGTCATACTCGTCGTTACTGCAAGAATTGTTGGCGAATTCGATGGCCAAGCTTCGAGTCAGTTGGACTGACAACTGAAGCGGCGCAGCCTGCGGGGTGAACCTCGCCACCAAGGACTCCATGCTTCTCCTGAACAGTAAACAACGACAGCCATCAACGGTGTTGTCATCATCACCAGTACATCAACTAATGTAAAGGCTATGACGTTAACTGTCTGTGGAGCAAAACCGTGGAAGTCATTGAATGTCAATATTATTAATGTACCTATTAATATAATTTTTTTAAAGCAAATTGTAACAATCAGTGGTTAGAGAGTTATTGTAACCAGATGTAATGATGACAGTACAGTTTCATAATATTGTACTACAACATATATATGCTTTCGGTCTTTGTTGAGTATAACGAAATCAACATGCATACACCCAATGTAATGTTAATTTAGATGAACTTTGAGATCGAAAAATCGATATAATTGGGGGCATTTTAATAATGTGAAACTCCAATCTAGCTCCGTGTCAGTTAGCCAATGAAAATCTGTGTACATTCCTTTTTTGACATTTACTGATAAACCTTCTCGTAAAAGCAAATCTCGCCTACTTGAAATTGTCCCGCGTCTGCGTGAGCGTCTTCTCGACGTTACTTGCCGTGGCCCGTAGTGTGAGGTGTTTCTCGTTGGGAACTGAGTTCCGTGCTCGAGAAGCCCCGTCGACCAGTGTTGAGCGATGTTGTTGCGTAGTTCGCACTGTTTCGTTTGTCACGAGGGTCGTTACGATTCTACACGCCATCGGCGACATGTCTTGATCTAGGATGTGAAACGTAGATATCCACTAGCCAGCTTCGCAGCCATGCAACGTGTGTGCGTGTGTGTGTGTGCGTGCATGCGTGTATGTGTGAGTACGTGCTTGCGTGCGTTCGTGTGTGTCCCCGGACTATCGATTGAGAGAACCCGGTTCGAACCCTTTTGCTGCCGTTTCGAAGCTTGGGCAATTTGTTTAATTGAATACTTGGCCATAGACAGTGGTGGATATGTGAACGAATATTCTTCGGGTAGTAATAGCAGCGTAGCTGAACGCTTCCCACAGAAGCCCAGTTTGTGTTGGGATGAACAGGTCTGCCATGGGGTGAAGTGTAAAGCGCTTTGAGCAGTACCAAGTGTCAACGTCATGCAAATGATACTTGGATGGATTGAAGTTCCCGTTTTCTGGAATGTGATATTTGACATGGTGGTTACCTTTCAGGAAACCCACAATATTCGTTCTGAGTATTATGGCCAGCGCACTCGACCATTGTCGGCGGACTGACTTCGCTACGGGAGGGTTATGCAACCAAGGGCATGTGACATATGCTGGAGAAGGACTGGTGGGAGACAGCTGTAACACTAGGCACTAGGATCAAATATCACCTATCTTGTAGCCAACCCCAGTTAACCATCAGACCACCAGTGTTAAATGAAAGACGTAGAGATGTTAGACCATGATGAAAACTGGTTTAGGAGAAAAATTCAAGGAAGCAATGCACATCAATCGAATGAAACCTCCCCTGAATCGAGATGTTAGCCAGGAGCACCAACCAAGTGACACGCCCGTAGTTACGTCAGACGCCGGTCGGCCGAAATATTAGGAACGAATACCAACATGTCAAATATACGAATAACAATTATGATGCCATTGAATTTCCGTCAACGAGCTAGTGAGTGTTTATTTATGACATATTATTGTTTTCTTTACAATTTATTTATTGCGTGGTGTTGAATGTTATCACTTACCCGTCATTGTATTTCTCTCCTGCGTTGTTCTACCTCTGCTTTGTCTCTACTTGTGTCTTCATTTCAATACAAATAATATCACGTTATATATTACACAATGGTAGCGGTCAATTCTAAATCAGCTTATACAGACTCCTCGCATATGCGCAACATGCATACACTGTTCACATTAGGCCAGCAACTATTCCTCTTCTGACAAACATGTTATGCCATCGAGTCATGAACTAACCTCTTAGGCGCCTGACACTTCCTACGTCAGCCTCCCCACGAGCAATACTTACTTAATGATGACACTGTTCGCTAACCCCCATTCATACTGACGATGCTAGTGCTAAGTGACCACACCTTTGTCTTATAATTGCGCGTGTTCGTCTTACGGACAGTGTATCTGACACAACGACTAATTATGTCGAACACCGAAGAGGCGTAAACTTACCGACGCTTCAGGCACATCCGCTAACACGACAACCTGCCACGATAGCAGTGGGCTCGTGTGGCATAGATAAACAAATATCGCCTTACCTCCGTCACGATCTGTCTAAGTGTCACACCTGTTGGGATTCTATGTCACCAGGAATAACATTCGAGATGAAACCAAAGAGCGTAGAAGATGAGAGGCTTTACTTCGCTGGGTCCAATACGATTTCTGTTATAGCGCGACTGAAGCACTGCCTATGTTTTTCAATGTTCCTTCACGTAAACATTCGCGCATTGTCTGTTATGAAATAGGGCCCTACGACTGTTTATTCTGAAGAAAACATGTTTAATTGCATACGCATCGATTATTCAGCACATATTATAAAGTTAATGTGTTATACTACATATAACAATAGCTTGTTGACTTCTGAATATCAACATTAATTACGAAATCCACGAAGAAACTTCATTGACATTGTATATATACTATATAGTATAGTTGATTTTACAAAAGGTATAAATCTAAGACGTTTACACTAAATAAACAATTATAATTGCTAATTCAGCATAAACTCTGTCCCACTGATTGGACGAAGTTGTAAAAGTTACACCAGGTTACCACGGAATTGGGTGATGCCTAACGTTAGGCTAATCAACCATATAACAAGCGTTACTGACAACGTCCAATACAACAGTATTTATTATAGGTACGGCTTGCTATTAGGTTAAACGTGTGAAATTTTATTTATTTCACCAAATATGCTAAACCAACTGTATTTTATAAAGGAATAAGAATAAGAACTGAGAATAAAGTGGGTATTTTTTATCTTATTTTTGTAAATCACATACCTACCATAAAAATAGATTTTTCCCCCATAAATAATGAATTAAAAAGGTCCAGTGGCATCGGAAGCTGTTGAATACTGGTCGGGGGAAGGGAGTGAACTTGAGTCCTGCGATCATATAGGGTACAACATATACTCAACATACAACTACCAATAATAATGGCGTCCAAGTGCCCTTGTTCCGACAGCTATAAACGTCACTAGGTGGACCCTAGATGCAGGTAATTATCTTTATTGTCACATCAGATAGAGTCATGTGTCGCTGGTGTTTTTTAGTGAGATCTGCGTGAAACGACATGAGAAGGACACGACCTCTTCATAGACGGACGTTATGTCTACTCGCTGACGTTCTGTCGAGTGACGCATAGGTGACGCCCTGTTGCTCCAAGGAACTGGTAGAAGGTGTCTCATAATCACTCACGTGCTGAGCGTCTGTAGTCTGCCTCGTAACCCGCTGATGCCCGGCCGGTGTTCGCATGTTCACAGAAGAAGATGCCAACAGTTGGCTACGGCATCGGCTGGTCATCAATTTCCATGCTTGTGATATCGCACGAGGCATTGACGTCGTGAATTTGAAATAGCCTTCACTGCTAGCAGCGTGCCGTCCAGCCTCGAACATAATCCATTTCGAAGTGCTCATATAGCGGCGGATGACACTGCAAATTGACGAAATATAGCAGATGACACTTCAAATTGACGAAAAAATTTATAGCGGATGACACTTCAATTTGACGAAAGGTTCAGTATCAGTGTCAACATGAAGAATAAAAGCTACCCAAAATTACATTGGATAAATACCATAAAACCCCGTTCTGACACCCACCGCTCCGACGAGACGCCATGTTTTTTGTGTCGAGTATGTCGACTATAGCTCAGATCGTCTCGGGTCGGGTCGGGTCGGGTCGGGTCGGGTCGGGTCGGGTCGGGTCGGGTCGGGTCGGGTCGGGTCGGGTCGGGTCGGGTCGGGTCGGGTCGGGTCGGGTCGGGTCGGGTCGGGTCGGGTCGGGTCGGGTCGGGTCGGGTCTAGCCTGGTCTGATCTGGTCTGGTCTGGTCGGGTCGGGTCGGGTCTAGCCTGGTCTCACAAATGGGAAGAACCGATGTGGATTATGATGACAATAGTAAACGAACGAACTGAAGTGGAATTACTTGCAGAGATATCATACCTGAATGGCCAATGTTGAATAATTGTTTTTGACGTCAGGTCTCTCAGGCTTATGCTGGAAGTATCGAAGTTAAGTTGATATTCCGCCCTAGCAAGTTTGCAGCGTTTTGAAGCTTCGGTTTCCTCAAGTTGCACCAGGAAAATATATTCTAGAACAGGAAAAAAGAAACAGTTATGTGTTCATCACATATAGTTGCTTTTGAGGTAACTTGAGTAATTAAAACGTCTACAATATAATTACACCCTAGGCTCAACGAAACCGGGTGAGACCAGAGATTGTCGACTTAGTTGAGACATCACATCTAGCTGCGTCATACCACGTTAACAATAGCTGGGCGAGTTCACGACAAAATATTCTGTTTAATTTTCCTTTATTGCTCAATATATATATATATATATATATATATATATATATATATATATATATATATATATATATATATATATATATATATATATATATATATATATATATATATATATATATATATATATTTATATATATATATATATATGGCAGCTATCAAAAATAGTAAAATTAAAAACAGTAGTAAAATAGCAATCCATTAGTAATGTAGTATTAGCATTAGTAATGCAAAAAGTAGGCAATGCGTCTGACTCTTCCTACCTGGGTGTGACTGCGGCTCAGTCGGCGTCCTCGCCAACTCGGTGATGTTCTCGTAAGAGCCCGTTTGCGCTGCAGGTGTGGTCGTACTCTTGGCGTATGTGGTGGATTCTGCATTCTCCTGTTCATAAACTGGTGATTCTTTGTTCATAGGAGCGTGCAGCTCCTCGGCTAAAGTCGACGTGGAATAATGACCAGGGTCTGTGTTCTGCAAGGTTCGCACTGCGTCCTGCACTTCGGCAGACAACTTAGCGGCTACCGGCGTCTTGAAGCTGAAGAGCCCCTCGCCACTGGCGCAGCGACGGCCCGCCTCGAAGGAGAACACGGTCTGGCTGCATGTGTAACAACGTATGTCCCTGCAAATACAATTTTGTAACACTGAGTTTTCACACATTGGAACAGTTAATTTGAGAGCACGGACGTTGTATAAATTCGCGTCACCTCCATACTATTAATGTCTTCTTAGAATCCTGAGTACAAGCTTCAGACCAATGTAATTCCAATATGTGTTTGCCTAAAATTATATTTTCACTGTGTGTAGCGCATGGTCATCAAGTTGTGTTGCGTGTCACGGGTTGCATTATAAAGACAACTATCATAATTTAAATTAAGAGTTGTGACAAAAGAAAGGAGAAATAAATAACACGTGGATCAAATGGGATTTATGTACAATTAGTCTTGTTTTGTTATTGTTCTCAGTGTTTGCAAGTTGTATATCTCCTTCGTGAATTGAATGTAATGAACTATGTGTGACATCTGCTATCATCAAATGCTAACATATAAATATTTATGTTGTGAAATGATCTAATATGTGTTTGATATACCTGTTTTTAGGATGGTTTACAATGACAAACTAATAATTGTTAAAGGTGCTTAATCAATTCGATTTTTTGCTAGTCTCATTTCAAATTAATTTTGCAAAACAACCCTACCTAGTATCCACTGCAACATGCTAGCTCGATTGTGCAACTTCTGTATGTATTTTGTTTGTGAAGTCATCAGTCAAACTATTAAATTAGTTAATGTTTGTTCAAGCATTAACTGAAGTGAAATGCTGAAAAATCGCAATTTTCTTCCTAGGTGATATTATGTAACTTTGACATGTGCTCGGCGAGAGGAGGGAAGTCATGCCCACGATCAGTATTGACCTACACAGTGGTTACCATTTTGGATATCCACTATTTTGAACCTTACCAGATCTAACGACTAAAGTCAATTCTTTCGATGGTTTGAATAAAGGCATTTGGTGCATTGATTAAAAATTCCAAGCTAAGCGCTACGTACGCGTACGAACCCCACTATTATGTCAGTTTTATGCACGAACTTGTCAACGCGTGAACATCAAGGAAGTCTGCAGACGAACACAATACCTGTAGAGCCATTGTTGTCTAATTTGTTTTGACCCTGGATCTATTAAAATTATGTCGGAAGGGCAGACGTGAAGACGGTATTCGGCATCTCCGAGCTGACATCGTTTGGAACTGTCAGTTTCCTCTATCTTCACTATAGCAGTCAATCGTGAAGCTACATAACGATATTGGTACAGCGTAAGAAAGCTTCAAATCAATAACACAATTACTCCAAATTACAAGGCAAACGTCCAATTGAGACAAGATTTTTTGGCCAACACGAGATACGCATGGCCAAACTCCGCGCGTAAAAACTAATTTTGACATTCAAAATAATTATGCAGACTACAGAGATCAACAAATCAACAAAATTAATCACTGTGCAGCCATTTAAAACAGCACACTAGCCGTAACAAAAATACATTTATAAAAATAAAAATACTATAATTATGTCCACACAAAATGCTAATATTGAAACTAACACAATCTGCAAATATGATGTAATTTTGATGTCTGGATAACTTCTCGATAAAACAGCAGCACATCATTATATCAGTATCCAGCATACCAATATCAAGTGGTTCATAGATGACATTTCGGCTTCGGTCTTTCCGTTGTTCCGACTCAAACTTCAGTGCCATCAGTGCCATCACCCATTCTTGAATCTCTCCCGAGGTTGGAGCAGAAAACAGTAGACGCTTTGGACGACAAGTGAATTTTCATTATGGCGATATCATTAAAAAGCAGAATAACATGATTCACGAACAGGAAATTGTGAACACGTGATTGTTGAATTCTGACATCAGATTAAGAAGAGCCATGAATAGAGGTAGAATATGGTTGAAGTTGTCCCTGTTACAATAACAACTGTTTGGCACAAGTAACGTTAAATGGTATTCGACACGACGCAATATGTGCTACACTAAAATGTTCACGCATGATGGTGTACTATAAGATGAAAATCATGTTGTCGCCCGTATGTGCAACAATCTGACACACCTGCTGCTTGCAGACAATTTCAAAGCAATGTTTCTGTCCGGAACTTTGGCCAGGCGTCTCTCTATACCTTATCTCAGCGACGTCATCGAAACAGTACGTGCTTAGCGCTGGTTGGTTGTTTAGGAAGCTCATCTCGCTCGCGTAACAGTCGAGTCGAGCTGTGACGGTCGACGTGTAGCCATGCAGGGCGTAGAATCGCTTTTGCAATTTCTGAACCTGAAGACAAAGCTTGTGTACGAATTATTATTGTTAAACATCACTAGGGTCTGGATACAGCAGTGAACTTTGTCCACATCCACATGGTTTGAAAATCCCTAGTACGAACACCCCCAGTTTGAACACCCGTGGTATAATAAAAACCCTGGTATGAATAACCTAGAAGTGAACACACACAGTAAAACCATTTGTTGTGAACACCCTGGTATATATATATATATATATATATATATATATATATATATATATATATATATATATATATATATATATATATATATATATATATATATATATATATATATATATATATATATATATATATATATATATATATACACACATGGTGTAAACACACTGGTATAAACACCCAGTATAAACATATATTGTGAACCCCTGGTATACATAAACACAGTGGCATAGACACACTGGTATAAACACACTGGTATATATAACCTGGCATAGACGTACTGTATGTTGTGAACACCTTGGTATAAACACCCTGGCATAAACACCTTGGGGGTTAGGTTTTTAATATTAGGGTTTAGATTATGGGGTTTTCAGTAGTCTTTCTTCTGGCATGTTTTTTTACGATTTTAATGTTAAGCACACATTATTTTAATGTGTTTTCAGGTCGATTTCTGCCATGTCCGGGGATACTGCATGCATGTATGTAACAAGATTAACCAAGATTGCCATCCAAGGCAAAAGGCTTACATGGCAAGTGGTCAAGGAAGCCATTGGCTGATCGAGATTCCAACAATTATTCATCTACGTGTAACCGCCCATCTGAGATATGCGTCAAGGTTGTTTTTAAACATATTCACAATGCTAGCATTTACACAATATGTAGCTACTTTGTTCCATTCATTTTGTGCCCTCTGTGAGAATGCGTACTTTCTGATATAATAAAATAATCATAATATTTATTTTTATATAGCGCCATATCTTATCTAACTAATGTTATTTCATGTCCCGTAGTTTTACTATTTTTCTAATGTGAAAAAATAGTTCTACCAATATTTCCATACCCATTAAATATCTTAAAAACTTCAATTTTATCTCCTCTTAACTTTCTTGTCTCTAGGTTTGCTAAACCACCTTCTTGTATGCGTTCTTCATAACTAAGATATCTAAGTTCTGGAATAATTAAGTGTTGCTTTCCTATGTATTCGTTCCAGCATATCTACATCTTTCTTACGATATGGTCTCCAATCTTGTATACGATATTCTAAACGAGGCCTAATTACTGCTTTATACACAGGCATAATTAGCTCCTTTTCTTGATATGTTATATTTCTTCAAGAATGTGATTACCCTTTGAAGCTGCAATATCACACTGCTCTGAAGCTTTCATATCAACACTTATTGTTACTCCCAAGTCATTTTCTTTTACGGCATTATCTAGAACAGTATCTCCCATTTTATAGTGTATATCCAAGTCCCCATGTCCTGTGCGTGGGCATTTACATTTCCACAAATTGAATAATATCTGCCATTTTTCAGACAATGTAACTAATGTGTCAAAATCGTTTTGTAAATGTTGTTTATCATCATCATTGTTAACCTTTCTAAAAACATGTGTCATCCGCAAATTTCAGTACATTGCTTGTTATGTTATCGTCCATGTCATTGATATATATATATATATATATATATATATATATATATATATATATATATATATATATATATATATATATATATATATATATATATATATATATATATATATATATATATATATATATATATATATATATAATAATAAAGGTCCTAGTACAGATCCTTGTGGAAGCCTACTCAAAATGGATTCCCAGTTCGAAACCTTCCCATCTACTACAACACGTTGTCCTCTGTCAGTCAGCCATGTTTGTATCCAGTTCATAGTGCCATCCCCGATACCATGGGCTTTTAATGTAAGTAGTAGTCTTTGATGTGACACTTTGTCGAAAGCTTTCTGAAAATCTACGTAGATAATATTTAGTGGTGATACTTCATCTATATGATTGGTGATTTCCTCTAAAAACCATGACATGTTTGGTAAGCATGACATAGCTTTTAGAAATCCACGTTCAGATGGATTTAATAATCTATGCCTAACGAGGATACCCACCATATGGGGTTTAATCAACCGTTCTAATAATTTACAAATCGCTGATTTTAAACTCACTGGTCTGTAATTCTCTTACTTATTTCACGAACCCTTTCTAAATAATGGTGTGATGTTTGCTTCTTTCCATTCAAAAGGTACAACTTCCTCCTTTAATGACAAGTTCAACACACCTGCAAGTGACGTATTTTTTCCAGTAGTAGTATTGGCGGAATTCTATCCACTCCACGTTATTTATTATCCTTCGTTGCTTTTTTCTTTCTTGTGCCTTCGTTTACTTTTTACAATTTCTGGAGTTACAAATAACTGCCCTATATTGTCTGATTTAGCCTCCTGAAATGTTGCATTTAGTAGTATTACTATCTAGGACATTATAGGCTGCCGGAAAATGCCCGCGGGTAATGTCATAGGGGATAATGTCCGCGGGGTAATGTCTCGGGGATAATGTCCAGGGAGAAAGTTAGAAAACAAACAAACCACATATCACGGCCACTGCCATAGCATGCACACGAGTCCAGCCATATCGACACACATACTCTACAAACAACCTGACGTCATACTTTGCATGTTATTTACCACTCGGCTTTCGAAGATTTCGCACTTGGCATTTCACTTACATTACCAGGTCTGCTGACGAGCATGTGTAGGTTGCCTTGTTTTATGCCCTTCTCCATAGCACTGTTCCAAGCTCACTACCAATGACTAATTCATTCGTGAATGTGTACTTTGTAAACTGCCGTCAAACATCTCATCGATTCGAGAGAGGAACTTCCTGGTTGTCAGCGCCAGTTAGTTAGTTAAATACGAATATGCAGTTCTGTGTTTCTTACTATCGCACTCACACATGCACGTCACCGTGTCGCCACGGTTGACTCACTCTGCGGTCTGTGCTCAGTGGAGGGGTTGTCTCTATCTCTCTTATAATAAAGAAATTCTATACATTTTCACACGATCTAGTGATGTGTCGTTGCGTAGCATTATGTCGTTGCGTTACATAAATGAATGTATGCAATTACATAACCCTCATTTTACGGAGACTACATATCTTTTTTTTTTGAACTAGCCCTTTGCTGTTGGCCAAGGGAAGTGTATTTAAATTGGCCAAGCTTTAGCTAATCTCCCAAGACAACAACGTTGCGCAACTACTGCGTAGTAATACATAGCTCTTCTACTCTGGCTCGAGGGCGTTGGACGGATGAATATATGCGGCTGAATAAATAACCTCATTGTCTCTAGGGTGCCTAAAACAAATGTGATTGTTTGGAGACTTATTGGTTTAGTGAAGTTGCTAGATCTGCAACAAGTGGTCAAAATGTATGATTACTTGGAAACTATTTCTAACTGTGGTGTTGCACTATACCTGTACTGCTTATAAACAGCGCGTGTGCTAAAATGTTAATTTCAAGGTGAAGGCGTTTCGTAAGTGACGCCGTGAAATTAGGGCATTAACCAATTAACACATAGGGGAGAGTTGCCGGGATTGGGACCCCTAACGATAAACTTGAATATAGACGCGAAAACAAATGGAATTGATGTAAACAATATACTAACAAAGAGTTTATATTTTATTTTCAACAACAAGCTATTAATCACAAGAAACATTAATTAAATTTGAAAAAAAATACAAAACAGTCCAATCGTGGCCACGGTTTCCTCGATTGGAACAGCCAATGTCTTCGATTGGACCAAAACTAAAATGATTATATATAGGAGTAAACATAATTATGAATTGATACATAAGTAACATATAGTGTTCATTATAACAATAATAGTTATCATTAATTAAATACAATATACTAATAAATACCAGTGTGCATAATCTTTGTAGTTCCATCCACCCTACACAATGTCCCATGTCTTCTTCGACTGGAAAAACAAATTATGCAGACCAAACTATGAATTAATACGTGAGTAATATATAGTGTTCACTAGAAACATAAAATTAATCAATAGTTAAATGAAATGTTAACAGGGCCTAATGTTCATAGTCTTCTGTCAATGGCTTCAGAGTAGGCTAGTGGAAATGGTCGACATCCTTTAGAGCCAACAACAACATACACGCACAATTTACACGCACTGCACCGCCACAGTTTCTTTCGTGACATCCATGACTCCTCGCATTATGCCTGGGTAGATTTTACCATCGTACAAAATGGTGCACCATTGACCAGTTCTGCAGCCTTCGATGTCCTTTATGAGCTGCAATCGACTAGGTTTGGGTGGATCAGAACTGTTGTGCGCTCTCGATTGAGTTGCAGTGGTCTTAGAAGTACTGGGCTCTTGGGTGGGTGTAGGCCTAGTAGGCGTAGCTATCTCCGGTCCGACTTTGCTTTGTTTAGCTACTTTCTTTCTGGTGTCAGAGGTTGCGTAGAATTTCGGCGACATGCCTACATGTACTCTCATCCACATCCTCAATGCATCATCGTAGTATTTCCCAAGCTTTCTGAAAAAAGCCCCACCCAAAGGCTGGAATCGGTGAGTCGTGAGACAATGGCCACTCCAGCTTCCCGAGCCATGTCAGTTACAGCCAAATTCTTTGTGTGCGTCACGTGACTATCGAGTATGAACACAACAGTCTCCTCCTTCGTTGGTTTAACAAAATCTACGAAATATCACAGCCATATAACAGCCCCTCATTGGACATCCAGCCTTTGCCCCCGGAGATCCACCATTTGTCAGTTCTATTTTCATTCTCTTCCGTTTATATATGACCATTAATTAGCGCTAAATTTATGTAAATCCTAATAAAGTCTTTGGTAATCCGAAACAATGTAAATTTTCCTGTGAAAAAATGTGTTCTGTTAAAAGTTCCCTCGACTGGACCACTTAGCAACTTCCTTTATTATTATTATAATTGCTCCCTTGTCTAATATTACTTTCTGGTCATCAATAAACTGTGTTGAAATAATTACACACATCGAGTGATGGCATACCCTTATGTGGGTCACTGGTCCAATTGTGGAAACTGCAGGGGCCCAATCGTGGAATTTCACGTGTTAAAAATATTGCTTAGTAATCACAAGCAGACGACATCCACTTTAAAATTCTTATTATCGCCACGTACGTTGGGCTCCCATACTCTTGATGGACACACATTTTCGTATGACTAAGGGTACTGTACTGATAACTGATCACGGCCTGATTATTATGTCGGGGATATAGAAAACCTACTTTCGGTGATCAATATTTAAAAAGTACTGCTATTTCGTCGAAACTTACCGTGTCATCTGAAATGCCACTGATGAATGATATAATCGATATAGGATTCCATGGTATACAGTAATATGGAATATACAGCACTGGTCTGATCGATGAACTGGTCCAATCCCGGCAACTCTCCCCACCATTTTTATTTGCATGGACTAGTTTGTAATAATTAACCGCAAAACCCTGGCAATTATGGGATGAAATATAACTTCAGTGTTATTGTATCATCAGTGATCTACTAGTATGTGTACAATCAATAGTATGTACGTGTCTTTACTAATTATAATTACATAGTTGCAGCTGTGTTATAGTACATAGTGTGCATTTCTATCATACATAACATGACCATGTCATATAACTTACTTTATCTTGTTATTTCTTTAGTCGAAGAGATTGACACTACTGGGTCAGTGCTGTTATTAAATAAGATATTTGAAATAGGTTATTCCATGTAAGACACTATTACAAATACTAATCATAATGTGTATATATTTGTATTATTACAGAGAAGTATGTGTGTATTATTTTTACGCTTAATTATTCATATTCATAGACATAGTCATGCACATAGATGAATAATATTTATTATAACCGATGCTGGACAATCAATATTACAATAAGACAATGCCAATGGTTTTCTTCTTTCTTTATTTGTCGATTTTGGCGATCGTGTTGTCAAATCCACACGCGCACACATTATTCCTGATAAAAAACGCATAACAATTGGACAATATAACGATGTTGATGTTTTCGACTTCGAAAAGACGAAACCACGACCAAGGGTACTTACAGAACACTTACACAACATTTACACAACGCTTACACAACTTAGTCTTACTCGAGTCGAGTTACTGTCACAGACCAAGTCGGTCTCGACAGTACACTATTCGAAATGGTAAACAAATACTTCTTGTCAACAACTTTCTGACTACGTATATTATCTATAGATTACTATTTTTAAATGTCATTGCTACATTATAGTTGCTATATTGACAACTCGCCGGTTTTTCTTGAATGCTCTTCCATTCTGATGTCTTGTCATTCATCAATATAAACATATATTATTTGCGAAGTTATTCAACCTTTTAGTGTCATAAAACGGGGCATTTTTTACACTAGGAACATAGTCCATTTCTTGTGATCTGGATGTTTGTGGGCTGCACTGCTACTGAATTTAAGTTCAACTTGCATGTGTATTAATGGAGATATTGAGATGGAATAAAACGAAGACCATCAAATGTTGCCTTAATAATGTATGAACTCGAACTCTATTTATGTTTACAATAGCCTAATTAAGTAATATTACCTATTTCAGCCATAAATAATTATGCACGACAGCGGTGTTCGTACATGTACTGGGGAAATGGTGTACACAGTTGACTTTACTACAATGTGACCTTTTGATAACTTAATTATATATAATTAAATATGCCTCCTCAATTCGATTTTTTGCTTTTCTTATTTCAAATTCATTTTGCAAAAATTTAAGCCTACCTAGTATCCAGTACGACATGCTAACTCGTTTGTAAACTATTAAATTACTTAATGCTTCAACAAGCACTACAACTGCATCCTCAACTGATTTAGCCTATCGCAAATCCGGTTCATTTGCACAAACGAACTAGCATATTGCAGTGGATACTAGTTTGTTTTTTTTTACAAAGAAGGAGGAGGCACCTTTGAGGTTGCGATTTTCGTAGCTGCGCAAATCCGCAAGCCGTATGTACGATGAAATTTCTTCGAGAATAATGGGCCCTGGTGCGCCGAAAAAACGAGTAAGATGACTAACGATGATGGCTTCAAGCTGGTGTCGGGGAAGAATATGCGCAAGAACGGCAACCATGCGGTGATCGGGACACGGAAGGGCAAAAGTGAACGCAAAGTGAATAGGGGATGATATCTATCAGCTTTTATGTCGCAGCTAGGTCCTACTGTGACAGCTTATGAGCTGTCAGTATATGTCAAGGCTGTGCATAATCTTGATACAAAGTGTGTAAAGCTAAACACAAAACATGAAAGTTATGCATCATTTAAGATTGAAGTAACGAGCAATAACTCATCTAGGTTTTTAACGCGGAAAACTGGCCAGCTGATGTGTATTTGGGGAAATTCTTTAACATCAAGACTAAACCACAGAAATCAACACATTGCATATTTTAATTGTAAAGGAATTAAGGGTTGTATGCCCCTTTTAAGTGATTTGATAATTAAGTGTGATATTCTGTTCGGTTTGAGGCAAGGTGCCCTTTACTGTGTATCATGGTGATGGAAGAACTAAAGGAAGTTTTGGAGAAATGGAAGGGGGCGTTCAAGAAACACGGACTGAGAATGAGCTTGGAGAAGGCAGAAGTGATGTGGGTTGGACACCAGAGAGAGGAGTTGAACATCAGGTTGGATGCTAAGGAGATCAAGCAAGTGGATGGAGTTGTGTACCTTGGAGGAATGGTTACTGAGGATGGGCATTCAGAGATAGAGGTGCGACGTCGGATAAAAGCGGGAACGAATGCATGGAAAAAGGTAGAGGGAGTCATGTTGGACAGAAAAATTTCGAAAAAGCTGAAAGAGAAAGTCCTGAGAGCGTGTGTTACACCGGCATGCTACTATGGTCTGGAGACAGTGACAGAACAACAACAACAACAACAACAACAACAACAACAACAACAACAACAACAACAACAGAAGCTGCATATTTGTGAGAACAACTGGGTTCGACGAATAACAAGAACATAGAGGATGGACAGAGGAAGGATGAACGACCTCAGAAAAGAGGTTGGGATGCAATGCAGCCTAACAGGAAGATTGGTGAGAAGCCAGATGATCTTGCAGGCCACTTGACCAGGACGGATGCAGGCAAAATAGCAAAGAGAGCAGAGATGGAAAACATCCAAGACGTAGGAAAAGGGGGAGGCCACAGCTGAGGTGGGAGGACTGCGTGGGGAGGGATATGAGAAGATCCGGGGGGGGGGTGAAAGGTGGAGGGAGGGGGCTGCCGATAGAAAACAATGGAAAGAAAGAACAGAAAAAGTGGCTCGACAAATCCTCACCCCTAGACAACAGGAAACAAAGAGGAAGAACACATTCTATGCTTACAAGAGCTTATGCTTAAAAAACAAGATTGCCATTTCCTAAACACATGCCATGATAGCAGTGTTGGCAATGGTGTGGTAGGTTTTGTTTATGGAAACGCTCCCTGGATCAACATATTACCATACTTGATTATAGTTACGACTGGCTTTGCGACATAAAAATATGCAGTGGTAATAGGGAGTATTATTTATTAAATATATTTACCTTATGAATGTGAAGAAAATCGGGACAGGTTTATTGATTATATGTCTAAAATAGCTGTATACGTTGATAGTATTAATAGCTCATGCGTAACAATTATTAGTGACTTTAATGCGAATATCTCTAAGATATACGTTTTTGGGAATATCTTCCTTGATTTATGCAGAGAATATTCATTGGCTGTATGTGATCAGGATAATCTCCCGGTAGACACATAATTATACATATGTTACCTCTGCGGAACTACATCATGGTTAGACCATGTTATAGGCACCACTGACGATAAAGATTACATTACTAATGTCGGTATGGTTGTATTCATTCTGATCATTACCCGGTGTCATTCAGCATTGACAGTGATGTTGTTCCAGAATGTAGTAATAGTAGTGTTGACACTAAGGAAATTAAGCAAGTCATACACTGGGACACACTACTCCCACAATATATTGATGCATATAAAGAATGCACGAAGGTAGAACTTTACAAACTGAACGTTCTAGCTGGTTTTAAATGCAATGATCCCAGTTGTCACAATTGTACTCATTATGATGACCTTGATGACTTTTATAATTATATTGTCGGTACATTGAAGAGATATGTGAAAAAAGAAACTATAATCGCTGATACCACTGCACAAAAAGATGCGTAAAATGGATCATTGTAAGTTCTGGAAGAAAATTAAGCACCACAAAATAAAACTTCCCACGAACATTGAAGGGGTCCACGGCGATGTAAACATTGGGTCAATGTGGAAGTACCATTATAAAAATATTTTTAAGTGTGAAAGACAGCCGTTGTGATCAAGTTAACTTTGATTGCGTTACATACAACATGGAGTGACTAATTGACGAAGGTGAACTGATGAATATTATTAATGAATTATCATGCAATAAGTCACCGAAATATATTTTAAGAGTACTCAGCAATGAGTTCTATAACCAATGTGTATGTGTCCGATGGGGATCTACCTACACGGACTTCTTCTCAGTGGGCAACGGTGTTAAGCAAGGTGGGTAATTATCCCCTTTACTTTTCAAGTTTTATATGGATAATCTGAATGTATAACTGCACAAACAACCCATTGGTTGTTGTCTTGGTACAGCGGTGATTAATCGCCTGATATACGCCGATGATTTACTTCTGTTTGCGTTTTCCGCCAAAGGATTGCAAACATTACTTGACACATGTTACACCTACGGATGTGATCACTACGTTCAGTATAATCACAGATGTATTCAGACACAGACACTCCGGTAGTTTGTGCACATATGCCAAGAGAAAATAGTGTTAGTCAAACATTCAAGCAATATTCCAAAGGGTAGCGGAAGAGACGAAGCTAGGCCACTTAAGAGGTGGAGTGACCGCATCAGAAACGATACTGGGCTCCCGCTGTTGACAGCAGAACGGTACACAGCGAATAGAGGTGCAACATCCCGGAGGACAGCAAGAGGTGCAACATCCAGGAGGACAGCGAGGGGTGCAACGTCCCGGAGGACAGCGAGGGGTTAATATGTTATTGCATGAAGCACGTATTATATATATATATATATATATATATATATATATATATATATATATATATATATATATATATATATATATATATATATATATATATATATATATATATATATATATATATATATATATATGAATTGTTATGAGCAATCCAATATGGCGGTTTTGTACATTCGGCGAATTCATCTCAGCTAGAACCAATTGCTTGATGCCTGCCTCCTTTCATTGTATTCAGTTTTTTGTTACATACATGGAGTATCGATATATGCTTCGGTATACAAAATTACCTCAACTTGATTTGCAATATGCTGATTATAGTAAGTGCGTGGTCGTGTGAACCAATGCTAAACACTATAAGTTTTTGGGCTAGCTCTCAATATCAGACTGAGAGCATTAATTACTATGCTAATGTGTACATTTTGATGTCACGAGTGTATCGATACACAGAGGAACTCCCGAGTTTCACCCACATGTCAACTCTCCGTCATTCGTATGGAGTCTCGTCATTTTTACAAATCAACAAATATCCGTCCCAGAGATTGAAATCTCCGTCATTTGATGTTGAACGGACAAATAAATTGGGAAGAAATATGTGTACTATTATCAGGTTATTATTCGTGAATTGTGTTCATGCCAGGCGTACATTTCTAAACGTTACCTAGGAATAGTGTTTTTCCAACTAAATAGTCGCCCAATATACTCTGATCCCCAAAATCAGTAAAACTCGAGTTGCTTATTGATTCAGACGGCGCATGAGTTAAACCGGTTAAAAATTGAATCGCGCCAGCAAATGTTGCGCAGAGTCGGACAATGTGCACCGGTCTACAACTCAACAAATCGCCGCTTCGTGCATGTCAGTTTCATGCCAAACCACAATATTAGGGGAGCGTACGGATGCAGTTTAAAAAAAATAAATAAAAAGTAACGCTATGATCGCGACGGTGCGCACGAGTGGCGGCAACGTTTGTTGTTTGCTGATCATTCGCATAAAGTCGTGTAACGTGAGTTGACCGAGGCGCGCACAACCACTGTACGGAAAATCGATGCGAGTCGAACAAACGGGCGACTCGCAACACGTTTAGCAATGTACACTTGACATAAGGCGCACTGTTGCTAGTCGCATGAAAAGTTCACGACAAATGGCAGGCGCCAAACATCACCTGCTCCACCACGTCGTACCTGCTACAAGCTGACTAAAGTCGCGAAAACGCTTCTTGAACGCCACAAAACTGAACTCATCGCCCAGTAGCACTAGATTGGAAATATGGAATAGACGACTGTTATATACACCAACAAAAGTCAAAGTAGTATTACGACCTGAAGAATCTGGCCGACCTTGGCTCTGCTGGCGATCACTTAACTGTGTGCGCACTGGGGTCGGCCGAGCTGAGACAACCACGAGGAAGTGGCGCTACATTGACGAGACGCAGTTAATGGAATGTGATTGCGGGGAGCCTCAGACAATGTCTCCCTTAATCTGCTGCCGACTACTGAACGATCCGTGCATACCGAAAAAAATCTAAACACCACCACGGGGTGGACAAAGGCGTGCAACAGATAATGGCAACACATCGTGTAAAGGACACAGTAAGAAGATCCATAAAATCGTCCAATTATATACTCAACCGGGAGTACCTGCAACTCAGACGCACAGAGCTGTGTACCGTCGGGAGAAGTCTAACGGAAAACAAAAACTATCAACATCGACTACAACCGTATGCACAGACATAATGATTAATAATATTTATCTATGCAAATAAATACTTCGTTTATTTTGTATTCCTTTGTTGAATGTGCTTTTTGCGAGGACGACCATGAAGGTGCGAGGCAGCCGGGTCTTCGCGCGGGGTCGGAGTTGATTGGGTAATAATACCAGTCATTTTGATCATCACATGTTGACATGCTTGATTTGATTACACCTATTTTAAACGTATGTAAACTTTTTCTTACTTTTAGTTATACAGACGTATATTTTTCATATTAACTGCGAATATAAAAACAAATGTCATAGTCATCGTGGGGTTCTTTCTTAAAACGAACGTGGTTTTAAGGGGGTGTACGTGCCAGCGTGTTACGAAGCGTTACATGGGGTGTGGGTCTCAAAACGTCCCCACATAGAATGGCGTACTACATGGATAACCCCTAACAACGACGTAAAAGCGTATCATTGCTTAATAATAAAGTTCACTTTTTCACATGGAATAGATATAGACAAACCCAACTACATATTTTCAAACAATATAATTATTTAGGTAATCATTTCGATGATATTTACAAATTATAAACCTACCAATATCAAGTTGCTGAACGTCTAACTTCAATTCATAAGTATACAGTGGTAAGCAAACCCCTCCACTGAGCACAGACCGCAACGAATCAGTCAACCGTGGCGACCCAGTGACGTACATGTGTTGTGCTTACAACCAGGAAGTGCCTATTTATGTGTTATGTGTGAGCTGTCTGACTGGCGGTTTACTAAGTACAAGTTCGGAAATTAAATAAACATATGCACATTTAGCTCGGAACAGTGCTATGGAGAAGGGTATCAAGCAAGGCAACCTGCACATGTTCGTCAGCGGAACTGGTAAAGTAAGTACAACCGCTGTATGAGCTGTCAACGACAAACGACACTGACAAAAAACTGTTGTTCATTTTTCGAAGCCAGAGTCGTGAATAACGTGTAGTGTTTTCATAGGCGAGTGTACTTGTCGGTTTGGGTAGATATGTGTGTGTGTATTCATGCCAATGGTGTTCATACAAATAAATTACAAGTGTGTTCACACCAGGTTGTTTGTTCCATGTTCACACCTGGTGTAGTCATGTAAGTGTGTCGGTAGTGAGGGTAAAGTCCGTAGCCAGCTATTCACAATACAGAGGGCGACACATTTTCCCATGTGGATTCATACTATTTCCACGATGCAGAGGGCGCCACAATATCTTGTAATAAAAACTTGTCTACAACTTAATAATAATAATAATAAGTTTATTCAGTTGCAGTCGGGCTTTTTTAAGGTATCTCATATAGGCAAAATTCCCGTATGAAATACTTGCACTGTCCACATGAGATTGTTTTGAATCGTCGATTTTAATATATAATATTAAATTTAAACAAAGAAAAGAACAACTTCATCTAAAAACAATAATCATAAATGAGTTCTGAAACGCCCAACCCCGTTTTTGCCGGACTGACTACCGTTGTTTTTCAATGCTTTTCAAAACCCTGGTTGCAATCATCATATAAAGAAGTTTTAATTTAATTAATTATTACATTAAAACAGTTTACTCGAGTGATCCTTAGGAAATCCCACAGGGCTGTAGAAAAGGATTAACTACCCAAACTATTAATAAATAATAATAACAGCTTAACCTGAAAACCTGCAGTTTGCAAACAGTACCGTATCCTAAAATATCCAGCAATAACCTGGTGATATTTTAATTTTCGCTTTGAAACAGATTTAGGATGGCAACTGGATGCACGACAAAGGACCCACAACATTGACTGATAACCTACTTATATTTGTTCTATCCGAGGAATAACACAACCTGTGTCTAAACGGAATGCATCTCGGATCGAGTGTTGACGGAAGTACAACCTGTACTCCAAATTAGAGAGTCGGAAAGAATTAGTTTCAGCAAATAATACACTGTACCAAAAATACCGCTAACTGATATTAAACAAAAATCACATCGATAGCATCGGAACACAAACTATTGGCTAATTTGTCTTCTAAGTAACTTCGAACGCGATTGCGCTTGCGTTGTCATAGCTACGCTATTGTTTCATCGCACAGCAAAAGATTCGCGCAAATTATGTATTTCCACGGAAAAATTCACGCGATTTTATCTTTACGTTAGTGTTATATTAAGCACCAGATAAAATTGACAGATATTTGATAAGGGCGGGCTACACATAGATGAGAAAATTGTTGGACTATCGATAAGCCAATGGCTTCTTTCTTCCACTTGCCTTCTGGAACTTGTTGTTTAAGATGGCAATCTTGTTAAATTTTGTTACATGTTTGTTCGAGTTGTTTGAATAACGACGTAGCTTTCTACACAGTTTACTGCTCAGAAGTTGTTACCAACTTACCATACATTGTTTTATAGTTGTAATAAGATGCAAACAACCATTGGAGGGTTCATATTTGTGAGAAATGGGTTCACAAAAAGGGAGTACCCACCCACCCTGGCTATGGGTCTGCGGGTATTCATGCCGGGGGGTTCGTACTGAAGATGTTCACATCATTGAGCTTACGTTAGATAATCGACACCATTGAGTAATCTTATCAAGATATCATTTTTAATTATAAGTCACAGCCAGTAGCACTAATAAATCCCTGCAATCTTACATAGCTTACGCATTATCGTGCCATATTTAGTTAAGAACTATGTTAAATTGTTGTTGCTACAGGCGATTATCATAGCTTTCTGGTTAGTTTGTAAAACACAAATTCTCTCTTCAGGATGAGAAATGGCAAAGGCGATTCTACGTCCTGCATGGTTACACGTCGACCGTCAAAGCTCGACTCGATTGTCACGAGAGCGAGATGAGCTTCCAAAGCAACAAAACTGCACTATACACGTACTGCTTCGATGACGTGGCTGAGATAAAGTACAGAGAGACGACTGGCCCAAGTTCGGAACACAAGCATACCTGTGAGGTTGTCTGTAAACAACAGGTGGGTCAGATGTTTGCACATAATGGTGATAGTAGAGAAACTCAACATCACAACTTCTACACGTACACATCCCATTTGTTACAAGTTATGGAAACAGTAGAACAAATTATAGAGACAGTAGAACAAATCAGTATCCCACTTGCATGAGTGTTCAACTTGTCATTAAAAGACGGAGTTGTTCCTTTTGAATGGAAAGAAACAAACATCATACCATTATTTTAAAAAAAGGTTTGAGAAATAACTCTGAGAATTACAGACCAGTGAGTTTAATGTCAGCGATTTGTAAATTATTAGAAAGGTTAATTAAAGACCATATGGTGGACTTCCTTGTTAGGCATAAATTATTAAATTCATCTCAACATGGATTCCTAAAAGTGAGGTCATGCTTAACAAATATGCCATGTTTTTTGGAAAAAAATCACGACGTGGATAGACGAGAGATCGCCAGTAGATATTATCTACTTAGATTTTCAGAAAGCTTTTGACAAAGTGTCACATAAAAATTACTACTTAAATTAAAAACCCATGGTATCGGGGATGGCATAATTGACTGGATAGAACAATGGCTGACTGATAAAAGACAGCATGCTGTAGTAGTAGTAGTAGATTGAGAAGTTTCAAACTGGAAATCAGTTTTGAGTGGGGTACCACAAAGATCAGTATTAGGACCTTTATTATTCTTAATATATATCAATGACTTGGACGACAATATAACATGTAACGAACTTAAATTTGCGGATTACAAAAAAGTGTTTAGAAGTGTTAACACTGATAGTGGTAAACAACATCTACAAACGATTTCTCAGGCGGGTTACACTTTGATGAACATTGTTGGACTATCGATAAGCCAATGGTTCCTTGTCAACTTGTCATCTGGGCCTTTGGCTTGGATGGCAAATCTTGTTAAAGAGGTTTAGCAACCTGATATTGGTAGGCCTATGACTACAATCATAACGAAGCGACCGCCAAAATAACATCGTATCTTGATTGAAAACTTGTAGTTGGATTTGTCTGTTTCTGTTTCGTTTTAAGTAGCACGTCAGAATGTTATGTGAAAACTCCTAATGCCTCCCAATGACGTAGAAATTTAAATTATATATAAATTTTAATTTATGTATGCTAGGAGTAGAAATGCCACAAAAATAACTACGAACTTGCAACATGTAGCAGACGGGTAGAACCGCTTTTATGCGTTGTGAACGTGCAAAGATATGGCTTACTTCTTATAAGTGTACAATATAGTGTATACTGCGTGAATAGCCTAGTGTAGCTCGTACTGGCAAGCCACATATCTCTCCATGTGTCATATCAAAGTTGGCGTTGTAACAGGAACAACTTCGACCACGCTTTATTTATGGCACTAATATTACATGTTAGCACAACAAATCAACAATCACGTACTTCAAACTTCTAGTTGGTTAGTCACGTCACTTTGCTGTTTTATTGTTATTACAAATTTGATTGTTGCTCACCAAACTTCATTTATCATCCACAGGTAATGGTGTTTTCTGCTCCAACCTCGGACGTGATGCAAGGGTGGGTTATGGCAATGATGTCATTAAAGTTTGAGTCAGAACAACGGAGAGAGTCAACGACCAATGACGTTCCTTGCCGAAATGTCATCTATGAGCCGCTTGATATTGGTACGCTGGGCACTGATGCAATTATCTACTGTCGCTTTAACCAGAACTTATCCAGACACCAGAATTACATTATATTGGCAGTGGTTGGCACAAACTCAAACCAAAATAAAAACCTAACAATAGCCAGCGCAGGCTCATTAAAAGGCTCCAAAATAACTATTTAGTGATCACTAACTTGAGTCAGGCTATAACACAGCAGCTGCATTATATAATACTAACATAAAGGTGAGATCGCGTAATTTTCCGACGGAGATACAACACGTAATTCGCGCGATGAAACAATCGCGTATCTGTACCAACGCCTAGTCAATCGCGTTGGAAATTATTCAATCATCAGATCAGTTGATGTTTGCATTCCGGTGCTAGCGCTGTGATTTCTGTTTAATATCAGTAAACATTACAGTTGGTACGCTGTATTCTTTGCTGAAACTAAATCTTTCAGACTCTATCATTTGAAGTGAAATTGTACTCACGTCGACAATCAATCCCGCGATGCATTGTGATTACACACTTAAGCCGTCTAGCGATCAAAACATGACATTCAAATTCCCCACCAGTGGCGCCACTCACTATTTCATCACTGCCACAATTTACATTTTATGTGCAGATTCTGCACATCTTTGTTTCCTTTGGTAAGCTCCTAATTTTTTTCACGAAATATCTCAGTTTCAATTGCGTACAATTGTCGATAGTGTCTGTATTGAAAATATGTGTCTAGAAATGACGTAACACGTCGTAAACAACAACGACGTTGTCCATCCAACCGTTTCTTTATACCATTCCGCAACTGTTCATTTTGAATTCATAATCAAGTTGTGGCAGTTGTGATATGCTGAGTGGCGATACTGGGGGAATGTAGACTATTTCGTATATACGTTTCTCTTCTTTTTTATTGAGTGTCCAAGACTCACTGGCATGCCGAACAACACTACATAGTCGTCTTTCTGAACTTGTCCTTTGCAATGATAATTCTTTCTTACACTGTACCAATCTCGTTGAGTAGTTTCGCGAATGACCGCCATAGTAAGGATAGAAGAAACCGACGCTTCCAAACGATGTCATCTCGGAGACGCCAAATACAGTCTTCACGTCTGCCCTTTTGACATTGTCTTGATGGATCCAAAGTCGAAGGAAATTAGACAACAGTGGCGCTACAGGTATTATGTTCGTCGGTAGATTTCCTTGGTGTTCACCTGCCTGTTATTTCACCTATTCCTTACATAAAAGTGCGGTTCTTGTGTTAATTTTGAATTCATAATCATGATACACGACATTCGAACAAAATTGTCAAATCGGACTTATTCATGACGGGACGAATTATACACCATTTTTTAATAGCTAAATACGTCCTTATTAACATCAACACACATACTTGGCTCCAAGAAAATACATAGTAAAATATGTGTGATGCAGTATTCAAGAAGAAAGTTAGAAAATGCGTGAAAAAGTGAAACTAAAGTCATGGATTTACACCTAAAAGAGATAATAAACACTAATTATGTGCAACTAAAAAAAATATCATACCAATGGTTTGTTCATAATGTTTTCTAAAAGTAGGATATTCTGGTCAATTCTCCGGTTAACTGAGGGCTGACATGTTAACCAGCACGACCGATAAGTGCATGCGCAGTTCTATGAAATCAGGTAACCTGTACTACCGCGTGACATTAAGCACTGTCGGTATACACAGAACCACCGCAAAGTCTCAATCAAGCGGAATGTTATGTCAGAAAGAGGACTCGTTTAGCAAACAATGGCCAAAATGTGTGATATAAGTCGGATTTGGATGCAAACAGCATGTCCATGTGCAATTGGCAAGTGTACGATTATGAGCATGCAAATATATTTTCATTTGACGAGATTATGTTGCCAGACTACGACACCCATGACGTATGGTTATCTAACAGTATGGCGCGGCCTATGAAATTAAGATGTGTTTTCCTAGTAATCACTGGCGTGATATTCTTGACTGTAGTTACAAAGGGTTATGTTCTAGTAACTCTTATAGGGGCATATGTCCCAAACCATGATTTTTTTAGTCCCTTTAAAGAGACTGAAGGCCTTGCTGAATATTAACAGTTTTTAGCAACAAAAAACAGACCGTTGAGAAACAGTGGTAACTCCGGTGAATCATTCGAATTATTAATTCACATTTACTTTTCTCCTAAACATTGTCCATCCACTGCATGATATAACCCTCTTCACTAGACATTTGCATCTTTATGCCACTATGCGTAATTGGTAATATCGTCGCCGCCATAGTCTCTTCTGTCTACTTCTTGATCTTTTCCAATTTATTCTAACTATTCGCATAGCCAATCACAAATCATCAACCACATATCCCTTCCATCCTTTGAAATTAATACTCAACTTGCATTGTGTATTTGCAGGTACATCCGTTCATACAAATGCAGTCCGACCGTGTTCTCCTTCGAGGCGGGCCGTCGCTGCGCCAGTGGCGAGGGGCTCTTCAGCTTCAAGACGCCGGTAGCCGCTAAGTTGTCTGCCGAAGCGCAAGAGGCTGTGCGAGGCTTGCAGAGAACAGACTCTGATCTCGACGAAGACCTGTACATTCCTATGAACAAACAAACTCCGACCAGTCAACAGGAGAACGCAGAAAACACTACGAACGCCAAGAGTACGGCAAAACCGGCAGCACAACGGGTCTGCTATGAGAATATTGCCGAAAAGCCACCGGCTGGGTCTCAATCATTCACAGGTTGGTCAGGTGCAAGGTCTACATAACACAATTACTTTTGCTTTTACTATGGGCCATGAAAACTGGCACATGATACAGTACCATACTTTCATTGATATGTTTGCTGTAACTTATCTAACATGGTGGTTTTGTAGTTTCCTTCCAGTTTTGCAAGTGTAGAACTTAAATATTCCATTGTTTCCGTTTGTTGTTAAATCTAAACAAAAACAAAGATTATTTTATATCGTAGAACTTTATCGACATTCAAATGCATTAGTCTCTACCAAGCAGTAATTTCAAGCCGGTGTCTAGCCGTTATGTTTACAGACAACATCGAATTTGTCGAAGTTGCATTAATAAGCCAACTTACTGGATGTTCAAAATGGTATACTATTGACTATATAAACACTCAGTGTAGCGTGTGGCATGAAGAAATGCATAATTTAAAGCAACATACTAGCTCTTCAGTGAAGACGATAACATAATCCGTCATTCTATTTTAGTTACTGGTAGCTTTACGCTGGTTGGCAAGCAAGGACTCACAGAAGACAAGACGGGTGCCAACAGTACTGGGAACTCTGTAGTGCAGAGGGTCTGTTACGAGAACGTCGCAGCGCATCCGACACCGCTGGGTGGTACGTGTCTTGTAATACTTTCCCAACAAAAATGCCAAACATAATTTTTTTTCCTTAGAATAATATTATGTTACCAATACGTATACGCAGTCACCTCACTTGCACGTAATAGGAATTACAAATCAGTAATCAGTTGTGAAGATATTTAGTAACATGCGGGAAATGTTATGATAGTTCGAAACTAAATTGCATAAACCAAATTTATGTCATATGCTCAAGACATGGACTTACGTTTTGCTATTATTGAATTGGTTCTAATTAAAAGCTGAAAAACAATTATGTTTTTATGATTTTTAGCCCCATCCTCATCTACGAAGAAATCGGTAGTGGAGCGGGTGTGTTATGAGAACGTGTCTACGAATCCAACGGCGCCGGATGAACACGTGGCACCACAAGGTCGGATCATTCAAGTGAACGTTCACTTTTCACCATCAATATGTTCGGTTAATTGTTGTATGTCTTGAAACAGGTTTATGGACAGTTGTTTTCATCGCGTTCAATATTCTGGGGTTTTCGTTTTCTTTAACAGTTACTTTGGTCCAGTAGATAAACAAAAACATTGCAAAGAAAAGCGCACCACATTATTATTATTATACTTGTGGGTATACGTAGTAAGCATACATTTTATGCCTATTTACTAGGAAAACAGTGGAAAGTGTATGCGTGACATTCGTGTAGTATGATGTGATCCTCGAATTCGTGAGTATCATGCAACATGGTTACACCTGTGTGTTTAGTGCATGACTGGACCATCTTGAAAACCATCAACTCAGACTATCACCGTCAAATACTTTGTGCCCATAGATGTGGATCTAGAAAACAAAATCAATATCCTATGTGTTTTTTAGATGACACATACAGAGCTTGGCTATGGCATCTATATCTTGAAAATAAAGTCCACACAAATATGGGTCTAACCACCGAAATCAACTGAATAGAGTTTCAACTGGATCCCCGTCCATGTCCAAATGTAACAATGAGTCAACTGAATAACTATACGTATGTGGTAAGTGCTTATGAATCGTGTTTTAGAATGGATGTTTATGGTGGAAGTTGGGGACACCGAGGCTTCCAAACGCTGCAAATTTAACAGTGCAGAATATCAACTTCACTTTGACACTGACGGCATAAAGCTGGAAGACCCGACGTCGAAGGCAGTTGTGCAAGAGTGGCCATACAAGTATGTCATCCACGATTAATTCATCATTCGTCTATTCATACGTTAATATGTTAATGTAGTCTTCACTTGCAAAAATTAAGTTAAGTTAATATTAGCTTAACAAGTTAATCTGGTTTATTAACCGCCCTATGCCTGCTGTGTGGCAAAGTGGTTTTAAAGAACACCGTGCCATTATCTCTCACATAAATTCAACATGTCTGCCGTTTGGAGCCCAATGATGACGCGTAACTCTGACAACGTTTGTTAGCGTGACGCACAATATATTGTGTATTGGCGGAGTTAATTTTTATTAATTATTAACTAGGGCGTGAATATTTGTGAATTACCGATGTACGAATGAAAAACATATCAACTGACTATATAACGGAATTTATTTAGTCGGAACAGTTTCTGAAATGGTAATTTCTTAACATTATGTAAACCAACTTGTTAAATTGTATTAACTGTACTTCTCGTAAATGTGCGACTGGACATTGTTTTGTTACTCTGCAATGTGCAGTACTAGTCTTGTTGATTATTTCCCCAATCTAATGACTACTTAGGACACAATGTAATTATTTTTAATAGATTATACCTTTTCCAGCACCTTCGAAATTTTTTAACCTTTAACTATGACCTTTTTATAAATCATGACTTTTTTGTATATTAATTTAATTTTGTAACATTTTCCCAACAAATCATTATATTAACAATGTTTGGGATATGAATTTAACATCGTAACCTTTTCCTGTGCCCTTATTTCTGGGCGTCTGAACACATCGAGTAATATCGGTATCGACATGAAACCTTGTAATCGTATTGACGTTATTTGACTCCTGGTAATTGTGTTGACCTTGTTATGATAGACTGGCGAACGTCTAATTGCAGATTCATCCGCCGCTATGGATGTAGTCCGGAACTGTTCCTTCTCGAGGTGGGTCGGCGCGCGGCCAGCGGGGAAGGCCTCTTCAAGTTCAAGACGACAACGCCTGATCAACTACAGAACGCTTTGCAAACAAGACGGAACCATGAGCGTAATCATTCTGTATCTTCGTCTGTAGCCAAGACGAATCAGCAGCGGGGCGCCACATATGCAACACTCGACCGACCGGTCGTGGGTCGAGACGACGTCCATCAATACGTGGCAGTCGTACACGAGCCAGCGGCTGTGTCTGGCGGTGTCCGTTGACAGACACCAGCAAGAGAGCAACACGTCTACGTAACTCTTTCTGATCCAAGAAAGAAGAGAACAAGCCGTATTTATGGTCCCACCTAGTAACATATTATACATACCTCTGTCATATGTGCCAAGTCTCATATATTACACTTACGTCATTAACATTAGTGACTGCTATTCGCTCGAATATATAAAATAATCTCTAGTTTACGTGCTTTGTGAATGAAGCTTCCCGACCATTCATCGTGTGGAGACGGAACGCGGGAAGCCAAACATTGAGACAGTAGCACTGGCAGGAAATCAGCAACCCTCGGAAGCTGACCTTGCAGCTGACCGGTGCAACACACTTTCTACATCAGACACCATTTGGTACGGGCGGAACGGAGAGACAAGGTAACTGGTGGTCAGAACTAATGGACCATACGTGGACACATTGGGAGACTCTAGTATCGGTGTGCAGTCTGTATTCTAAGTTCACGGTTGTGCTGCAGTTGAATCTGTGTAACATGTCCAATAGGCCGGATAGTCTGCGTAAGGTGCTAAAACCACATATTACTGTATCGTGATGCAAACTTTGGAATTCTCCCGCGACAAGCACGTACTCAATCGAAAGAGCAAGCTGTAGGATTACATATTAGAAACTGCTTAACTACTTTTGTTTTGGGACGATGGCCAGCTTGTGTGTCTCCCCATGATTTTTGCGCAATAAAAGTCTTTTATATTGCATTGTATTTACACACACCCTAATGTATTCACATGGCAAACAAACACTTACTAGTAATAACAGCTAGCTTATTTTAAATATCGCTTGCTCCGACGCTCCCGGGGAAGCTAGGCGGCTGTGGCGAGTTGATTTCTCAACGCCGATAAATCATCCCAAATTAGGACACCATAGAAAGCCCTGACGTCAATTCACTAGCGCGATTGTCTACTTCCACTTGTCAAAGAACCGTGGAGTGGGCCGGCCGACGTTAGTTTGGATTTTCGAAAAGAAACTAGCAGCGTTGGCCGGTTGGTAGTTATGTTGAATCTCAGCTCGTAAGTGCTTCGTGTTGGGGTCGATGAGTGGCGAAAATGCATAAACGTATCCAATTTATTACAAAGCTGTTGATTAATTTAAGTAACATGCGAAATCACATAATACTGTGTACAGAAGGAGTTAAAGATAGTACATTCTCGATACATTATCATTTGTCTCTATATTATATTCACAGATGACATACCACAGTAGTATCTCCCACACCAAAAAAAGTGTGTCATTGTTTCTCTAAATACATATGAATAATGATTGCATTGAATATTCCAGGTGCTGGTCTTCGCTTCTATAATTGAAATGTGTTTTAGAGACTACTATGCAGGCTGGAAAGTTGTAATTTCAAGACCAGCTTTTGTTGACTATGCTGGAGTTCTGCCGTGGCTGCAGGGATTTGAACTTCTCTGGGCAGCTTGATGTTAACAGAGCCACCATCTCAAATATGTTTAACATTTTTATAGTGTTTGAACACTGTGTGAACTACTTAAAAGAATTTTGTCTTGTGGGATTTTATAGTAAAAATACAGGTTCAATTAACTTCATTGCCAAAATCGAGGAAGAGGAATACATGTGCATAAAGATAACCAGAGCTTGAGTTGAATGAACAAATAAATTGTTACAAATCTTGCACTACTTGTCCATATTATGTGTTGTTACCTATTCTAGATAGCAGATTGTTATACTATGCAATCAAAATGCATGTGTGAAGTATTTTCCAGACATGCAAATCTAAATAAATGGCTTAACGTACAAAATAACATCTTAAATATTTCCAGAATGTCAAGTACTGATGCTTTCTCTGAATAAAATGTCTTTCTGCAGTACGACCACAACTGATTAAACATTTAATTTTTATTATCTAAAAATTGCCAACATTGACTTACTACAAGTCTTTCAATGTGACTATGTCTTACATGGTACTTGATATTTTTATTATCTAATAATTGCCAACATTGACTTACTACAAGTCTTTCAATATGACTATGTCTTACATGGTACTTGATATTTGTATTATCTTATAATTGCCAACATTGACTTACTACAAGTCTTTCAATGTGACTATGTCTTACATGGTACTTGATATTTGTATTATCTTATAATTGCCAACATTGACTTACTACAAGTCTTTTAATGTGACTATGTCTTACATGGTACTTGATATTCAATATTTATAATATTAAAATGTTTAACATGTGTGAATGTATCTTAATTAATGGCCTTTCATACACACATAAATTTCATGTTACAAAAAGGTCCTGCATACAAGATGCATGTTTTAGTACATACTCACGTGGCACGCATAAGATCAGTATGAAACAATCATTTACATGGCGCATACAAAACTGTCAAAAATTTTCAGGTAACATAAATATGTTGGATTTAACCACTGGGAATAAAATAGAGCTAATATAAATAGCATTATGTCAATGTTTTATCACCATAGACTATCGAAATAAACAACACTGTAACAGTACTACTCATAGTGTGTGATATACTGTAAGATAAAACCTAGCGCCTAGTACAGCAACTATCAACGCGTTTTCTTAGTATTATATGCTTACCTAATTGTTAGTAAATTTAGTCCTGTTAACATAACGATGTCTAGCCTTTGCCAGGCCAAGGTAACGTTAAGTTGGTATGGGATGACTTCACTGCTATTCGACAGATTATTTTAATATAGGTATACAAATATTTCCATTAACGCTTATCGTGACGATGAGTCGTTTCGACGGCTGAATTAATTACAGTGTTATTGACTATTGTTCATTTGAAGCTAGTTTGTTATGTGTTAGGTAATGAAAGAGGAGGTTGAAAGATTTGATTTCGATCGTGGCAGGTATCCTTTACCCGAACTATGCACTGATCTGTTTGTACAAAAAGCGAATTTTTCGAGGGTGGTTAACTGTATATTCGCTGGAAGCCTAACTTTAAGTAACAGTAACCCTAACAAGCATTAACCTTAAGTTCCTAACCAACATTATCCCTAATTAATATTAACCCTAACTGACACTAACCACAACAAGCAATAACTCTAACTAAAATTAACTCTAACCATAACTAATCCTAACTAACAACAGCTCTAACTAAAATTAACTCTAACCACAACTAACCATAAAATGCACTCACATCGAGGAACGTACCAGCAACAACGAAGACTGCTCTAGCATTACTTTCTCTGGATCGTCTGTGAACTAAGTGAATATTATTAGAGATCAAGCACTCGCCAACACAACGAGAATATTGATCACTTGTTGTCTGCCGGTTAACTGACAGAAGTTCGAGATTCGGGCCAATATGTGTTTTATCATATAGGTACACAGGTAGTGATTGACAAAGGCATAAAACATGGTTGTGTGACTGTATAATTATGTATTTCACAAGATTGTCAGATAACAAATATACAATTATTTGTCATTTTGGTATCCATTCGCCGGATATATACAAATATAATGTTAATAAGCTTTAATCTACATATAAGTCCCACCTAGACAATTGCAACAAGGTGATAAAGTAATGGCACATGTCAACACGTACATCTAATAGGCATATGTCAATATTAGGGCGTCGTCACATGTCAACACGTACATCTAATAGGCATATGTCAATATTAGGGCGTCATCACATGTCAACACGTACATCTAATAGGCATATGTCAATATTAGGGCGTCATCACATGTCAACACGTACATCTAATAGGCATATGTCAATATTAGGGCGTCATCACATGTCAACACGTACATCTAATAGGCATATGTCAATATTAGGGCGTCATCACATGTCAACAGGTAAATCTTATAGGCATATGTCAATATTAGGGCGTCATCACATGTCAGCAGGTAAATCTTATAGGCATATGTCAATATTAGGGCGTCATCACATGTCAACAGGTAAATCTTATAGGCATATGTCAATGTTAGGGCGTCATCACATGTCAACACGTACATCTAATAGGCATATGTCAATATTAGGGCGTCATCACATGTCAACACGTATAGGCATATGCCAATATTAGGGCGTCATCATAACAGCAACGAAGTATTTTGTTAGAGTTGCATAAGTTACATATTATGCAAAAATATAGGACACATCGTATTTAACATTTGTATCACCTACAGTTGTGATGACTAGTCGCTCGAATATATACAAATAATTCCCGACCACTCATCGTGTGGCGACGGAAAGAATCGACGTCCAAACGTTGACCGATCTTCAGACAGTTTAACGAATCATTAAGCAACGTCTCTGGTCACTTTCAGTGTAGTCACTGGCAGGAAATCGGCAAACTGCGGATGATGACCTTAAACGACGCAGCACACGTTCTACTTAAAGCACCACTTGGCAGCGGCGGAACAGAGAGGCCTGGTAACGGGCGGAACGGAGAGGCCTAGTAACGGGCGGAACTGAAAGGCCTGGTCACGGGTGGTCAGAACTACAGAAACATATGGGTGGACACAGTAGGAACTCCACTTTAGTGTCGGTGTGTAGACTGTAGTCCAAATTCGCTGTTCAGCTGCAGTTGAGTCTGTGTAAAATGTCCAATAGGCCGGTTAGTCTGCGTAATGTGCTAATACCACATATTATCGTATCAAAAATAAACACACATATTATACAAACTTTGGAGTGATCCTGCAACAAGCACATAATCGAAAGAACAAACGTGTAGCATCACAGCTTAGAAACTACTTAACACCTATTTTATTTGGTGCGGTGCCGGGCTTGGGTCTCATGAAGATTTTAGTACAATAGAAGTGTTTTATATCGTATTATCGCATTGTATGTACACATATCCTACAAATGTATTCAAATGGCAATCAAACAAATATTTATGACAACGTCAACGCATCAAGCTAAATGCATTGGTACGCGTACACTTGTTAAGCTAACGGGATAGTTTAATGGTACCACGTGAAAATAAGGGCAATATAGATTACAAGATGTCAGAAACGTTTAAATTATGGATAAGAACGTTTAAGAAAAGGTTAAACGTATAACTAACGGCTCGGTTTGCACCCGTTACCTGAATATGTAAGCTAAAACGCGTAAACACATTATGTATCTAATCCCTTAAGTGGACAGATAAATTTCGTTTCCTCCTCGTTAATCCAAACGAGCGCATCGCCCTACTTCTTGGAACCCTTCTGCGCGGGCGATGCTTTCAGGGTAATAGGATCCGAGTAGCCAGCTTCGTCTTCTGTGTCCACCATTGACAAGTGTCCGTAGACATTTTCGGATTGTTTCTCAGTGTCCTTTGTTGTGGTGTTGGACACTCCAGCAAAGTCCAGGTAGTCGTAGGTATCGCCGGCGCCATCCGATGGTGAGGGTATCGCGGCTGGCACGGGGCGGCGGCTCCGACTCATGTCGGCGACGACCGACGACATCTTCACGTCGCTAAACGCAGCCGGTGCAACGGCCGCGTACGCGTAGCTATCGGTAGAGTCGTCCGTCGGTCGTACAGCACAGTTGCCCTGTGAGATCTCGGCATATGTTTCGCAATATTCGCTGTCGTTTGGTGGAGAATACGTAACGTCGTCGTATTGAACGTACGAGGGATCGTGTTTCTCCGTCTCCGGCGGCGGTGCAGGCAGACTGCGGGAGCGCATCTGTAGCGGCAACCCGTGCGACCCATTGTTCGCTTCGGGCAATCCGACTGGCAGATCCGACTTCTTTGTGTGCAAGAGGACGTCGGCCATCTTGCTCGAGCCCGCGTCCTTGGCTGTCTTCGGGTGGTGCTTTGGTTTTTCCGTCTTCCCCGACAACTCCTTGTGTATCTTTGACATGTCCTTCATCCGCTGGTCTTGCTCGCTCTTCGACGGCACGAAGGGAGCATGTGGTGTCTTGCGGGTGTCACCCTTCTCCTTTCCACCCGACAGTTTCCCGGCGAGCGGAAGCTTCTGTACAGATATGGGAATGCCATCCGTGCTGTCTTGGAATGATTTCACCTTATCTTTAACGTTTCCAACTTCCGGTTTTATGACTGGCGGTTTAGCGGTCTTGGAGCAGCAATTGGTGCTACAGGTACCTTCACTGGCTTCGCAGTGGCAGGCTTCGGTAGGACCGGAGAGACGACGACTGGCTTTGCAGTGGTCGGCTTTGGAGGGGGCGGGGAGAAAGCGACAGGCTTTGTGTTAGCCGCTGGTCTTAGAACTGGAACGGGTGACAGTTTTCTGTGGTTTTCGACAATTATCTCCCCACTGTCTCCGTCGTGTTGGTTCTCCCTCATCGCCATCGTTCGGTTGCGAACATCACTGAACAACTTGTCGGCCATTTCCGTCTTGAAGTTGAAGAGCCCCGCCCCACTGTTACAGCGACGACCGGCCTCGAAGGAGAACTGTGACGTACTACGTCCGTAGCGCCTGATGAGTCTGAAAATTTATGACAGTGGTATATATATATATATATATATATATATATATATATATATATATATATATATATATATATATATATATATATATATATATATATATATATATATATATATATATATATATATATATATATATATATATATATATATATATATATATATATATATATATATGTATATATATATCCAATCACTGGACAGAGGCTACACCAGTCACATGTCAGCAAAACAATCAAACCGCATTTTAAACATAGGGTTTCCAGTTGTTTGTTTATAAACAAAAACATTTATTAAATGTTGTCAAAACAGTATTACCTCTGACCAGAAATCTTTTAACCATGACGCCTAAACAGGGTGTATTTTAGTGACAGATGGGACACACAGCAACCATGATATGATTACAACAACAGTCATAATATAATATATATAATGGGTTGTACTATAAATAACACATTTCATAGTTGGTTGTTGATACTGAGTTGACAACACTGTCAAGAGTAAACATTTGAGCATAACACATAATTGCCTATGAATGTCTTACTTGTAAGGCCACTCATATATAGTTGACTTAGTTTCTGGGTCTGCCAGGCTTAGGTTGCAAAGGCGAATGTGCAGTTGGTACATCTTGTTTTGGGAGAGGTTGCAGCGTCTTGAAGCTTCGTTATCGTCAACTTCTACGGAGTAGGTCACCTCTGGAACTATGTTATCAGCAGTTCTATTATTGAAATACATCAGCCATAACTCAACAGATATTACACAACTGAAACCACACAGTTTTTTTAAACACAAAAAAGCATAATTTGGTTAAGTAAAACAAACTCAGCATAACAAATAAACACTACCAGAAATGACCCACAGTGCCTCTGATAGGAATCTTTACAATCAATTGGGATGAATTACATTACAGCTGTATATGAAATATATTATCAATTCAAATTCAAATTACAGACCAATTACAAATACAGATTCCACATTGAAATAAGAGTATGTGAGCCATATATACACCCAATACCAAAAATAATATTTATTTATTTTTATGCATATTATGGTATACAATAGCAAATAAATATAAGAACATAATTGTTTAACTAAAATATAATTTGGGTAACTAAAACAAACTCAGCATAAACAAACACTACCAGAAATGACCCATGGTGCATCTGGTCTTTACAATCAATTGGACTTGGGGTGAATTATGTACATTACAGCTGTATATCAATTCAAATTACACACCAGTTACAAATACCAATTACATATTGAAATAAAAGTATGTGAGCCATAGACACACTCAATGCTAAAAATAACATTTATTTTAGAGCAGCTTTATTTAATTTCTTATTACGGTATACAATAACAAACAAATGTGATATACACGAAACATTATATTTTATTGATTACATGTAGTGAATAATTTGAGTTAAATAAAGTTAACAAATTATGATGTAATTGAAAAGTAATTGAAACTGCCAGTAAAATTTTCACCAATTCCAACTACTTTTTAATACAAAACAACAATTCCAAACTTGGTGTTCAATTCCAATTATCATATAATTACAAAGTAATGAAGTCTGCATTACAATTCCAATGTAATAAAGTCTGCAATCAATTGTCGAGAGATTGTTTGCAGAACATTTGCATAACTGCAACAATGTATGCCTGATCTTAACTGGCAAATATTTAACATATTATTGTGTGAACAATGAATACATTATATACTAAAAATGGTGCTTATATTTAACAAAAACACAATGCTCGAATAAGATTATCGATCTAATGTTTGCATAATGTTGATAAACATGTCTAAGACCAAACATGTTTAAGATCTAATGTTTGCATAATGTTGATCAACATGTCTAAGACCAAACATGTTTAAGATCTAATGTTTCCATAATGTTGATCAACATGTTTAAGACCAAACATGTTTAAAGATACAATGTTTGCATAATGTTGATCAACATGTCTAAGACAAACATGTTTAAGATCTAATGTTTGTATAATGTTGATCAACATGTCTAAGACCAAACATGTTTAAGATATAATGTTTGCATAATGTTGATCAACATGCCTAAGACCAAACTTGTTTAAGATCTAATGTGTGCATAATGTTGATCAACATGTCTAAGACCAAACATGTTTAAGATCAAACGCATGTTGGCTTTATTTATTACTTATTATTATTATTATTTTGGAACATGGGTAAAAATCACATTTTGTAGGTGCTTAATTGTTCATTTTATTTAAATTATGTCAGCCACTTGTGGATTACGATGTACCACAACACATTATCTTAGCCGATGAACAGTGATACAATGATATATTATAATAGCTTCTAAAACATCAAAGGCAAACATAAAAACTGTTAACTAAAAAAACTTCAATTGTCCCTGTTGCAGTTCATCTAAACTAAATGCCTAGCTAAAAATATACTGTCTTATCCCTTGGTATCAATTCATCCAAACTAAATGCCTAACCCAAAATATGTTGTCTTATCCCTTGGTATCAATTCATCCAAACTAAATGCCTAACCCAAAATATGTTGTCTTATCCCTTGGTATCAATTCATCCAAACTAAATGCCTAAGCAAAAAGATGTTGTCTTATCCCATGGTATCAAATAATCCAAACAATGATAACAAGCCAATTGCTTGTGAAAAGTTGCCACAGTAGCATGAGGCTGCATGACACAGACAGGGATAAGACTCTTATCCATTAGCATCAATTCATCCAAACAAAATGCCTAACTCAAAATATGTTGTCTTATCCCATGGTATCAATTCATCCAAACCAAATGCCTAACTCAAAATATGTTGTCTTATCCCATGGCATCAATTCATCCAAACTAAATACCTAACTCAAAATATGTTATCTAATCCCTCCCTGAGGTTTAGGTGTCACATGGTCTTAGCAATTAGAAGATTTGAAGCTGGTTTAACATATAAAAGTGTGGCTTAGGAAATAGGTTTTTATTAACTCCTACGCCAAAATAACAACAACCTACTGATGATGTTCATAAGTAACACTAAACGGTAACACTGTATTATTGGTAGACATACTCATGTATTAAACACCACCCCTGGCATACAGTTATAAAGTCTAACTCATTAAAATGATGCTGATAGCAAAGCTGGAAGAATGATTTTTTTTAGCAAAGCAGGGTTCATACAGAGTAGGTGAAGTCAAATTCACGAACATTCAAGAACGTTTTTTAGGAGCGCACCACGTGAAAATTAATTAATAAACAATATTTCATGTCAAAACAATTAATGAATTATATACAAATACAATAATGCAAAACAAGCTAATTGCTTGTCAAAAGTTGCTACACTAGCATGATGCTGCATGACACAGACCGCGTCATGATTCATGGGTGAATCATAAGTTCATAACACAGTTACACACTCCCTTGAGTGTGGACAGCTTGACATGTAGATCCTGGTTGTTAACAGCCAGTTTATTGCATTTCCGCTTGGCAGACTGTTACATAGCGGTGCTCTTTACAAAAAGGCTAAAGTCGCGTTTCTTTTCTGCACTGAAGCAAAAAATCGTCAGAACACTTATTGAGTGAGCTCAGCATTGTCATTCTCCAGATGTTGCCTCTCTGCCTTCAATTCAGTTCAGTTCAGCCTGTTGAGACTCCTCCAGAAACACAGTGTGCTTTGAATGTTATGCTCGGCATGATGCCAGAAGTTCTCTTGTTGATGTCTACACCCATCATACCACCAACTGATGTCACGTGATCATTCACGATGCGCTCAGCAATTAATGTTTCATGACACATGTTCATATGCTCCATCTGTTGTGACTGTTGGCTTTTGCGTGCAAGTGCACATTTTCCACTATTGGTGATTGAGATCCTTCATGAGCCAATCTTTATATTTATCTTTATATCTATAGTAGCCATTCATCCCTGAATTTGCTATCGCCGTGAAAACGGGGCATTGCAATTACCAAGCAAAAACCTAACAACTTCTAAAGAATGCAATATACTATTCACGATTCGAAATACTGGACTATTTAAAATTATCAAGATGGACACTGATATATATATATATATATATAAAATGACACAGGAAGAAAAAATTTTATTGGTTCCCATTTGCACGTGGCAGGTCTACTAGTGACATATGTGGCATATATGGAGATTTATTAGAAAGAACGAATCTTACTGGTTCCAGTTCGCCCATGGCATGTTTACTAGCGACATCTGGTGATTATGGCCAAAATATTTTTGTAATGATAGAAATAGAACATTCAAGAACATCGCTATAAATTCAATAACATTCAAGGGTACTTAAATGACATTTTCAAATTCAAGAACATTCAGGGATCTGTGCGAACCCTGGAGCAAAATCATGGAGCATACAGAATTTGATCGATACTCAACTGTAAAGGTTGGATTACACAAACGATTTTTATCCCGATCTACTGTGCGAAACTGTGTTGTGCGATGACGTGCAACTAAAGTGTGTGTGTGAGCTTATATGAGCATCATGGTTAGACACTGTGACCTAGATATTGACATGTGTCACTCTCAATTTTATGAAAGGTCATGATGGTTGCACCTGTTGTCAGTAGTTTTTTGCTTCAAAATTATGGTCAACCATTAGCAAGATTGGAACCAATTCTCCCCGACACAACTGTTCCAAAATTTGGCCTCGCTAATCAGTCTCATGCAAGTGTTTACACGACTGATTGTTGCAATACAACATTGCATGACACAACATTGGACGACAAATTGAAAAAAAATTGCTCATATAAAAGGACATTTACATTGAAACCACTCTGAATTAAATATAACATGCTGGACACATGGAATGATGGGAGTGCAGTGGAGGCTAGAAAGAAAAGAAGAAGACCGATATTGAGATGGGAGGATTGCACGAAGAGAGATTTGGTGGGAGTTGTAGGAGAGTAGAGAATGATAGGAAGGGATAGGTGGAGTGGAGACGATGGTAGAGATGGCAGTGAAAAAGGATCAGCGATGAAAAAAGAAGAAAACAACAAATCAAGGACCAGTAGCGATGCCCGTCTCACTCCACATCACACGTCAAGGACACAGAGAGCAACATTGTAAAACAGCTGCTATGTCCTACGCACCTTCTTCGACAGAGTCATAGATGGCATTTTGGAGGGTGACGTTTTCCAAGGTGTCTGTTTTTGAATGTGCCTCTTCCTTTTTGCCCTGCTCTGACTTAAATTTTGTTGCCATCAATGCCATCAACCACTGATCCATGTCGTCAGCTGATTGTGCCGAAAACAGGACCACCTTTGGACAAAAAACCAAATTCACAATAAGATGTCTTTTTAAAAAAGCAACATAATCAATGGCAAAAGATGAATCGCTTTAATTTGTTGATGTATTTTGTGTAAATTATATATGGGTAAATATGGGTGTAAAGACAATAATCAACAACAAAGGCTTGTTTTAATAGCAACTTTAAAACATGTTAAATAACAAAATAAGTAAACGTTTATGAATAATACACAATTTTGATTAAAAAACCTCTGTAGTGGGAAATAGTAATGTTCAGTTACTTATGACTGTGTATGTGTTAGTGATATATATATATATATATATATATATATATATACATACATACATACATACATACATACATACATACATACATACATACATATATATATATACATATATATATATATATATATACATATATATATATATATATATTAATGATGTCAAGAGCACATTTCTAACTGGTTTTCATGTAGTTCATCCATGGTTGAAAAAAATCATGAAAAAAATCATGATTTTTTCGAAAAAATCTATTAAACCAGATTTTTTCGATTAAACCGGATTTTTTTCGATTAAATCAATTTATTTGATTTTTTCAACATTCTCCTTGGAGCATCTTTTACACTTTGCTCGGCAACCCGTTTTACCAATTTGTACAACTTTCTCAAAATAATTCCACATAGAATCTAGTTGACATGGCATGGTGACACAACCAGTCAACCACAATGTGCAATAGCAATGACCATCAGAATGTTCTGCCTACTAACTTACTAAGCCTAGATACCAGACTGCCCTGCGTCATGCCTTGCTGCCCTTATTCCCTGGCTTCTCAGTAGGATTGGCAGTCCCTTCCCTCAAGAAATATGTGGCTTCACCGTGAAGCCACATATCAACTGATTAAATCAAAGCTTGCAATTAGCTGCAGTCAGTTGGTCCTTTGCAGGTGACAATACAGATAAAGGTATGCCTCTCTGCCCTCTTCCCATTCAGTCAAAGTCATGCCTCGGTGATCACATAATCTGAAATTTTTTTTTTCAATCGAAAAAATCAATATCTTGATTTTTTCATATTGATTTAATCGATGATTTAATCGATGATTTAATAAATTTGATTAAATCAACGCAACGTCTGTTCATTTGTGGCTGACCAGAACAGAACAGAAGAGGAATAAATTCCGACCTTTTTTTGTATGGAAAACTATATTTAAAAATTCTTCAAGTGAATGTTCTTAACACTTATACCAGGTGAGCACTAGCATATACATGAATAAGCTGTTAGATGGATAAGATAAGATACATATTTTGCAGACTTGGGGCCGAAGTAATTTTTTAAATACTTGCACTGGTAGAAATTATGGTCAAGTACTCGTATATGTGTTCAATGTACTCAGATTTTATGAGTACATTACCAGCATATCTGAGTACTTTTTCAATATGATATTGTGAACATTATTTTATTTCTTATTTTATAAAATAATTAACAACTATAAAAAAATTTCAAAAAGTATGGTAGCGAACTGTATTACCTGCATATGAATCAAATAAAAAATATTTTATGTTCTTGCATGCATCTCAGCTGAGGTTTATATGTTTTCTAATCATTAAAACTATACTTTTATTATGTCAATTCTATTGCAACAACCATTATATTAATTGCAATATAACAGCCCCTCATTTGTAATAATTAGTATTGTTACATTTAGTAGATGTGGTTTCATTTTTACTTGGTATTGATGAGTTTTTATAAATTCATACCGTGGCTCACTTTTCTGCACATCGAATGCACTGAAGCCACAAAGGCTTTGCTTCAAGAGGCAGCATCTTTTGGTCAGAAACCCCAGTTCATATCCATAGTTGTACTAGTTGCCAGTACAGGCCATAATCGTTGTGTTTGTTTAATTAAGCCAGGAAGTCCAGTAAGCCCATAAAGAAATGGTCATTCATCAGTTAGCCATAAAATGCCTTTGTTGCTCTCACAAATATATTCATATATCATATATATTTAATGGTTATATTTCTTTATTTCTTTTTTCTGTTTATGTTATGCTATAATATATATTTTGAAAAATATTTTCAATTTAAATACATTTTAACCCATATTTGAATGCATACCCTGAACATTTGCATTTGAATGCGAATCGCACCTTTGGATGGAATGCAACCCCCAGTTTGGTCCAAAACATAAATAGTTTTTTTTTACAGTTTTCCTCATGAAAAAGTTTGATCAACTGCTGTTGCATAGTCAACTCTTCCTGAATTATATAAATTAATTCACAATGTTTATTTTAAAAATACATTATTATTACTAATACTATTCAGAGTTACTATAATATCATACAAGATGTACTCATACTCGTGGAAATGTACTCATACTCAGCCATCACCAATGTACTAGTACGTGTACTTTATTCATTAAAATGTACCCCAGGTCTGATATTTTGTATGTGAAATATGATGAAGTACAATATCACATTTCATTCAATTTACTAAGAAACAGTCAACAACACGTGGGCACATGTCTTTCAGAAGAAACACTAGAAGACACTGGTCATTTACCTGATGTATATACCCGTGAGAAAGATTTCTACAGAGGAATATGGAAATATCTCCATACATATATGATAATACTCCAAATAATATGTTTTAATATTACAATTTTTGTGATGCTGGCTAAAATTACTTTTAGAGAATAAGGGAGTAGTCTTGATTACCAGTGAAGAGAAAAGGCGTTTTACAAACCTTTTTCTTGACGTTGCACACAATCTCAAATGTATACTTGTGCTGAGGGATGTGCCCTGATTGTTCACTATTCCTTATCGTCTCAATGTCGTCGATGCAGTATGTTTTCTGTGGAGACTGTTTTGCTTTGAAGTTCATCTCATCCTGATAGCAGTCAAGTCGTGCTTTGGTGGTCGGCGAGAAACCATTGAGGACGTAGAACCGCTGTTGCCATTTCTGCACCTGAAAGCAGTGTTTGTGTACAGGTGGTTTTATATTCGTAAGCCAGCAAATTTTCTCCATGCCAGTAGACTTCATAGTTCTAACAATGCACAAAACACAATTAAATTATTAAAAAACTATGAAATGCAAGCACACCAGATGTTTCTAATTATAGCCAATTAAGTTATATATAATTGTCCTGTTTTCTAGGACATTTAAATATGATCTAATACATATCCTTCCAAACCTGCTTGCAGTTTAATTGAATTCCTCAACTAATCATTTACAGTTTTGTTGACACAAATATACACTAGGCTTAATTCTAAGTGTCACCCCTAAAACTATGACTATTCGTGGATACCGTTACGTTATTATTACCGTACGTAATGCGTGGAGGAAGTTAGTTTGGTTAGGCGTGGCCATGTAAAATCAACATATTAAGTTATATTTTTTGAGGAAAAAACACTTTAAAATTGGGATGCTATGACCCCAGCTATGTTTGAGAACCACATTATGCACATGTTAGTGACATCAACAAAACAGTTATTGCATTCCCATCAATAATTATAACGTATTTATTCAAGTGAATCCCGATATCGCCAAAAATCGTTAATTTCAGATTTTGCTCTGTCAAAAAACGTTATTCTAATGTTAAGGCATGTACATAAACCAAATGCAACAACGTCAGGTAAAATAAAGAGCAACTGTAGTAGTAATATGCAGTGGTAAGTTAAAGAGGAAGTAGTATAAACTGGAAATGGAATATCATTATCATCGAGTCCGACATCACCAAACTTACGTTTCCAGCCCCGGTGGCAAAAACGTGCAGGGTGCCTTCCTTGACGCACTTTGCCATCGCGCAGCAAATCTTCTGTCTAAATCAACCGGGAAATCATAACTTAATTAAGTCTCCAACCCAAATTTGTAAGGTTCCAAACTTGCATTCGCCGCACAAACTTCTAATGAAGTTCGGAACTTCCTTGTTGATGTCCGAGCCTGTCTTGTAGTGCTCCCGGAAGTAAAATGACGGGTGTTGTATGACACTTCTGATCCACCATGTGGCGCCACTGGTTTTTGCAAATGGGCCGCGTTCGGACAAACCGTTGCGGTCTGACTACAGCGCAGTTGCTGGTCATGGAATTAACTGGAACTAGCCATAGGATGTTTTCAATTTATATCAAGTGTCTTGGTCATCCATGCACGTCGCCCATGCATGTCCTCATAATAGTCGGAATGCCCCTCTTGTCCGAAATGCCACACTGATGGTCGGAATGCCCTACTTTGATGGTAGCGAACTGTAATGTGTTATAATATAAAACCAAGGTTATTTTATTAATCAGTCACTATATATATAATATATATATATATATATATATATATTTGGTAATTACATATATAATTATACAAACGTGGTAAATTTGATGCACAGGAATCATATCTAGCACTACGTGCATTCGAATATTATGGCCTATGCATACTTTTCACATGGAGGTATGCCATTAAACATAATGGTAAAAGTAATAATGAAAAGACAATAAATAACAATGAACATTTCATTCTGTTCATCAGCAACACATCGCAACCAAGAAAATAGCATGCGATGCATTATATTAAATAACTTTGTTCATTATTCATTCCGCAAAAGTCACTTTATTATGTTGCAGAACAGCACTATTAGTTATAACAGTCCAGAAGTCACCAAAATCCTCGCATGTATATATAGCAAGTTGCAATGTCTGTAAAAGCAGCTTGAAGGCTTACATTCGCCACATCAGTGAGCACCATACAGTAAACAACAAAGTGTATTATTATAGACTAAGCCATGATTTATAAAATCCAGCAAGAATGAATCTATATTCACATATTACATTAACTAATACTCATTAATACAATCATATGCACATAACTAAATAATTTACATTGTCACAGTAGCGAGTAATATATATAACTACATTTTAAAGTGACTCGTTTTTTTACCGAACATCACGACATCACACCACTGCACGCTTCCACTATATCAATATATTAATACTCTCTCCGTCAGATTCACACCATTTTCCACCATTAAATGTACAGAATGTGGATTGCTGGAAGTTTCAAGAAAAGGCAAAACATATAAAAGGTGGAGGTAGAGGAACAATTCAAGAATAGGCAGACAGTTCACATGAATGACACAGAGAAGATTACATAAAAATTACACAGGAATGATATACAGAAAATATTAGTCATGTACAAACATACACACCCCAACCAATCGCTTCTCTGCCATACTAATCTTCTGCAATTTGCATAAGACGGATATATCTTTGAAGGTATACGGACTTGATGTTCGAGTGGAACTCAATCTATACCTTTCATGAAATTCGTTAGGTACATTCCAATATACGGATACATAACTATTCAGCATATAGATGACGTTAAAACTATAATAATTTTATTAAAATGCATTTGGGCAATTAATACTGCGTTTCTAAAGTGGGCTTGCTATAGAGCTTTCACAGTCGATTCACGTTATGTATATATATTTTGTGTGATTAGCTTATTAATTATTCACATGCTCAGAGCAGAAATAAAACGTTATTCAAAAGTAACAATTGTGAAATACTATAAGTATTGTTTTGGTGTAGTATACTATTAGATATAGTTTATATCTTAGTATACATAGTATGTTTGATAGTAATCATATCAGTGGGGCATTCCGACCAAGCGGTTGGAGCATTCCGACCACGCCGGTTGGCGCATATTATTGCTACTGGCGCATTCAGGGAGAGGTGCATTCCGACCGGGATCATTTTGTCCCAGTATCAGCGTTAACAAATTATATAAACATTCCAAAGAATTATGTTGACACACATTGAACACATGTTATGATGTATCATACTACAACTGGTATATTATTTTCCAGGCTACAGCTGTACTTAGAAACCATTAGCGTCGACTAATGGTCGCGCCCGAACGCGGCCCATGCTGATATGTGGCGGGAAGCGAAACTTCCGGTACTGTTGCTTGGCATAATTGTGAGTAATGTTTAGATTGTTTTCCGATAATCTCTACGAGTATGAGCAATACATTATAACGTGAACAACATGAGCCTTGATTCGGTACTTTTGCAGTTTAGGCTTTAGCGCCCCACCCTAAAATAGGCTAAATAACCACGAAAACTGTCACGTACAGTCGGCGGCAAGGGCCAGGCTTTGCGATGGGTGATGTTCTTCGGAACACTTCGGCGACCATTATAAAGCTTCTTTGGATTTCTGGAAATTTTTTTCTACAATGTCAATAAAAAAGGGTGTATATTTACGAGATATATCTTAAATTTAACATCAACAACAGCTGACGGTATTTAATACACTGAATATGCATTTCATGTTAGTAATTACTACACATTAAAAAAAATTATTATCATTAATGCACTTTAACATTATGATACAATACATAATATTTTATTATGTTTTCAACTGTTATATTTGTAATTTATGTAAGATATCTTGGAGCACTTTTAATAAATGATTATTAAGGTGCTATACTAATAATATGTTTATTTCAGACAAAAAAGTCCACACAAGTATATATATATATATATATATATATATATATATATATATATATATATATATATATATATATATATATACAAGTGACTATATAAATATACACACCTGTTGTGCAGTAAAATTACAAATAAAAAGTGTTAAAATAATTGACATAAAGCGGATTATCCCACCTTTCTAAACACCATCAACAGCTAAATATTAATCGAATGTGTTCATTAAAAGATTTGACGTACTTTGTGGCAAACATATAACTTGTACTACAACAGGGCAACCAGTTGTGTAAAATTCTAAATCTGTTGTTATATGTGCTCTTCCTCCTTGTTCCCTGCTGTACAGGGGTGAGGGTGTGCTCTTCCTCCTTGTTCCCTGCTGTACAGGGGTGAGGGGCAGGTAAAATATTGTCGAGCCACTCTTTCTGTTCTTTCTTTTCATAGTTTTCTATCGGCTGCTCCCTCTCTCCATCTTTCATCCTCCCCGATCTTCTCATGTCCCTCCTCACGCAGTCCTCCCATCTCAGCTGTGGCCTTCCCCTTTTCCTGTGTCCTTGATGTTTTTCCACCTCTGCTCTCTTTGCTAACTTGCTTGCATCCAATCTTACCAAGTGGCCTGCCCATCTCATCCTGCTTCTCACCAATCTTCCTGTTAGGCTGCATTGTATCCCAACCTCTTTCCTTAGGTCGTTCATCCTTCTTCTGTCCACCCTCTTTGTTCTTGTTACTCGTCGAACCCAGTTATTCTCACACACTTGCAGCTTCTGTTGTTGTTGTTCTGTCAACGCCACTGTCTCCAGACCATACAGGCATGCTGGTGTAACACATGTTCTCAGGACTTTCCCTTTCAGCTTTTTTGAAATTTTTCTGTCCAACATGACTCCCTCTACCTTTCTCCAAGCATTCGATCCCGCTTGTGTTGGACGTTGCACTTCTGCCGCTGTTATATGCGTTTATATAATGCGTTTCAGACTCTTGTTTTTTATCAACCCAATATTTTTTTTTACTGCCCTGGAATTACTTTGAGCCTGACAAAATATAGCATAATTATATTTTTGCTGACTATCCGAAATAAAAAGGTGCTTCCCGCACTAGCTGAATTTAGACACTTTCCCACAATGAGTGCGGACACGCACTTCTTTCAAGTGCTTAACACAGGCTAAGACTGACAGTAATAATTGACGTTGTGAGTTATTGATTGTTGAAACAAGTTATATCTGTTTGCCGACTTTGATGAAACCAGAGGGTGATCCAGTTTTCCTAGGTAAGATGGAGGTGGAGGACAGGAGAGGGAAGGGAGAGCTAGCATATACAATAGTGTAACATTAGTTTCAACAATGTAATGCACACACAGAATATAGACATAAAATTTGTTTTATTAAAAACATATGGTAACACTTGCCGGTGAAAAAGCTCCAGTGCCAGTGAAAAAGGATGTTCTCATAAAGGTCAATCACACTGGGCAGCTGCTCGTGTGACTATAATATTTATATACTGCTTGCACAACCATAAAATTATACCTTATCTGGTATATTTCAAAGAAATTAAATTGGTGAAATGTTAAAAAAGATGCATTATTGTGATGTTTACATTCTTGTTTTTATGATGTATATTATTTATTTTTATTGTTATTAAACAATTATAACACGCCATGTATCCAGGTGAAACACCTGCTCAGAGGCGCTACGTTTGCACAGATATAAGTAAAATGCATTAAAATGGGCGTATTCTAGATAAAAAGCATATATTCTGTGTGAGATCTAGGACAATTAACAGTGATTCTAACAAAATGATGCAAATTTGGAGGAAACAAACGTGTTGCCAGTGTTTCTTGGTCAGGTTTATTTTGAGGGTTGATAATACATGTTTTACCTAAGTTTATGTGTAGCTTTCTTAGGCTGTTGCCAGTAGCATAGTATTCCTACAAAACTATGACATGAAAAAATAAGATACGTTATGCTAAACTTTAATTGGAATAACTTACGTAAGTTGCCATCCTGCAGCAGCCAGAACCTGACTGCAGGAGAAAGACAGGCGGCTCGCCCATTGAGCCTGACCATGGGGTCTAAATAAAATGTGTTGTACTGGAAAGTACTGTTTTTATCTGTTAAATAATTTTTTTTCATATATGTCAAGTGATAGGTTGCCTCCAATTCTGCGTCCTTGCCCTCAAAACATTTTCACGTGCTCAAATTTGTCCTGTTTTCAGACTCGGCACCTTGCTCTTTTTAAAACCTAGGCAAATTTGTCCCGTTTTCAGACTCGGCACCTTGCTCTTTTTAAAACCTAGGCAAATTTGTCCCGTTTTCAGGCTCGGCACCTTGCTCTTTTTAAAACCTAGGCAAATTTGTCCCGTTTTCAGGCTCGGCACCTTGCTCTTTTTAAAACCTAGGCAAATTTGTCCCATTTTCAGGCTCGGCACCTTGCTCTTTTTAAAACCTAGGCAAATTTGTCCCGTTTTCAGGCTCGGCACCTTGCTCTTTTTAAAACGTAGGCAAATTTGTCCCGTTTTCAGACTCGGCACCTTGCTCTTTTTAAAACGTAGGCAAATTTGTCCCGTTTTCAGACTCGGCACCTTGCTCGTTTTAAAACGTAGGCAAATTTGTCCCATTTTCAGACTCGGCACCTTGCTCTTTTTAAAACGTAGGCAAATTTGTCCCGTTTTCAGACTCGGCACCTTGCTCTTTTTAAAACCTAGGCAAATTTGTCCCGTTTTCAGACTCGGCACCTTGCTCTTTTTAAAACCTAGGCAAATTTGTCCCGTTTTCAGACTCGGCACCTTGCTCTTTTTAAAACCTAGGCAAATTTGTCCTGTTTTCAGACTCGGCACCTTGCTCTTTTTAAAACCTAGGCAAATTTGTCCTGTTTTCAGACTCGGCACCTTGCTCTTTTTAAAACCTAGGCAAATTTGTCCTGTTTTCAGACTCGGCACCTTGCTCTTTTTAAAACCTAGGCAAATTTGTCCTGTTTTCAGACTCGGCACCTTGCTCTTTTTAAAACCTAGGCAAATTTGTCCTGTTTTCAGACTCGGCACCTTGCTCTTTTTAAAACCTAGGCAAATTTGTCCTGTTTTCAGACTCGGCACCTTGCTCTTTTTAAAACCTAGGCAAATTTGTCCTGTTTTCAGACTCGGCACCTTGCTCTTTTTAAAACGTAGGCAAATTTGTCCCGTTTTCAGACTCGGCACCTTGCTCTTTTTAAAACCTAGGCAAATTTGTCCCGTTTTCAGACTCAGCACCTTGCTCTTTTTAAAACCTAGGCAAATTTGTCCTGTTTTCAGACTCAGCACCTTGCTCTTTTTAAAACCTAGGCAAATTTGTCCTGTTTTCAGACTCAGCACCTTGCTCTTTTTAAAACCTAGGCAAATTTGTCCTGTTTTCAGACTCAGCACCTTGCTCTTTTTAAAACCTAGGCAAATTTGTCCTGTTTTCAGACTCAGCACCTTGCTCTTTTTAAAACCTAGGCAAATTTGTCTTGTTTTCAGACTCGGCACCTTGCTCTTTTTAAAACCTAGGCACATTTGTCTTGTTTTCAGACTCAGCACCTTGCTCTTTTTAAAACCTGAAGTAGGGATACACTAAAGTGTAATCAATTGTTTTAAGGGAGGCAACTGAAAGAAAATGGTTAACTTTATTTATTGCGTTTAGAGCACTGGTCAGCTTGTTTTTGCATGCATTTATGTGTTCTTGCCAATCAAGGCTTTCATCTGTATGAAAGCCTAGACATTTTGTAGGCTGAATTATCAGTATTACTATTAGTATTGCAACATTGTTAGGCTCAATTCTTCATTTTGAATAGAGCAAGATTTAGAGAATAACCTGCATTTTGTCTTTGAAATATTTAAGGATAGCTTATTCGCATGAAACCAGTCAGCTGATAATTCAAGTTCGTTATTCACATCTTTATGTAGATCATTTATTTGTTTTCCAGTTGTGTATATATATCTATATAATATTTTTTGCTCATGACACTATATATAGTGTCAACTATATATAGTGTCATCAGCAAAAAATATTGTTTTGCACTGTTTTTTAACACAAAACGGAAGATCATTTTTATATAAAATGAACAAAATCGGACTGAGAATAGACCTCTGTGGGACACCATATGTGATATCCTGCTGAAGCGAATTATTATTATTGCATATTGTTTCCTTGTTGTGAAATAGCTCTTAAACCACATAAGTTGAATACCCCTTATTCCATAGAATTTACATTTATATAATAGGATTTGGTGGTCAATTGTATCAAAAGCTTTACTTAGATCCAAAAAACACTAAGGACTGAGTCTTGTTTCTAGTGCATTTATAACATTGTTTGTAAGAACGGTTATAGTATTAATGGTTGAGTTTTTCTCACGAAAACCCTATTGGTTATTATTCAATGTGTTATTTGTTTGTATAAAATCACAGGTCCTTCTATTTATAACTGTTCCCAATATTTAAAACATTGAAGGTAACAATGATATAGGTCTATAATTGGGAAACTCGTCTTTAGCTTTTGACTTGTAGACAGGTGTCACTTTTACAATGTTTAATTCATCAGGTACTGCTCCCTCAAATATTGACTTATTTGTCAAAATAGCTATTGGTAAGATTATTTGCTCACTGACTACTTTAACAAGGTAAGAACTAAGATTGTTATAACCAGAAGTTTTCTTAGATTGGAGAAACATAATAATTTGCCTGATTTCATTTGCATTGGTTGGCTTCATAAAAAACTTTTAGGATTTTTGGTAAGATAATTCTGAAGATATTGGGTAAATTGTATTGTAGGCTCGGGGATTGCGTTTGCATGGTTTGGTCCATTGTAATTTGTAAAACAAAATGCACAATGTGTTCGAAATTTGGTCAGGGTCCTTAATTAAATCGTTATTATATTTAAAATTAGTGGGCATGCCTGATTTATCATTGTTTTTTTTCCCATTCATGCTTCGAAGTAATTTCCACGTCTTTTTAGAATCGTTCTGAACAATGTTCAATTGATTACCATAGTAAGTTGTTTTAGCAATGTGGTTTAACTTACTATAAATATTTCTATATACATATCGGATGTAGGCAGAATGGGTCTTTGATTTGCCGATACGTTTTCGATAAAGTTTGTTGGATGTTAATGGAAGATGTCATTAGTCTATTGGTCATCCACTCATTACGTATTTGGATTTAATTTTAAGTTTTTTTTCCGGTTGTGAGTCAGTTGCTGTGTTCACCAGCGTCAGATTTCATTCCATATGTTCAAACTGTTTATTTGTCTAAGCCTGGTCCTAGGACAAAGCAAGGGCAAGGACATGGACCAAGGGCAAGGTAATGTAATGAAATCATTCACCCGCGTTATCTTACTTGAGTTGTGTTATGATATTAAAACGTGTGACACAAAGTTGATGTTGTTGATAAACCTCTCTGCTTTTGTCAGTTGATAAAATGCAATTAAATAAAGTGCGTTTCCCTTTTCCAATGAAGAGGCTTAATCTTTTTTACAATCCACTGTGAGGATCTAACTATAATCGAGCTAGCGTATGTTTGTGTGTAGTTATGTTAACGTTTTCCTCCTAGATGTTTCACAAAAATACATTTGTTCACTTTCAAGTAACTTTAGTGATATATCTGACATGAAATACGCGTTTATTGCACCATGTGTTTTTTGCAACTTAATAAAGTTAAAAAATAGCCTAAATGAAATGATAAAGTACGCATTCGACGATGGATCACGTATATATGAATGTTGTCTACTTAGATTTTCAGAAAGCTTTTGATAAATTGCCACATCAAAGAATGTTGTTTTTAAAACTAAAACTCACACTGTAGGGGATGATATAGTAAACTGGATAGAAACATGAATTATAGAAGATAAGGAGATTAAAAACTGCCGCCGCTGCTGGTCGTCATCGTGCATTGATTATCCTTAGCCTGTTTCATAAGTTATATGTTGATTTCTTTGTTTCAAGGTATGCGCATTGAAGGAATTGCTGTATTGAAGAATACACGGACAAACACAGATTGCAACTGAAACGCTTTGCTTGACGGGCCATGTCTGACGCTATGCCGTATGTTAGTTCTACCCCAGCGTGTGATTCACAAGGAATCAAGTTCACTACAAAAGAAGTCTTCATATCCACACTTAAGAACGTGGCACCAGAAAACATGACCAACAGTGTTGCGTATGAAATGTTCACTCAATTGAAGAGGAACAAATGCAAGAGCAAGATCTGTATTAATTGGCGGGACGTCAAGTTAGCAGTGGCGTTGATTTATGGAGAAGACCCAAGCTCTTGGACGGAGAGTCACATTTATTTAAACTTTTCGCGAGTGAAATTAAAACACAATAGAATCAGATCGTCAAAAGTTAAATTGAAGGAGTATATGACAAGGCAATGAAATTTGCCTCCGAAACTAAAACAGATGCCCACTGATCTAGGAGTCAACGTTCAAACAACAGGGCAACCAGATCCATCAACACTTGACGAGTTTAGTGGACAGGTAACGAACATGAGTTTGCTCAATCTCATAATAGAAAACAAGAACAGGCTGGGTGTTGCAAAACAAGAAAACAAACATTATGAACAGTATGCTTGTTGTGAAACAAGAAAACAAGCATCTTGTGGACAGTTTGTGTGTTATGAAACAAGAACACAAGGATCTTGTAGACAGTCTGTGCGTGGTAAAACAGGAAAACAAGCATCTTGTGGACAGTCTGTGTATTGTGAAACAAGAACACAAGGATCTCATGGACAGTCTGTGTATTGTAAAACAAGACAACCAAAGTCCTAGCGACAAAAATATTATCCTTATGGACACATTGGATGTTGTAAAACAAGAGTACTGTGATCAAGTGGGCATTGCTTATGTGGTCAAACAAGAAGACGACAGCTTTGTGGACACAACCGAGATCGGCCTGGAGAGATGGGTTGTTGTGGAGCAGGAAAACGTATAACAGGAGACACATGGTCTGAATATTACAAACTGAATTGATCTGGTGTTTTCACCAAATGGGTAATTAAACATTTCAGAAAAATTAATAAATCAAACTCGACTCTCAGCAATCTGGCATTTTGGAAAAGCACATGAACAAGTCAAAGTGCAATTAATTTTCATAATTCCGAAAGTTATAGCGGTTCTTACGATTGTAAAGGAACATCTTAACTATTAAAACATGTTAAGTTTCTTGCCATCCATTGTCATTATTTGACTGGCGTGCGGGGCAAGTTTGGCCAAATCCACATATCACCCCTTATGGTGGTCGCGTATGTTCGTAGTCCAGAAAACGTGTGACCTTACGTAGTGGTCTGGGGTGGTTTGGTCGTCACCACGTTTTGCTACAACAAAATCGACCCAGTGGCACCGCCTAACGAGTGAAACTGGTATACATGCACATTGACACTATTGTGGATATGAGAACCGGGCAAAGTGGGGGTAGTGTCTTCACTTGTAACCATTTTATTGTTCTTAATATTTGTGATTGCATAAAGCACATGTTATATATATATATATATATATATATATATAAATTGTAATGAACGAACCAGTGTGGCGGTTTTGTACATTCTGCGAATTCCTCGCCGCTAGGACCAATCGTCTGACGCTTGCCTCCTTTCCATGTATTCAATTTAGCGTTGCGTACAAGGAACATCATTTTCATGCTTCGGCATAAACGGTCATTTGATTGATAGTGAAGTCCTGCACCACGTATTCGGCGGTGGATGATGGTTTGAACCAATACCAATGATGCGGTTTTGGACTTCGAGAACTTATGATTAATACCATCACACGTTTGAGTACCATTAATGGTGCCAGTTTCTGCATAATATTAAAGTGCCTATATATGCCTCGTACCGCGCCATATCACTGTCCATAAGCGAACATGTTAGTCCTACCAACCTTGCCGCCTCAATGCATTTTCTTCCCGTTGCGTTATCATGTTTTATTAATAGTTTCTTTTAATGACAAGCCACGTACAGTACAATGAAAATACACGTGTATTATTGATAGCTAGACCCTGGGCGATTATGGGGTGTTTCACTAATTCTCTCGCTTTGCTTATCGAGCCAAACCAAAGTGCGTAGATAAATGAGACATTGCCGTAACGGAAACACTATTTAGTGCCAACTAGTAGTGACATGAACGTTTCAGAACAGGGTGATATTAACTACGTCAGAGGGGCTACACAGAGGTTTAACAATGAACTACACTTTATAAATATAGTGCTCTATCTACACAACAACCACCCTACTTGGCTAGTCTCCTACATCTTTTAAATACCTCTAGTCACCTGATATCGTCTATTTCACGACAATTTAGCGTTCCCAAAACTAAGGTTACCTTGGACAACCTTCATTTCTCTGTAGCTGCGCCTATGATCTGGAATGAACACCCACCACTTTTGAATCACCTGAAACTATAGCTACGGAAAAAAAAACATCAAGACGTTTATTCCAAACTGCATTTCCGCCATACATCTTTGGTGATCCCTTGTTCTGATAATGACTTTTGCGCGTCCCTGTTCATGATTCTGTTTAGTTGCGCCCATGAGCACTGGTTCCTGGGGATATAGGCGCCATGGACGTTACTTATTATTATTACATTGAAACAGTTTAACTGCTGTAGTTATGTACAATTGCAAGCAGTGTGATTATGTTTAAACAGTTTAAACAGTTTAACTGCTGTAGTTATGTACAAGTGCAAGCAGTGTGATTATGCTTAAACAGTTTAACTGCTGTAGTTATGTACAAGTGCAAGCAGTGTGATTATGTTTAAACAGTTTAAACAGTTTAACTGCTGTAGTTATGTACAAGTGCAAGCAGTGTGATTATGCTTAAACAGTTTAACTGTTGTAGTTATGTACAAGTGCAAGCAGTGTGATTATGTTTAAACAGTTTAAACAGTTTAACTGCTGTAGTTATGTACAAGTGCAAGCAGTGTGATTATGCTTAAACAGTTTAACTGCTGTAGTTATGCACAAGTGCAAGCAGTGTGATTATGTTTAAACAGTTTAACTGCTGTAGTTATGTACAAGTGCAAGCAGTGTGATTATGTTTAAACAGTTTAAACAGTTTAACTGCTGTAGTTATGTACAAGTGCAAGCAGTGTGATTATGTTTAAACAGTTTATCTGTTGTAGTTATGTATAAGTGCAAGCAGTGTGATTATGTTTAAACAGTTTAACTGTTGTAGTTATGTACAAGTGCAAGCAGTGTGATTATGTTTAAACAGTTTAACTGCTGTAGTTATGTACAAGTGCAAGCAGTGTGATTCTGTTTAAACAGTTTAACTGCTGTAGTTATGTACAAGTGCAAGCAGTGTGATTATGTTTAAACAGTTTAACTGCTGTAGTTATGTACAAGTGCAAGCAGTGTGATTATGTTTAAACAGTTTAACTGCTGTAGTTATGTACAAGTGCAAGCAGTGTGATTATGTTTAAACAGTTTAACTGCTGTAGTTATGTACAAGTGCAAGCAGTGTGATTATGTTTAAACAGTTTAACTGCTGTAGTTATGTACAAGTGCAAGCAGTGTGATTATGTTTAAACAGTTTAACTGCTGTAGTTATGTACAAGTGCAAGCAGTATGATTATGTTTAAGCAGAAATGAAGCAATGTTGGGACTTCCAGTAGCCAATGGTGTAGCGTTTGATCACACTCGGTGCTGCCACCTGTATTGAATGTGTGTGCCAAGTGTCGGGAGTAGACCTTTGTAAGGTCCTAACTCGTATGCCCTGGGATTCAGTTCATAATTAGTATGAAGACATTTTTTAAAGTAAGTGGAGTGAAATTAAGTAAGACGTGGAGTGATCAAAATGCGGTTCTTCATTTTCTATTGTAAACAATTGTTCACCAATGCACCGACAGAGTCACCCGATGATTATTGTTCAATCATATTATTGTTCAATCATATTACCAACACCGATATCACGACAACGTGTAACTATTGAAAACGCAGTTTACTACATCAACATAATATAAGGCGAATAGTGTGCTCCTGTGTGGCGTGGTATCCGGTCATTGGGACTGTTCAAAGCCCTTCAACCTCACCCCGGCAGACATGTTCATTCCAACACAAACTAAACTCTTCTGGGAAGAGTTCGGCTACATTGCGTTTACTGCGTGAAAGCTATTCGTTCATAATAACCATTCTTTATAAGCAGGTACTCGTTAATATAGCTGAGTGAACAACCCAAATTGGAACGCCTTTGCTGGTGCTTCGAACGACAGCAAGATAATTCCAACCATGTCCTCTCGTTCTAACTATATTTGTTAATTACTATTAATATTTTATACTGTCTGCACAACAAATAGTTAATATTTTATAATCCAAGACATATTGAACTAAATCGTATGATCTACGCTACCTTATTTGATTATCTTAGTGGCTTAGTGCAGTATGGAAGTAGAAGTATTAGTAGAACAAGGAGCTCTACAAAACCACTGTCCATAACAAAACCATAAGAGTAGATAACACGTAACATTGTATTATAAACATAATTACGATTAAGCTAGCTTCCTCCAAATCTAGTGAACACGTACATAAATTGGAGTGTCTCGTTTCAGCTGTGGTAAGAACTAAACATGTTCTTAAAATACCATACGTGTCATCAAAATATCTCTCAGTATCCATGTGCTAGCATATGTTAACATTTACTATTTCAAGATTACGTTACGATAACTTATATTTGGGCAAATGGATTTTGTTTCGATGACAAGCGAAGTAATGTCCATCTTCACTTAAAAGTTTTATATTATGTGGGACTTAAAATGAGGCACATGTAGGCCTTCAGATTCATACACCATAAGCAGCAAACGCTGCATACAAAGCTACAGGATGGCAATGGTATGTGCAGTGGTCGTCTGTCTTGTCGTGTGTGACCACGTAGACCCGCAAATAAAATATATATATATTATATGTATATATGTGTTGATCGACCCTGTGTCTAGCTATAATACAGCAATTTACACTTTGTCACTGTTCCGCTTTGGCTTGTTCACCGTGGCGTAGAGATCTTCCACCGCCGCAGGAGTCGTACAGCGACGAGAGCCACGATTCATGCGAGCTTTCACAGCCGTCTGTATTTGATCAGGCGTTGTCGTCCTGAACTTGAAGAGACCTTCCCCGCTGGCAGCGCCCCGTCCTACCTCGACAAGGAACAGTCCCTGGCCAGTCCCGTAACGGCGGATGAACCTGCAGAATGTAGAGAGTACAAAATGTTGTCTGGCAGGGCCTACCATTTTCAGGATAGTTCACTGTAGGAATGAGCGGCTTTTTTACAACGGAATATCCGTGTAATTTGCGCGGTAATTGTTTGTTGCTATATTTTACCACCGGAAGTATTTATTATATCACACCGTTTTCATTAGGTAGCTTAATTAAAAAAAACAACGAAGTAAACACTGCCTTTGTTGCGTAGACACAGGATCATGGGCATTATTTTGTCGTAGTGTTGCATGCTGAGCAAATATATTGCACTCGGAGTTAAATCATAATAGTTGATAAGCGTAGCCACAATGAAATAATAATGTTGCGGGTATCATATTGTCAACAAGGTATTACACTTATAACCTTGAATATTGTAGTTTTATGTACGTGTCCAAATTTGTGAGAAAAAAGATATAACACCACTTTTATGTGGTTCTTAAAATTCGACGAAATTATGTAAGATCGATTATATATTTTTAACGTTGATATCTGAATGGATTTTTTTTCTACTTTGCTACACTATTGTTTTTAAACTGTATGCAAAACATAATCCATAGCAGATGTCTTACTTATATGGCCAGTTGAAAAGGACAATGTGTTGGACTTGTAGCTTTAAGCCGGAAGCATCAACGCAAAGTCGATATTCTGCGTTGCCAAGGTTGCAGCGTCTTGAAGCTTCGGTTTCTTCAAGTTCCACAATACAGGTTAAATCTAAAACACAGCAAAGACACCCAAATCATATGAATAGAGTCATGTATATATACAACAAACAAAACGAGAAGGTGGTAACGATTGAAGACCATGTTGGTTTAGATGTGAGCCACCAAGAGCTTAGCAGAAATAATTCTTAGCCCAGTAATATTGATCAGCAGAACTACCCATATTATTGGCACACACAAAGACGGTGTTTCAGGCAGATAGACGTAGCCAGGATTTCAAGGCTCAGCAGTTTACGGTAATTGTTGAATGTTTATTCGTTCGATTACAAGTTGCAAATTCAACCAATCTGTTGTGGTCATTACAACTTTACAAACGGCGACGATGAAGGGATGCGAATTCATGCACTTTTGACAGTTAAGTTACGATTGCACGAGCAATATTTACGTTGTCCACAACATCATACATGACGGTCGCGATGCCACGAACAAAAACTAAACACCTAATGATTAGCACATTGCTAATGTGAACAGTATGATGATCACACATTTCTCAGTTAGTGCATAATTTCTCTGTGCCACAGTCTCCGCACATATGTCAAAAGCCTGCGATGTCTAATGAAACTGAAGGAACCGCATGCACCATTGGCACCGTACATGGGACACGACCGCCGGCACCGGTGGATCTTGAGTCCAATACTGCCGAGAACTGGAAGCTGTTCAAGCGAAAATGGAAAACTACATCACGATCACCCAACTCAGGAAACAGCCGGCCGATTATCAAGTTGCATTGCTACTTCACACGGTCGGTGATGATGCTTTAAGAATATATGATGTGTTTACGTTCGACACGGACAATGACGCCCGATCGGTGGATGAGATACTAGTAAAATTCGACAATTTCGCAGTCGGAGAAGCCAGTGGATGTTATGAGAGGGTTATCTTCAACAAGCGAAACCAACAACAGGGCGACGCATTCGAGCAGTTCTTAACAGCAATAAAAGTGCGTTTACGCGAGCTACTCCTTATCGGACGTTAAAAGCCGCTATAGCCTAGCTGACCGCGAAGCTCTGGGAATAGTGTGGAGTTGTGAACACTGATCAGTACCGCCAAGGCGATCCTCAGTTGACGATCATCATGAGCCGCTTCTAGCCATATGGAAGAAACCTAGACGGCCATTACGCATTGAACGATAGGGTCTGCAACTGCAACCTTACAACTTCACTTTGAAATGCATATCTGGAAACAAAAATGCAAACGACTACATGTCCAGGAACCCGATAACCATATATGGGATTCGTCGACACCAAAACATGACTGAAGATTATATGAACTTTGTCGCACCGTCCAACATCCCCAATGCGACTCGCCACTGAAACAAATGACATGATGCAGACGACCTCTTTGTAGAAACGGATGATGGTTCGAGATCTGCAAATCGGACGACCCAATGAAGCGATAGTTCTACAAGGTCAGGGAATAATTGACTGTCACTGACGACAACATACTACTACGGAGGACGAACGTGATCATCCCACAATCCCTAAGAGACCAAACCGTGACGCTTTCCCATGAAGGCCATCATGGAATTGTCAAAACAAAGGAACTCATAAGATCAAAGGTATGGTTTCCGAAAATGATCGATAAAGTGGAGACAACAGTACGTCAGTGTTTCGCCTGCCAATGCCTATACAACGAAAACCCACATCTTGAAACCATGCAGATGCCAGATATGCCAACATGACTTAGGAGAAAGTTACGTGTGGAGTTTCTTCGTATTTTGTCATCCCAGTGCTTGACAAAGCGATAAGCAGACAAAACAGACCCAAACAACGTCACAGAAACAGGGCCACTCACAATGATCTGCAAGTGGGGGACACTGTGCTACTCACTCCTTTCTGTCCCAAACCCATAGCGATCACCGACATCGAGATTACAGCTGTTACCGCAGCCGGTGACAGGCACTCCATTTCCGGTTCAAGAAGACGTTTAAGTCATTTCCTCTATCTGAAAAAGGGTGACATTGAGAGAAGTCCCAGATACAACGGAGACCCCTAAAACGATGACACCAACTGCTCTAAATAACAGCACCCCCATACTGCATGATGTCAACTCATCGCCGAGAGCACCCCCCATACTGCATGATGTCAACTCATCGCCGAGAGCACCCTCATATTGCATGATGTCAACTCATCGCAGAGAGCACCCCCATACTGCATGATGTCAACTCATCGCCGAGAGCACCCCCATACTGCATGATGTCAACTCATCGCCGAGAGCACCCCCATACTGCATGATGTCAACTCATCGCCGAGAGCACCCCCATACTGCATGATGTCAACTCATCGCAGAGAGCACCCCATACTGCATGATGTCAACTCATCGCCGAGAGCACCCTCATATTGCATGATGTCAACTCATCGCAGAGAGCACCCCCATACTGCATGATGTCAACTCATCGCCGAGAGCACCCTCATATTGCATGATGTCAACTCATCGCCGAGAGCACCCCCATACTGCATGATGTCAACTCATCGCCGAGAGCACCCTCATATTGCATGATGTCAACTCATCGCAGAGAGCACCCCCATACTGCATGATGTCAACTCATCGCCGAGAGCACCCTCATATTGCATGATGTCAACTCATCGCCGAGAGCACCCCCATACTGCATGATGTCAACAATTTTACAGTTGCTTCATTTGATTGTTCAAGGCTCATCTCGAATATGGGAATGTGGCTGGTTAAACTGTGCTGCTTCTCGGGGTTCACAGTAAAGCAGACATACAATAAAACACACTGTTGCAGTTATGATGTCTTTGTTAATCTCTATGCAGAAGTGGAAAGAAACTACCAGAATCATAAACTACACTTCGTAGCCGAGGGATTTCAAACGACAGATATGATCAAATGAATTCATTTCAGTAAAACAAAAGTGATTATTCGAACCTGTGTGTTTCTCCAGTTGAACTTGTTCCTCCTTACACATCGCAACGTTATCATTCTTGTCCAAGTTCGTGTCTTCCACTGGAGCCACGTTCGTACACCCGTTCTGCTTGAATGGTGACTGCTTGTTTATCTTGGAGTAAAGTTCATCGGGGTCAGAGTCAATGTCCTCCATAACTTCCCAGTCAGACAACGTTAGGTTGAAGAAGCGCTTCCTACTGCACAAGCAACGGTTTGACTCAGAGGAGAGCAACAACGATTTATGCTTGTTGCAACGTATCTACCTGCAAGCACACTACGTCAATATGGCGACAAGTCTCAGAAGGCTTTTGGGTACATCCTAAAATGTAATTGCCACGATATATAGGCACAAAAGAAAGCAACAACACACACGAACCCGCATACATGTGCATGCATGCATGCATACATTGCCATGTACTAACATATACATACATGCATGTCAATGTATTCATACATGCACACATATATATATATGTAGATATATATATATATATATATATATATATATATATATATATATATATATATATATATATATATATACATATATATACATATATATATATATACATATATATATATATACATATATATATACATATATATATATATATATATATATATATATATATATATATATATATATATATATATATATATATATATATATATATATATGTATATATATATATATATATATATGTGTGTGTGTATATATATGTATATATATATATATCTACATATATATATATATATGTACATATATATATGTACATATATATATATATATATATATATATATATATATATATATATATATATATATATATATATATATATATATATATCTATGTACATATATATATATATACATATATATATATATATATATATATATATATATATATATATATATACATATATATATATATACATATATATATATATATATATATATATATATATATATATATATATATATATATATATATATATATATATATATATATATATATATATATATGTATGCAGGCGACGGTTTGTCGAAACTAAAAACAAATCCGTGTGTCACTGTGGTTTGTCACCGAATGTCAACTAGGAAGAAGGAACTGTACGATCAAATGGAAGTGTACTTACACTACCGTCGCCGTGGCCGAGAAAGTTTCAACAGCTGTGTTGTTGCACACCTCTATATCACACTCGCAAACAGTCAATCAACTATTCTGTGAAATAGTAATATTATTCTGTCGGCCCCACTTCAGTGTGAAACTTCCGGGTTTTTTGTACCAGGCCTTCGTTTTGACTGAACATACAGTGTTGTGATGAGCTATCGTACAACCACATGTGTGTCACAGTGTCGCCACGGATGATTGCCTTTTAGCGCTTAGGTAATAAAGGAAAGTTCTCATATTGCCAATTCTTTGATATTGTTGTCAAGCCTTTTGGTGCAACAAAATCAAATTAGTATTTCACAGACATTTGTTAAAATACATTTGCATTCACCTCTGGCAGCACCAGGTCGAAAAGGCAGTCACCCGTGGCGACATAGTGACATACTTGCGGTTGTGCAATAATTGAACACAATACTGTATGTTTAGTCTACACACAGAACTCGAGCAGAAAACCCGGAAGTTTAACAGCGGTTTAGTGTTGCGTAGTTATTATTTGACAGAATAGTTGTTTGACTGTTTGCAGTTTCATGTAAAGATAACAACGACAAGGCTGCTGACAATTTCTCGTCAACGGCTGCGGTAGAGTAAGTACACTTCAATTTGATCTGACATCCGGCGACAAACCACAGTGACACACGAATTTGCGCAATTGAACAGTCGGTGCGTAGGCCTAATGATAATGATGCGGCTGAGTATTACTGCAGACGGCCACAGAGAATACAATGGCGGGGTCTGTCAGGGGCAAAATATGTATATCGATGTTAAAATCTATAAAGTGGGTAATGGCTTCTTCTAAACGAGGTAATATATCAGCGATTGGTAGGTAGGTAGGTAGGTAGGTAGGTAGGTAGGTAGGTAGGTAGGTAGGTATATATATATATATATATATATATATATATATATATATATATATATATATACATATATATATATATATATATATATATATATATATATATATATATATATATACATATATATATATATATACATATATATATATATATTAATACACTAACTTTGGGGGCAGTCTGGCAGTATCTCCTCCCAGGTGCCGACATCCACTCGCCTCATGTTATGTTCATTCGCCTCCTAGCAATTGGCGATGATAAAAATTCACTTATAATTTTACTCGTAACACGCATTCGTCACTACCCTTGGGACTCTTTGTGTAATCTTTGGCTAATGGCTGACGGATCTTAAATGTAGTATGTGTATTTCAACACTCAAATCGCCCCCTGTGTCCGTCTTTGTCCGATATTTAGAAAATAACTCAAAACAATTACTTCCGCGGTTGTTTAATGAGTGAAGTACTTTCTCATCGGATACTTTGGTAAACTTTGATAAACTTTATGTTTTCTTTACTACTTCAGTAAATCTTTCATTCGATGGCAACGTACCAACATTTCTAAATCATTCACTGGGCTGGGCCGAAATTGGGGGATCTGCTTTGGGTGTGTTCTGAATCTTGTCGAATTACACACAACATTAAAGGTGCACCGATGTACAGTGAAATGTTGAAGAAAATCAAATCGTAGGAAACATTTTGCAGGAATCTATAAAAAAAACCGCTATAATGGCAGTCTACTTGTATGGACGGGTGTAAGTCAGTGCTTACAAAGAACAGCCAGTGTGACCGTGCGGAGCGGTAGTATAATGGTTAGAACAAGAGTACTTGTTTTCGAATCATCTTGCTGCCGTTCGAAGAATTTGCATTTTGGTTCATTCCACGCTGTCAGCGAGTACTTGGTAATATATACCGATGGAATTGTAATATAATAAATTAAACGAAGTAATTGCAGCGTAACCGAACGGTTCCCAGAGGAGTTTAGTTGGTGTTTGGGTTAACAGGTCTTCCACACACGTTTTATCTTGTATATGCGGATGTAATAAATTGCGTTTTCAATAATTACACAATGTCATTATATCTCTGTATTCTTTGTAATATGACTCAGTGATGATCACTCTGCTATTGCATTGGTGAAGACTGTTTAACAAATAAAATATCCAAGAACATATTGCTTAATACTACACTTATCTGTTCACTCCACGTCCTTGAAGTCATCTCTTAACATACCAACTCAATCACAGGACGCTTGACTGGATCGCGTCCTGTTCAGCGTCCACTCCCGTCACTTGGTACACGCATTTCTGGGTTAAATGTATTCACACTGCTAGCAATTGTAAGGAAAGCATATCATAATGCGTGGTCCTAGATTTCGCTCTAAATCAGCGGTGTGAAACGTTACTGGTGTACGTATGGAGTCAGCCGCTTGGATCCTCGTCTTCTAATAGCTACTGTTCGTTGTATCCTCTGGTGTCACCTGTATGTTCTATTTATGTGTTTCTTTGTCATGTGTCTAAGCATTCACATTTTCCAAAATTAAATAAAATGTTTTTTTCTGATCATTTGATTAGTTTATCTAGTTTATTTATTTTATTAACATTGTGATAATTAAGTCTTGTAAACTGTGTTGATCTTCATATCCATTAACCCATGTAAATTTTTTTAAATATGACATTTGAAAAATAATATTTTAAGAAAAGTGTGTGAAAAACAACCTTTTTGAGCTCACCAGTTTGAATTTACGTTTCGCAAGAAATTAGAAATGCCACGTACAGTAATACTGAACAATGGTTAAAGTACAACCTAGCATAATAATGACTAATATCACTCTTCGCCTTATGTCCAGATTCAATAATACCAGTAAAACACATACTTGCAGGTCACTGACAGATCAATTATGACAGTAAATTGTCAGCTCTGCAATATTGTGATGACGCATTCTAGGAGAATGACATCATTAGCGCGCTAAAGCAAGTTCACATGTCTCTTTATAATTTACCTGAATCATCCCACCGCTAAGCCATGTTGAAATGGTGCCAAATGAGTCACATTAACATGTCGTGTAAAAATTTTTGTAGATAAATATTCTGGTCTGACTGTATAGCTTATGTCAACACGGCAGCTGACGCACTAGGAACGGCACCACCCACTTGAGTTGTGGACCGTGATTCAGCGTTTTAATGCACTCAGTATTGACCAACTAGTTTTGAGTCTTGTGACCCTATCTATTGTTACTTCGTTAATGGTAATTGTCATGTGTTCGATTGCGTTTCAGTATTCATCCAACTATCCAAAGTCCAAAGGAAAACGTGAATCGAAAATGTAATGGAGTCAACATTATATTAGAGAGGGCTAGCAGGGGCTGAACCCAGCGGCGTATTTAGGGGGGCATTGTGCCATGCCCCCTTTGGCTCAAATTATTGTTGTTTCCCTATGTGGTAGCATGGTGAGATAATGGGTGACTAAGCTCCCCCATCTCGGCCTCCCCACCTTGGCCTCCCCACCATCTTGGCCTCCCCACCTTGGTCTCCCCACCTTGGCCTCCCCACAACCTTGGCCTCCCCACCTTGGCCTCCCCACTTTGGCATCCCCACCTTGGCCTCCCCACAACCTTGGCCTCCCCACCACCTTGATCTTCCCACCACCTTGGCCTCCATACCACATTGGCCTCCCCACCACCTTGGCCTCCCCACCACCTAGGCCTCCCCACCACCTTGGCCTCCCAACTACCTTGACCTCCCAACCACCTAGGCCTCCCAACCACCTTGGCCTCCCAACCACCTAAGCCTCCCAACCACCTAGGCCTCCCAACCACCTTGGCCTCCCAACCACCTAGGCCTCCCAACCACCTTGGCCTCCCCACCACATTGGCCTCCCCACCACCTTGGCCTCCCAACCACCTAGGCCTCCCCACCACATTGGCCTCCCAACCACCTAGGCCTCCCAACCACCTTGGCCTCCCAACCACCTAGGCCTCCCAACCACCTTGGCCTCCATACCACATTGGCCTCCCCACCACCTTGGCCTCCCCACCACCTAGGCCTCCACACCACCTTGGCCTCCCAACTACCTTGACCTCCCAACCACCTAGGCCTCCCAACCACCTTGGCCTCCCAACCACCTTGGCCTCCCAACCACCTAGGCCTCCCAACCACCTAGGCCTCCCAACCACCTTGGCCTCCCAACTACCTTGACCTCCCAACCACCTAGGCCTCCCAACCACCTTGACCTCCCCACCACGTAGGCCTCCCCACCACCTAGGCCTCCCCTTTGTGATATCCTAGGTACGCCACTGTAACTGAGCCTCCCATCTCCCGCCTGTTTTTGGGGCTAACCTTCCACCTCATACCAATGTTTAGACCCAACCTCCCACTTACACTCATCCCCACGCTTTCCATACTGTTTCTTCGGTTCGTATAAAGGATGAGTATATTATTGAAGACAACCAATAAGTCAGTGTTGGATACACCTGTACTGGGAACTTTGTGATGAATTTTCATACACATAAGATTGCATCAACGCTTTACGACTTTGTCCATATAAAAAAAATGTGTATGTAACTATTTATTTTATAATTAATTTCAGTTATATATGTTATGTACTATTTTCTCTGTATGTGTACATAATATATATATGTGTGTATATATATATTATTATATATATATATATATATATATATATATATATATATATATATATATATATATATATATATATATATATATACATTTATTTTCATCAACAGAGCCCCCTTGAGACCACATGAGAAACCTAGATATGTATGACAATAACCATACGACCTACAACTTTTCGCGATGACGTAATAGGCTGTCACCGAAGTTTCCTTTCTCTTGTTTGTCAATTTCGTGTCGAACGTGATCGAGGCAGTCCGTGTATTGAATCTGCAAGTGTAACCAAATAACGACATGTGGCTGGGCGTCACAGCCACTTCTGCGGCTTAACCCTTCTGCGCATCCAGTACAGAGGGCGACCGTTATGTTGTCACTTTTATGATAAGTTTTATATTAACCAATTCCATTATTTCAAATTCCATTATTGTTTCAAATTCCGTGAAACTTTGTGTGTAAACTAAGCGAGAACATTTCCGAATTCCAGCATCAAGAACCATATTGAGCATCAGGTTTTATTTGGGTTGTTATTTTCGATGAGCAAAAAAACGTTAACATCAAATCAGAATCATACATTTTTCATTTTGAGCTGAAGCAATTTTAGAAACAGATGTGATTGCACTCTAATTGTTTGACTCATTTTCCGCCCATAATCCTATACAACCGCATTATCATATAATGAAACAACTAAGGTAATTGACTACAAAATGCATTATTCATGTGCTACATCATATTAAAGTATATCTGGCGAAGGAATATTATACTTAGGCTGGTGGTATGTAGAACTGCTCGTTCTAGATAACTTTGTTTTCCAGGACCCTGGTTGTTGTACGGTTGTGCACCATATATATTACTACGGATTTGATAGTGACACTGTTCGTTGTTCCATTTGATATTTTCACAGAAACTGCCTTACCAATATGGCTAACTAGTGGCAGCACTAACTAATTATTTGATGATGGTTGTACCTTTGTTGTCTTCATTTGTTGAATTGTTGTTGTTCAAATACGGCAGTCTAAGTTCTTCCAAAGGTCGGCGTAATGTTAACAATATTGACAAGGTAAACCTATTTCATAATTACCACAAATTATATTCTCGAATTCTTTCTCAAAAACAACGTAGCCGTCATAGGTTTGCCACGCCGCTATGTGAAGCCATACTTGAGACACTTCGACATGACAATAATTGTATTTGCGGAATGTGCTGTGTCAACGTGGTCACTTGACAGCCACGTGCGGACAATGGAATTGTTTGGCAGCGTTGTGGGGCTATATGAGGCATGCCATCCATGGATCGCGCCACAACTGCTTTTGTCTTTTCTCTGCTGAAGTCGGAGGACCCTAATAGTGTCAGCTGCCTCACAAGTGTCCAGCAATACCGTAAGTTGCAGCTTCTTTTCATTAAGTTTATTGCTTGTACAACGGCCAAGGTAACAAAGCAACGTCGCATAGGCGTACTTGGTTAGATTTCCTTAACACGATTTAACAAGATAACCATCCAAGGCAAAGGCTTAGACGGCAAGTGGACAAGGAAGCCATTGGATTATCGAGAATAGAACATTTTTCATCTATGTGTAACCCGCCCTCCTTATATATGTGTAACCCTGGTTTTTAAGCATATTCACGCTGCTAACAGGTACACAATCTGTAGATAATTTGTTCCTTTCAATCAATGTCCTCTATGAGAACGAGTACTTCCTGATATCCAATCTACACTGATCCTTTACTAATGCTACCTCATGTCCTCTAGTTCTATTATCTTTCTTGAGTGAGAAAAAATATTTCTATCAATATTTTCATATCCATTCAATATCTTAAAAACTTCAATTTGATCTCCTCTTACCCTTCTTTTCTCTAGGGTTGTTAAACCACATTCGTTCAGTCGTTCTTCATAACTCTGGTCTCTCAGTTCTGGAATCATTTTAGTTGTTCTCCTTTGTATTCCTTCAACCTATATCCTTCTTACGATATGGTCTCCAAGCTTGTATACAGTACTCTAAATGTGGCCTAACTATTGCTTTATACAGAGGTATAATTAACTTTTTCTCATTGTATTTCATAGTTCTCACAATAAACACAAGAATGTGATAACCCTTTCAAGCTGCAATACAACACTGCTCTGATATTTTCATATCAGCACTTATTGTAACTCCTAAGTCCTTTTGTTTTACAGTAGTACATAGAACAGTATCTCCCATTTTATAATGTACATCCAAGTTCCCGTGTCCTGTATGTAGACATTTAGACTTGTTCCTTCTAGTTATACATGAAAACCACACAGTGTGCACAATTGTACACTGTGTAGGAGATTGCAATGGTTGCGACAGGGGTAATTTGTTAAATCGGTATTATTGGGATAACTTTCTAACAGGGCGCACCCATAGCCCTGTTTTTCCTATGATTTCCACTGGGTGTACCTTACCATAATAAGCCAACGTCGTTCATATATTCCATGGCACCATTACGAACCACAACAGTGTAGGAAACAGTCATGCTCAACTTTACTAGATCATCTGTACACTTTCTTGCGGTGCTTTAGAATGTATGGTCATAATCTCTCCGTCCTTTCGCCTGTCCCGGATTCACCGTGGCACAAGTGGTACACCCATGCCAGACCCTGCACAAAGTGTTTTTGTGCATTATTTTCTGATATGCCTATGCTGTAAATTTTTCATGTCATTGTACGCTGTATTTTCTTCTTTGTCGTCATATGTTGTGTGTTCTTGTATGTATATTTGTATGTCGTCATCGACAACATGCTGTTAATGCCCATATATAGTTATATAGGGGTTACCTCCATAGTGAATATCACGCGTCTCTGTATTCGTCTTTCACGCACTCGGTAAAGGCCCCCACAAAAACTTTGTTCAAGGCCACATACATTGTTAATCCGACATTGCCTGTCTTCCCACCAGAAACAACTGGATTGCTATGTTTTGCCTGCATGTGTACTGCAACTTGAACTTCGTATTTCAGTCGCGCAAGTCAGAGTTGACGTGACCAAGGAGGAACATTTGCTCGCCATGTCTAGACCAACGGTAGGTACAACATCACCCGGTCTACCAATTGTATATATATATAATTGGCGTTTACGTCGTCTAGTTAATCGTGTGGTTGTGTGTGGGTTCTGAGTAAGTTATGCAACACGAGGACATCGCAACACGCAAATGACAAAACTAAATCAAATGAGCCCCTCCCTCACCCATTTGTCATCTCCACCCTATGTCTAGACCAACGGTAGGTACAACATCACCCGGTCTACCAATTGTATATATATATAATTGGCGTTTACGTCGTCTAGTTAATCGTGTGGTTGTGTGTGGGTTCTGAGTAAGTTATGCAACACGAGGACATCGCAACACGCAAATGACAAAACTAAATCAAATGAGCCCCTCCCTCACCCATTTGTCATCTCCACCCCCCTCTCTCTCTCTTTCTCGTTCTCTGTCTCTGTCTTTGTCTCTCTCTCTCTCTCTCTCTCTCTCTCTCTCTCACTCTATCTATCTCTCCCTCTATCTCTCTATCTATCTATCTATCTATCTATCTACCTATCTATCTATCTATCTCTCTCCCTCTCTCTCTCTATCTATCTCTCTCTCTCTCCCTCTTTCTCTCTCCCCTCACTCTTGCTCTCTCTCCCTCTTTCTCTACCCTCTCTCTCTCTCTTTCTCTCCCTCTTTCTCCCACTCTCTCTCTCTCTCTCTCTCTCTCTCTTTCTCTCTCTCTCTCTCTCTCTCTCTCTCTCTCTTTCTCTCTCGCTATCTCCTTGTCGCAGTGTCTTTATATTATATCACTTCTTGTCTGCTTGTTGTCCATCTGTATGTCTGTCTGCAGGTCTCTCCCGTTTGTTTATGAGTTCGTGCGAGATGAGAATGCATGTGCAAATTACTCTAGTATTTTGTATTATAATTGTGTTATATGTTTGCATTGAAACTAATTCAAAAGTAAATGAAAATACCGGTATCTTCAGTTGTCAAACTTACTGCGTATTATTAGTGCGGCGACGCGATATGTGGTCCGGCTCAACTATTCCAAACTTGCCAGTGTCCATCAGTGATTTAATGACGTTACCGGAGTTCGTTTTACATTTGTCTTCATAATCCGCTCACGAAACCTCCCCGGGTATCAGTAAAACGTAGTATGTCGCGTTTTAATCAAAAATTCCATATATAGATGCAGCAGTTTACCGGCGCGTGGGTGCATCACGCGATATAGTGGAGTCTTGTGTCAGAACAATCTTGGAAATGTATAATTATTTAACGCTCTCCATTCCATTTCAGATTGTATGTTTGTACATGTTCGTCCTTGTTTGGTCGGCGCTCTACGTTCAGCCGTCTGAAGCGTGCATGCGTGTAAGTAGGCTCAGCAAGACCACATTGGAAAAACCCTAATAAGTAAACGTTGCGGCATTTACCTAATTACAACACTATACACAATGAGATTGAGAGGAAATAATTTAAACATATGTTTCTAAGATAAATGGTTATGAAAACATTGATAGCATTACGTGCTTCTCACTTATGAAACGTAGGACACGAAGTAATGTTAGTGAAGGAACAGTGAAGATTGTGTATAAGAAAGTATTAATTTTCACAGAGGACGATAAATTAATGGAACGCACTACCTACGGATTGTGTAAATGCTAGCAGCGTGAACATGGTTAAAAACAACATTGACAATGATATCAGAAGGGCGGATTATACATAGATGAAGGGCTTTTGCTTTGCATGGCAATTAATCTTGCTAAATATTAATCATAATGTATTAACGGCATGAGAAGGTTAATTGTTGAGACCTGACTGTTGCGTTGTTATTCGCCTATTCACATGTGTTTGTATTCGCTTGCAGATGAACGACCTACTGATATCGGACTCGTGTAGTGATGGCTGCTTCAGCGAATACCGCAAATGTATGACCGGAGGGAAAAGTGGCGCCACCTCGTGCACTCAGACTCGCAACACTTGTCTGAAAGGGTGCGGTTGGGGACGACATTAGAACGTTCTCTTTTACGACAAGCTTAGTGGAATTCCAGTACAGCACGAGAAACGCAGCGGGAACGAGAGGCATCAAATATCATACAATATCATACATTCTTTATGAACAGAGAAGCCTACATAAACCACGTGGCTACGTCCACAACTCTCTATGTTTGATCATGGTGGCGAAGTTTAGGCCGCAGCGATTAATTATAGTATCATTGCATATTTTCATAATATAATATATACCAATGATGGGTAAATCATTTATGATTCAAGCTTGAAACACTTCCCAGAATTCACGAGAAACGTCGCAGGCTGTTCAGACGAAACTGGCACGCCAGTTTGGTGGGAGGGAAATGCCTCTTCCGATCCGGCAGGAATTCCACGTATAACGTCATTTCACGCCGTAAACACTCATTGTAGCTATAGCCAAAATGTTTGTAATGTATGTGATGCATAATATTAATTATCGACGTAATGCCGATAGTGATGTAAGTCATTGTTATGTTCGGTTGTTTATGAACTGTTTGCCATTGTTATTTATTTGTTTTATTGTGTGTCCACTAACCACCATCCTTGGGACTTTGGTGTGGGTTTACAACCCTTTCACATAGGGAACCTTCCTCTGGGATCACTAGTGGTAACGGTATACAGTAATCCAGGTGGGAAACCCCGGACAACATGTATATTGTATACCACTAGTCGGCATAGTATGCAATATATTATGCTTTGCCGAGGTACACTACCGTTGTAGCCAGATATAAACATGGCCAAAGTGTCATGCATATGTCATTCGATACGTCGAAGCGAGCTACATTTGCCGAATTAATTTATTCCGTAGCGATGCATCTGATTGGTTGGTGCGGTAAGTGGAACTAAGTTCAAATCCACATTTGTAGGGATGAATCACCACAGGTTTTGGTGGCAAAGCATTAGTGGAGCGTCGACTGGTTATGTCTTTGCAGTGCACTGTTTGGTCGCTACATCGGTGTTGCCGTAGTCAAGAGGAATCTGGTGACCGTTACGTTGTCGCTGCTGGACGCGGAAAACATTACAGATCACCAGCCACTTAATTGCCATTATCTTTGTTAGCTTGTTTGTTGTCGTTGTTCTGTTCGAGTATGTAATAAAACGATTGTGTAACTATCATCGTAGTTGTGGTTGTTATGGTTTAAGTATGGAGTCAGCTGATTGGATCCTCATCTTCTAATAGTTTCTGTCCGTTCGTCCGTTCTATCCTCCTGTGTCACCCCTTCTCCATATCTCTATTTATTTGGTGTCTCTCCTTCTCCATATCTCTATTTATTTGGTGTCTCTCCTTCTCCATATCTCTATTTATTTGGTGTCGCTCCTTCTCCATATCTCTATTTTTTGTATCGTAGCATCTGTCTTTAAAAATCACACTATAAACGTGATTTAGTCATCAAAGTGAAATAAAGCTTTACTACCACCACCGCCACCGTCACCGCCATCGTCACCGCCATCACAACCACCACTACTATTATCACTACCACTACCACCACCACTACTATTACTAACTGCCTGCCCCTTCCTTTAATCATATCAACTTGTCTTCCTGTCTACGCGCGCGATATTCGAATCCCATCTGCCCTTGTTTCCGTTTCCGCCACACATTCTACGCTGTTTTTGCCGAACAATCCGGATTGTGGATGCGCTCCACGGTGTCTATCGATTTATCGCGTATTGTAGAATCGCTTGACCCGAAATACTACACCGCAGTGCCTATCGGCGTGGCGAATCATACCGCGTGCGTGTTTGTGGGCGCAGCGATAGCCTTCAGCTAAATGACACGCTATTGACAGCGACAGATGAATTCAAGAAACGTGAATAACAAGGACGGTTGGACAGAGGATGTGTGACTGCGCAAAAGGTGACGCCCGCAGCAAACGCGGAGAATAAAAATTGAAAGTGAGCGACAAATTACCAACGAGGGACGGAAGACGGCTAATGCAGCTTGACACGAATTGCCGCTGCCTGTTTGCCTCGCAACGTGCGCTGCGATACAGACGACCTATTTACCATAGCAGCGGCGTTCACTCTCAATAAATGTGTTCGTTCGAACGATGAACGATTGTATGGAATATTGCATCGAATTAGTGCCTGGTGTTTAATGGTAAGCGGTCGATGTGAAATCGACGCGTTTCCTGCAAATGACTATCAGGTTTGTCGAGGACGGGTCAGGTGATATTGCAGGCGCCGTTTAATCCCATCAGTACAGATTCATTAGTGCCGGGAGAAGGACGGCTATGCAGCAATCGTCGTCGAGAAGACGCTATTTCACGGATGGACATCGTTGTCTGTGTTGACTCAGTTGGAACGAATGTTGCGACTGGACGTTACTGGAGTGGACACTGTGATGTCAATCACTGGAGCGGACACTGTGATGTCAATCAACGCAAGATATATAGACAATGTAACGTACACGTTCGTTTTGTGCATCCTGCTAGCATAACGTACATCAGTGGTATAATATAAAACATAGACATAACGTACTGACAATGTGGCACGGTATACCATGTTGATATAACGTACGGTGTTCCAATAACGTACAACGCTGATGTAACGTACAAGCAACAAGCTATGGCTGGAAGTGGAGATATGATAGACGCCCGTCTATTTCCACCGGACGGACTTCCCCGTGTCAAACGAGATCAACACCGGAAGTTGGAGGAGCGCTTCCGGGAGTGCCGGAACCCGACTGGTGTCGACATCGCACTCATTGCGGCCGAAGTTGGACTTACCGAGCAGCAGACGACGGTTCGTGACCCAGTTTATTTGTGTTGAGGATAATGATTTTATATTGAATCTAGATGAGAATATTTTTTTACTTGTTCTATGTGCAATAACTAGATGGCCATGTAGCGGAACATCTGCCCCAGCTCACGTGAAATATATCAATTATACTTATACTCACTCACTCACTCACTCACTCACTCACTCACTCACTCACCCACCCACTCACTCACTCACTCACCCACTCACCCACCCACTCACTCACCCACCCACCCACTAACTCATTCATTTACTCTTGCACTCACTCTCTCACTAACTCACACTCACTAACTCACTCACTCAATCAACCAATCAATCAATCAATCAAGGAATCATTCAATCAATCATCTTCGCTCCCACCGGAATGTAAGACGCCAACACATCTCCACCAGCCAGCCCGGTCTTGGGCGAACTAGCCGAGTTCATTCCTGGTCTTCCCAGCCAGCTTTATTTCTTCTTCCACAGTTCTTCTTCAGTTGCCCCGTGGTCTGCCTCTTCTCCGTTCCCCGGGTAGCGTTTATTTCAAAGCGACGTGTGGAAGACTATTTCTTTCTGCGAAGAACATGGCCAAGTTATCTCCATCTTCTTAGCCTAACCTCATCGACGATGTTGCTGATGTCGGTGGCTCGGAAATGTAATTGTCGGTCATTCACTGCACCAAACGTATTCTGAGGATTCGTCTGAGGCACGTTCCCTCACCACCTCTCGGTCGGCTCTCAGTCTTCTTGTTCGTCCTGCGTGAAGCATGCAGCAGTACTGAGTGGCGTGTTGGGCCACGCCACTCATATGGCGTTTCTAGGGCCTACTAGGAAATGAATGAAGCGCGAAAGTTTCCAGCATCCCGTTATCCATTCTCTATTCCATGACCCATGGCTGATATTGGCATATTTAACACGTTTCTTGCTTTCATGTTGTTGCTCCATAAAACAATATATTTTTATTATTACTACTACAACTGCTATTGAGACATTTTGATATTGCAAACTTATGCTGAATATCTTGATTTTTTTATGACCAACGACACCTCCATGTTAAATACTGAACCAAACAGTTTCAATGCAGAACTTAAAGTGAAACCAAAAATATTATTTTGGACCTTTGCACTTATAAGAGTGCCTAAAAACTAACCATTTACAACTATAATCAAGAATACGACGCAAATGGTTTACTGGGAATCTGTTCTAAAAGTGCGAAATCCTGGTCTGTAGTTTTGCAGTGTTTGCAATTTTGACTAATCAGCAGCGAACAGCCCCTTAACCTCCAATGCGACTGTGACGTAGGCTGTGTGTATCGCGTGTATTTTTAACGTGGTGAGATGTGCAATTATATTTTTATTGGCTTTTATATTGGATTTACACGCAGCAACAACTCTTATAATGCCATATTGTGCAGCATTCGGATGTAAACATGATTTAGCGAGGTATAGAGAATTGTTTTTTTTCGATTTCCCCTGGAAAAACAGGCAGTATTGAAACAATGGATTCATAATTGCGGGCGGGCTGGTTGGAAGCCCACGTGTGTGGAGGTTAGTAAACAATAAATGAATGGACTATCTTGCCAAATAAGTTGATTTTAGGTGCAAACAGCATGTCCAAACTTATTGGCAAGTATGTGACTAATATCGTCTACGTCTACGATCAGGCGTTTAAAATTGGAGTTGTGTGAAACCTACTCAGCACTCTTGACGTAGGATTCTGAACAAATATGACGCTGCCCATGCAAAAAAGATTTTCGGTGTTTAACGAGGTATATTAATTAACCACTTGCGTGATATTCTTGATTATAGTTGCAAATGGTTAGTTTTCAAGTATTATTATAGGTGCAAAGGCCCCAAAATGCCTTTGGTTTCACTTTAACCTTCCCCGATGTAGAAATTCGACGCAACAAACATAGACATTGGATAGAACATCGTCCAAATATCACAAGTATACGTCATCATCATGCACAGTTTTTTGTACATTTTATAATTGTTTATGGAGAGTACAAAGGAATTGGTAAATGACTATCGTTGGACGCATACGGCTGCCAGAGACAAGTAACTGAGGATTATCTGTCGATAGTCATCACGAATGCAATTATTTTTAATTCTTACTTATTAATTGAATTATTTTTGTACATTTTATAATTGTTTATGGAGAGTACAAAGGAATTGTTAAATGACTATCGTTGGACGCAAACGGCTGCCAGAGACAAGTAACTGAGGATTATCTGTCGACAGTCATCACGAATGCAATTATTTTTAATTCTTACTTATTAATTGAATTATTGATCTATATTGGCGTTCACTCAAAGTCTCTTATCCTCAATTAAAACGTGACGTTTTGGACGATTATTCTAAAGCGTAGCACTAGATTATGGCAGACGTTCAAAATTATCCACTTTACAATAATATTTCAACCAATTGTTCCGATGAAGTCCTCCAAAATAAGAGTAGAACACATCCAATACACGACGTACGTGACTCCACTCCCTGTGAGACGTACACTACACCCCTCCATTGAAAGAATGCGTCCTGGCATTGTTAGCGTCGAGTTTTAGCAAACACGCCGCTTACTGAGCACTCATATGTAAGCGACGTTCACCACAGTCGCGACGAGGGGCGACCGAAGAATGTCATAAATGTGTGTACACGTCCTGACATCAATCAAGGTATATTGCCGTTGCAAGGCAGACGGAATGCTGCTGGCGACGAATGTTGTTTGTTAGGGTCTCTGACCTGCCTTGGACAAGAACCCGCCGTGCCCTCGTACGTACGTAGAGTTCCATAAATTGTTCACTGTTTCGTCCTTTTTTTGCCATGCGACGATTTTTTACGAATGTTGGCCTATACGGTATCTCAGAAGTCGTCTACACGTCGACAACGATGCAGGGTTTTATTTGATGAAAGTAACATTTTGGACAGTTTGCATTATTAGGAATATTTGAAAACTTACACCCCTATGGAATTTTGAGATTGCCCCCCGTCGTACTGAATCGCTACTGAATCGATTTGTTTCACAGTCCTTGTTTTATGTGATGCCCAGAAGATCAGAAATGCTAATTCCTAGTCACATACAAACTGTGTTCATCAGCCACTTGTGAGTAGGTATCGAGTTTCAATACGTCCGAGATTTGAATACGTGAAAGTATAATATTATATTCAGCAGAGTAACGTGAAATCCAGATGTCTGTTCGAATCCTCAGACTCATTGGTGTTGTATATAATTGTCACATCCGCCTTCGTGTGGTAAAACTAATACTGGAATAAAATAATGACGACGCTTACCTATAGCATAACAACATTTCGTGTCACAAAACCCGTTGGACTGTGTGTAACACAATCGATTTGCTGAACGGTGAGGTCAGCTAAGGCAACCTATTGGACAACGACTTATCGAATGTCAATATTTCAGCAACAACTTTATATGTGATCATCGTGTGTGGGGCACGGTAGCATAGTTGTCAGAACGCACGCATCTCCTATACAGAAATATATAGCCGAGAGAATCGGTGTAATGTAGAGTGAACGAAATTGCACATATCTGACACACGCACGCACGCACACACGCACACGCGAACGCACACAAGCGTACATACGTGCTGTTACGGCTTCCAGTCATTAGTATACATTGCGTTCCTTGCAGGTTTGGTTTCGGCATCGACTCGCCATGTGGCGCAAGCAGCAGGGTCTTCCCGCCAATTTTGGATTCGTCACCGACTGAAAGTGCAGACGACAGACAGCGGCGATACTTCAGTAGCCGCGTCTGGAACGACGGATCACAATGGATTAAAGTAACACAGACGGACAGCGTGTCGTCACGTATTCCAATTAATGACTAAACGTTGAATCTATCTCCGTTGGCTGATCAACTACTGGTGTCATGAGGCGTTATGCGTGCGAATGACTAGGAAATAAACACAAGGAACTGGTTGGCGCGCGGAACATTTCGGGAAACGCTGGAAATACGTATGTGTGCGTCACATCCGGTGGGAAATCGGCCACGTGGTGGCAACGCCTCCTTGGATGCCTCAATTCGTTATTGTGGTGGCATACCTGACGCTGAGACGTATTTCATCGTCCTTACTTCTCATTAATGGAAGCGTGTGACCGAAAGTTGTTGTATTATACTTGAATGTCAGCTTCAAAACATTGGCAAATGTCGAAGTGCTGCAGGCTGACTACGCAAACTTCGGAACTCATTTGGGAAACGTGGTTTCTAGTGAGTAAACAACGTCTCTTTGGAACTCCCTCTGAGTTACCGCGAATTTCAATATCTGACCTGTAACATATCTGCCATCAGTAGGCCCCTATTTGTATACCCGGTTTCATCCGTGGCCCAACTTGAGTGTAGACGGCATGTCAATGTCACGACTTGTTCACTGAACGGTACGATAAGAAGAACGTCCAGTGTACGAGTATCCGACGGAACAACTGGGACATGACAGAATAAATTTTTCACGGGTGGTTTGTAACCAAACAAGGAGACGGGAAACGTCGAACCTTATGAGGAAAACCCGGAGGGGGGCATTCAATACATTGCCAACATGGCATCCTTTATTTGTTTTAACTGCCCCTTCCCCCACTAATAAAACCTTTTAAGATTGAGTAAATTGAAATGTACACCCATCAACTTGTAAAACAAAATTAATATGTTTATACTCTTTATCACAAAAAACATGTTCCGATGTGTCAAAATAAAAGTGATTTGTGATTTGATACTTTAACTGTGTCACGTGCCTTGGACAGAGACACATATCCATAACACACGACATCGTTCTTGAATTTGGCATACGAGCAATGCAATGAATGCCCCCCCCCCCGAGGAAAATGATACCTTTTCCCCATCCGAGCAGAAGAGATCACTTTGACGAACGAGGCGATGGAGCACATATTTTACCCCCCCCCCACGATTTGTCAGACAGTTGACAAGAGTTATGTGGACCCCACGTGACATCGGTATTGGCGCAGCCCACAGCGTCACCCAGTGGGTTGCCTTTGAGGGGTAAGACCACTGTTGAACTTCCTGTTTATTGTTTCACACGATTGTAAGGCGTATTAAATTACGATATGTGAATTTAAACAATTCATATGATGTGACATAAGTGCAATTGAGCAGGCATATTCACAGGTTTGTTTGTAGAAGCTATTGGCTGTGAAATGGTGCATTTTTTTGAGAGTTTAACATGCGGAGGGATTTATGGGAATTTTTCTGTTATGGGCCACGTGGGCACATGAATACATGGCTATTTTTTTCAAAATTGACGGCCATCGCACGTCGGGGCGTTTTAAAACAGCTGGAGATGTGTGATTTTAACAAACAGCAGGTTCATTGCAATGGTTCACCAGTTTCGCAATGGCCCGGCAGGTGGAGTGATGGTCAGTACTCAGAACCCTTTCAAGTGTAAAGTTTATATAACATTCAGAACTGACAGAAATGTATTCAACGTTGAAAGACTCCAGACAATGTCAAGTGTGTCTCCTTGTAGAACTCAAATGCTAACTGATAACTATGTTCTACATAACTATAACATTGTTTAAAAAAGGGCAACAAGAAGTGTAATACTTACGTTACTTGCCCTGTTACAAATAAAATACATAATACTGAATAAAATACAATATATACTGTACTTATGTGACAGATTGTTTTGTTTTCAAAACATGGTACATCCCTGTAACAATCAGACATCATTTTCATGTCAGGCCGAACGTGAAGTAGTAACCCGATTTACGTTCTAAACCAATTTAAATTTGCACAGTCAATTTAACGAAAACCACATCAATAAATTTATATTGAAAGTAACGTAACCCTATTCTCAGTAATGTAATGTTTTCACCATCAATAGTTACATATCATAACTATTAAAAATTTTGCTTTATATATTTTTTTTAAAAGATGAACATTTTCGCGTAAACACAGTGGATTAGGGATGCCAATTTGTGGACAGTTTGACACTGATCCAATTAATATATCCCTGTTTGCACTGCGACGACACGCAGCAAACCAGCGGAGGTAGACGATCACATGGGACCAGTTTCACAGGTGTGCACCATTCAGGGTTGGCACCAGTCTTACAGGTGTGCACCATTCAGGGTTGGCACCAGTCTTACAGGTGTGCACCACTCAGGGTTGGCACAAGTCTTACAGGTGTGCACCACTCAGGGTTGGCACCAGTCTTACAGGTGTGCACCACTCAGGGTTGGCACCAGTCTTACATGTGTGCACCACTCAGTGTTGGCACCAGTCTTACAGGTGTGCACCACTCAGGTTTGGCACGTCTGCAAAAAAGTTTATTACAAATGGCTTCATATTACACAAACTAATAATGATGTTATAATTCAGTATGTTACTCTACATGATACATGGAAGAAAACTTAAATTTAACACATCACAGATACTATATTTTTTATTGTGTGATTCACACAAAGGTCCCATGATATTTCAATCAAAATTGTTAATCTAGAAACACGCCATTGCTGAAAAGTACCAGACAAGAAGTCGTTGTACAAAATCACAAATACTGGTACTCTCAAATGATGTTAAGTATGGATGCATCATAAAACATTACACACATGCTCAAACTGTTCCCAGTGTATCTAGCAAAACTTATGTACATTAAGTATGTAACATATACTAATAAATTAATGAATAAATAACATTAATGTAAAATCCATAAAATCACACAATAAATCACACTAATGTAAAATCCCAAAAATCACACCATGTAAGTTTCTTAAAAATTAAATTAATAAGAATGTCAAACAATGCTACATAAATAATACTCTCTGTAACAAGAGAATAAATGTCAACATTTTCTCTTCTATACACCAACTTTACTGTGGCACCTCCTCGATTGTTCCAAACATTCACAGACAATAACATGAACATAACGATTCAGAAGTACTACCCAACCAGTTAAATAAAGACTGTTTCATGGTCCCAGTAATAACTTTACTACAGCTATGTTCTGCCATATTTGCACTTTAATGGAACTGTCAGACAGATGTTATAATTGGCAACAAATTCTTTGCACAGCTTCAAAACATGGCAGAGAAGATATGCCAAGGAAGAAGATACTGTACATTTTTGCAACAATAAAAAACACTATACATGAACGCCATTTGGAACACAAACCAGTGGTACACACACATAACTTAATAAATAACATTATGTTAAACATTCAAACCACCTCATTGTATAAGATAAGCACTTGTCTAACATGAGTCTTCAGTTAATTCTTTCAGTAACAAAAATCCTTTCACAGATGTAGGCAACGGCAGTTGTTCCACACGTGCAACAATGCTGCAGCCATCGACAGATGTACTCAGAACCTTTCGAATGACAATGCGGCAGAGATCCGTCAGAGCAGACGCATTCGCCTGCCTCAGCCGCAACCATCGACACAACTTCAGAACTCTTCCTGATGGAATAGGAATTTCAGGTATATCTGAAATTTCACACTGAGTTGCTTCCCTCGTGGTGTGATCGTTATCCATCAGATGGAGCCACTTGTCCTGTCTGAGATCATATCCTGCGCAGACAGCGAGCCGAGCGAGCCGCTCACAGTCAAGTCGCATGTTGCGTATGCATGCACCGAGGACGGTGTAGCCGAACTTGTCAACCCCATCCATGTTGGCGCCATGGAAGATGAGCAACAACGCGATCTCGCTCGAACTATGGGTGTTGATGTTAAGTTGCAAAGGAGTGTACTGCTGGCCATTGCGGAGAGCAAGTTTGGCACCAAGCGAGATGAGCAGGCACGCAAGCGCACTGCGGTCTTTCACAGCAGCAATGTGCAGTGCTGTGCCGTAGCTGCTCTCACGCTCACTGCACTGGTCAATATTGGCTCCGTGGGACAGCAACAGCTCAACTTTAGTGTTGCAACCGTAGAAAGATGCTAAGTATAGTGGTGAGCATTCTATCTTGTTCACTGCATTCACATCTGAACAACGACTACAGAGTGCTTTGATGATGCTGTTCTGCTTTGGGCACTGTTTACAGCGAACAGCAATATGCAGGGGTAGTTCTTTCTGCTTATCATGAATGTTCACACTGGCGTGATAGCGCAGCAGTAGTATCACCATCTCCTCGTCTGCATGCTCACAGGCAAAATGCAATGCTGTCTTGTCATTGGTCACTTTCATGCCACCATTATGAGCATGACATAGTGACTGCACATTAGGGTTAGCACCAGCTTCAAGCAAGGTCAATACGATATCAACACTACCAACTCTTGCAGCTGTAATTATGGGGACTTCATCGCAACAGCTCAGTTGACTTCCAACAAAGTCTCTGTGGTATGAAACAAAACTAGCCTGATGAATATTGGCGCCATATTTCAGCAGAAGATGAACAACTTTTGTATGCTGTGCTGACACTGCATGGAACAAGGCTGTCTTGCCGTTGCATCCAACCTGGTTGATATCAATTGCAGTCGAGCCTAGGACAGCTTCTAGTAATGTGATGTTGCCTTCTTTTGATGCTTGGAACAGTTTGTCAAACGCAACGTGGCTTCGTGGGTAACCATTCTAAAAAAATACGGTTACTACATAAAAATGCTGAATAAATTATGTACAATGTCATTGTAATGTGTATAATTGGTTTTCGTCAGAAAACGATGTAATTAACTGTAGACTTAGATTTAACTTGTCTTAAGGCGTAACGCTAATCCGTTTTCTTGTAACTTGCAAGAAGGAAAACCCATATAAATTCTTCTAAGCAATACAACGATAATTATAAATTAAATCTATTCACCTCCAAACAAGTGTTGAAGAGAGACAGTAATTAACATGCACCGTGACTTTTCGGTGTCTGAAATAATACTACCAGACAATACATTACGTAACTGTCGTGAGACCCTTTGTTTCCGTGGGCGATAATAAGTGAACAGTTGGTTAACTTCCGTGTGCGTCAAGCGCGTAGTAAGCAAACAAAATGATTTTCACCCCTTCGTCATACGCACCTTTTTGTAATTCATTTTTTAGTGACAAAGGACGACATAGACACCAACAGCCGAGTGAGGAGCCAGTTCACTTCCTAAAGATTCGACGAACTTGCCCTGTCGTCCTTTGTTTTGTTTATCAGCGATGTGTAACACTGAAATGTTCTCATCGGTGAAGTTAACGACGTAAAAACTTTTTGAAGCACATTAAAATTTCTCTACTTTGCTGACCATAGGATATCTGAATCTTAAATAATAAAAGCAAACGCTACACACATGTAGTGCCGTAAAATATGTCGCAATTATTTGTTTACCGTAAATGTGCATGATGGGTGCAGAACATGCCCTTTTATCTTTGAAACCAATACTAGTAAAAATCAGTCAATCCCACCTTGGAACGCAAAATTACTATTCCGAATATAACTTTGCGCATCAAGGTGGTATTGACTGACTGATTTTAACATTTGCTTCAGGTAGAAAAATAATATCCTGCACCAGTTATGCGCATTTGCAGTATCAAAAAGGAAAACGCTAAGTTTTTACAAGTAGCCGACTTCACTGATGAGAACATTTCAGTGTTACACATAGCTGATAAAACAACTAACGACAGGGCAATTAGCCAGATCGGCAAATCTTCAGGAAGTGAACTGGCTCATTGGGTGTTAGTGTCGCTGTCGTCCTTTATACTGTACACTTTAATTATTGTCTTGTCAACGAGTTTACATCAAATCCTACAATTTTGTTTTTGAGAAAATCAGTATGGTAGTGGAAGACACTCCGCCATCGTTATTTCCTTTGCTAGGTATATTACATTCCGCTTGGTGCGCCACCGTCGACGCCGGGTATACTTTTACGCATCACTTTTTGTTACTTGAACTTCGGCTTGACCTGGTTTTGGGTGTCGCGGTAGATCGTTTCGTACAACTACGCAAGCAAACGACTGACCATAACCGACACATATATCAACCAATGAATAGTTGTACACGCTGTACAGAATTTGGCGGGCCTGTCTGAAGAGATTTTCACCGAGGTATAAGCGTTTGTGAACTTTGATATTTCGTAATATAGCTAAAATAATGATAAATAATAAGTCTACAAAAAAATTGTCCGGGTGTACATATACTTTAGTATAATAGCTTGGTAATCGTTTACTTAACTGGCCTAAATTATTACGGCTTTATGCCGACGGTTTTTACAGCATTTTTGTACCTGAATGCGTTCCTTACATCATTCCGCATACGTTCCAGTAAAAAAGCTTCATATATTCTTTAAAAATATTGTGTTTTAGGCCACTTTTAATCAGTTTTACACACCAAAACAGCGGAACCGATTGCAAGATAAACATGGCGCGTGTGCGATTTGCGCATTAGTCACGCATCGGTGCCATCAGAACCGCGAAGGCGATGTTTGTGTGTACTGGGCATACAATTACGCAACGTAAAAGAAATTAAGAGAACAAAATTAAGAAAATAGGCTCCAAAAATGTTTTAAACGAAGAAATTCTAGAAAAAAATTAAAACATTCTCCACAATTTTCATATTAAATACAACATTTGTAAAGCACATACAGTCACTTCTAACGTGATATTTTATTTAATGAAATATTTGATGTTGCAAATATTATTTGTATGAAAATTATGTGGTCGATATTAGATGTTATGCGCATGCGCAACTACAAGGGGACATCTCATTGCATGTCATTGTAAATATAATTAAATTAAAAAGAATGCATGGGTTAAATTATCCATCGTTTGATGAACAAAGATTATTATTTTTGTAATTAAAAATTATACTGATGATATTGCTTGCATGTCATGCGCATGTGCAATTTTAAAGGGACAACTCATTGCATGTCATTAACATAATTAAATTAAAAAGAATGCATGGGTTAAATTATCTTTCGTTTGGTGAGCAAAGGTTATTGTTTTTGTAATTAAAACATATACTGATGATATTGCATGTCATGCGCATGCGTAACTTGAAGGAGGGAGGAGTACTTTAGGAGCACTTTAATTTAATTAAGTCAGTTTATATAAATTTAAGTCAATTTATATACATTTACAATTTAATGTACTCTCTTTACATTAACATGTTCATTTAAATAATTTAAAAATAATAATTTAATTATATGCATATTCATATTTTTGGGGAATACCAATTACATATTTAGTTTTTTTAATATTTCTAAACTGGTGAGTAACCAAACCACATATGTATCGCTTTTTATGTATATGCTCTGTCTATGTGCAGTTGTAGTATCACTGGATTTGTCTGAATACACATTTCTTGATCGAATGACTGATAACACATTCACAGTTCATATCCAGTGGATACACAAACCTGTGCATTCAATGTGCATTCGACGGTTATGTGCCCGTCGCGGCAGTTCGTGCAAATGCCACACAATTTCTTTTGTGCAACTGCCTCGGACCGAGGCCCTCGGTGCACGGAAGAAAGCCACACGATGTAAATACTTACTAAATAGTGTTATTATTTAGGCTTGGACAAGGATTTCCTACAGCAATTTACCTTATTTCTGCCAAGCAGCAGTATGAGTTACACCAGCAGACACCTTTAAAACATCATTGTTACTTAGCGATTTTCCTTCAAATAAATATAAGAAACTTTTACAATAGTTGGTTCATGGAGTTTTTTACATATAACTGGCCATTGGTGGTAATGATAATGAAACTAACAATGATGGCTTGTAATGATAATGAAAAGTTATGTAGTCCCATAATGATAATAATACATTTATGTCTTTACGTAATTATTGTGGCAAGGATACTGAATACTCTATGACGACTCCATCCCTCTAAGAAAGCTAAATAACTGTAAACTGTTGTGTTTTATTTATTACACGTCAAAATCACACTAGCAGTTACAATAGTGTAGCACGTTGATTAATTATTTATTAATATGTTAATTGATGTTATATAGTTTGCTGAATGTGTGTATGCGCAATGAAAGGATGCTTTTAATTGACATGTATTATGAGAAAGTAATTAATGTTATTTAATATGAACAATTAAAATTTTTCTGAGCTATATCTTCTTTTTCCCATTAATCACTGGCAAGGCGGTACTACATCACGATTTCTCCGCAGGATATTGCTGTGAAAACGGACAACACATAATACCTCCTTCCATCCCTCACAACAATACCCCTCCCCATCAGAAGGAAACCACGCTGACATGCAATATCACCATAATTAAAAAAAAACCTTTGTTCACCCCCCTGCATTCTTTTTAATTTAATTATATTAACAATGACATACAATGAATTGTCCCTTTAAAGATGCACATGACATGCAATATCATCAGTATGTTTTAATTACAAAAACAATAACCTTTGCTCACCAAACGACAGACAGATAATTTAACCCATGCATTCTTTTAAATTTAATTATATTAATTTTCATACAAATAATATTTGCAACATCAAATATTTAATTAAATAAATATGAAATATTACGTTAGAAGTGACTGTACGTGCTCTACAAATGTTGCGTTTAATATAAAAACTGTGGAGAATGTTTTAATATTTTTTCTAGAATTTCTTCTTTTGAAACATTTTTGGAGCCTATTTTCTCAATTTTGTTCTCTTAATTTTTTTACGTTGCGTAATTGTATGCCCAATAGGCAATACACGCAAACATCGCCTTCGCGGTTCTGGTGGCACCGAGGCGTGACTAATGCGCAAATCGCACACACGCCATGTTTATCTTGCGATCGGTTCCGCTGTTTTGATGTGTAAAACTGATTAAAAGTGGCCTAAAACACAATATTTTTAAAGAATATATGAACTTTTTTTATTGGAACATATGCGGAATGATGTAAAGAATGCATTCAGGTACAAAAATGCTGTAAAAACCGTCGGCATAAAAAGTAACTCGAGTTTGAAAAACAGGCCTGCCACGCTCAAATTTAGGTAGCGCCGCCTGCGTTGGCGTTCATAGCTTAGCTCCAGGCGTCGCCCAGCTCCCTCATTCATTGTGTCTGGTGTGCGCGCCATGCAAAATACTGTTGATAACTTTATTTGTGAACTAGTAATAAAAGTGCACAATTGTTATAGTTTGTTAGTAAAATTAAGTGATAGTTTTATGGTTTTACAAAGCTATATTGGATGGGTCTCAGACTTCGTCAGGGTTGGGAGCGCCGTGCGCGCAGCGCACTTTGCCAGTACCATATGGTTGACACAGCTATTCAAAAATCCACGGAATCGTACTATTTAAAACTGCCATCTGATGAATTTAATGCAAACATAGTAATTATAAATGTGCAGTTGTTGCATGTTGTTCATTATTTTTACTGTAGCGCTCATTAAAATGAAATAGTTTCACAGTTTTAACATTATATTTGTGACTTCCGGTATTCACGCGACTTCGGCTGCACCAGACGTTGTGATATTTAACAATTTAAATCCACGGCATCTGCACTTTTATAATTATGTGCTGACAATTTTACACACACACCACACCACACCACACCACACCACACCACACCACACCACACACACATTCAGGTATCCTATGTAATTTTGGATGTCCTTCTCTTATATTGTTTCATTGGGAAATAAATTAAGTAAAATCAGACTTTTAAACTAAAAAATTTATGAAATGGCCCAAATTCGTATTCTGCATTAAATAACACAATTGTAAAATTTAGTTTTACTGTCGCACACAACTGTGTTACTTATTTAACATACACAATATAACAAATTCTTATGTGATTTTGAATACTGTTAAGGAAACTGTTATTATAATTAACAGTAGTAAAACAACATTATCTTTTTGTATCAAACATTGTACATATCTTAATAATCTTTATATATTTCTTATTTGTGTTTCATGTCTAAGGATTCCACTGCATGTTTGAAGACACACTACACCTTTCACGGATTTCACTGGATAATATAGAGGAATGGACCAAGCAAAGCTTCCAGACCCTACTACACACAGCAGAAGACAGACAAAGCTTGTGAAGTCTGTGTAGAAATTGTAGAAACATGTACACCGAGTCGACAGTGGACACTGACACATTACACATGCATGGATTTACGAAATAGTGAACTCTGAATATGTGTACAGTTAGTCGACAGTATAATGTGAACATTATAAACACTACTTCATGTTGAAATGCATGACATTAATTTGAGACATTGAAATATGAATATTTCTGCACTAAGCCTGCACTACCATGTGAACACTGACATATACGCTGGTGTGGATTTATCAAACAGTGAACTGTGAATATTGCTGTACTGAGCCTTCTTCCTTATAGTTACTTCCATTGTAACAGGGTGAAGCCAACTATTTCTTGTACTGCTGCATTGCTTTGTGTTTTGTCATTTTCCATGTCTCCTTATCAGCTACTGTAAACAGTATGTAAACATTATTTCATGTTGAAGTGCAGAACACGAAACAGTGAAATTTATGTGCCGAACATGCAGTGTACTGTGAACCAGGTTTGACACAGTTAACTATAAATATTGTTGCATTATGCATGCAGACAATTCCAAAGCTCTCAAAAATTAATAAATTGTGTTTCTTTCATGCAAGGAGAGTGGATTTTTTCCAAAAAAAAATTCACCATGCAAGAGTATATTGTTCTTTATAATTATACAATAAACAATACAAATTATATGAATTTGCCAGCTTCTTGTGTCACTTATTTATAAATAGTTAGGCCATTAATACCTGTTATTATGCAGATGTCACATTACAATAAATTATGTCATCAAAATGTCATACTGTAGTAAAGTTAATTATGTACACCATTTCTTCTTAACATGCCTCAGTAAATTTTAAAAACAACACAATTACTTATGACTGAAACAGGTCATTTATCAACATAAATCGGTCAAAGGTCAATGGAGGTCAAATAATCAGGTCACTAAGGTCAATATTATGGTCAACAATCACGGCCTCTATTGACTTGATAGCATTCCAATACAGTCTTGATTAAAAACTAAATAGGCCACCAAGACATGTAAATGGGTCAAAGGTCAAGTTGTAATAAACTAGGTATTAGGTAAATGTGTACATAAATTCTCCCTTACACCCCTCCCTGATACCACATGTCATACATAATTACTTAATTTGGCAATTTTTCAACATATGTCATTATAGGTCAAGGTCAAATAAGTAGGTCGTGTCAAGGTCACACGTTATTAGGTCAACATTTTTAGGGTCTTCTAACTTTTTATTCCACCTCAATGTCTTCTTTACTACACATTATGCCATGTTCCCTGCATTCAGTGGCAGTGCACCCAACAAACAGACCAGTCACAAGAAATGGACTCGATTCCATAAGATAAAATAGGCCCTTTTTTGAAGCCCAAAAGTAGAATAACTTCGCAAATAATAAAGATATTGAAAAAATTCAAAAAGGATGATAAACCGAATAACATACTTTATCAGACAGAAGTGTTTAAATGATTATAAAACGATTTTGAATTTTTTTTTAATATACCTACCTTTGCCTTGTCTTTGACGTCTTTGTAGCACAAACAAACCGGATTCTATGTTTGTACACCAGGGATCCTATCTCTGACACTTGTATATTATTAGATGTTGGTAACAGCGAGCTATGCATTTTAATCTGGACACAACATAAGTGTCGTAGTCCTTTAATACAGCCAAATCCCTGTTAAAAAATTATTTTTCAGACAGCAAAACGTTGCCAAAAGGTGGTACCATCGCATCATTGGCACTTCATTCGTATGACATGAACCTGGTAGTAATTTAATGATGTATTCCCTGATGCTGTTTAATAACAAGCTTTTACTAAAAAAAATTACATGTGTTCCAGGCAACAATAATACAATAACATAATACTCATATTGGGTAGGCACTTAAAAAAAAATTAGATATGATAGAACATTGGCATGAAAGGTGAAATGTAAAGGAACCAAAAACTGCTTATTTTATTAATATCTTTTTATTAGATCCAAAGATATTGCGATTTTAATTAGGTAATAATTAAAAAAAAAAATTTATCTTGTATACAGGAAAAAAGACTAATTTTTGTGTTTTCTTTCAATCAATGTATAATTAAAAGTGCATTACTTTTTTTGCATATGTTTTAATATTTTGTTTCAGGAGTTGCAAGCACATTAAGTATGGTTATAAATATGCATAATCCAGTCATGTATCATTAAGATTAACTCGGTTAATGCAATTAATAAGTCAGTATTGGATAATAAGTGCGTGAAGTCAACTGACTGACACATGTCCATAACTTACATGATTATGAAGATATTTGTATTTTGTTCAGGGTTTGCAAACCCATTAACCAGGGTCATAAATATACATCACACACTCATTTCATTACTCAATTGATGCAATTAATAAGTCAATATTGGCTAATTAATGCGCAAACTCAACAGGCCGACACCTTTTTATAAAAGGCCATAACTTCCATGATTATAAAGGTATTTGTATGACTTGTTCAGGGTTTACCAACTCATTAACCAGGGTTATAAATATACATCACAGACTCATTTATAACTCAGTTGATGCAATTAATAAGTCAATATTGGCCAATTAATGCATAAACTCAACAGGCTGACACATTTTGATAAAAGGCCATAACTTCCATGATTATGAAGACATCTGTATAATTTGTTCAGGGTTTACAAATTCATTAAACAGGGTCATAAAATATACATCAAACAGTCATTTCATAACCTTATTGATGTAATTAATAAGTAAATATTGGCTAATTAATGTGCAAACGCAACAGGTCAACACCTTCTTTATGCCAAATATCCATCATTATGAAGATATTTGTATAATTTAAAAACACATTAAGTAGGGTCATAAATATACATTGTATCATTAATAGTAACTCAATTAATAAATCAATAATGGCTAATCAGCATGCTATCTCAACAGACCAATACATTTCAATAAAAAGCCACAACTTCCATGATTATGAAGATATATGTGTAATTTTGACAGAGCCTGGGCTTTCTTTCCCTGCCAAAGAACATGAAAATAGTCTTGCATGGTGACTATGATAAAATAATTATTGGAGAAATATATACTGGTTGGTGTTCCATATAGAGTGCTAAATGTTTTTTTTTTGTGAAAAAAACAATGTCATTGCATAAATATAACACAATTTATTATATATTCTGACATTTTGTAATTTCCTGTATGTACAGTTTGCTGCAGGTTCAGTACAGCAATTAATTAATTATTAACTAGTGATTTAGAATATCTCGCGCAGTTTTTTTAAATCATTGAAAAATTACACAGTATCATTATTGAACTAACTTAGCACAGCCAAGCCCAACAAGTTTAATCAATATCAATCAATCTTTTATTTTAGACAAAAGAATATATGCATTATGTAAATATACTACTTGATATTATAGTAATATAGATATACAAAATAAAAAATATATATAAATGTACCATTACTAATAATTATGAATAAAATTTGTTTTGTAAAACAAATATCAAACAAATATTGGCTTTGTATTATTTGTAATGAATAAAAATTATAGAAATGTAAATAAGTCATGATTATGGTTAAATCAATCTCACTCTCAACTCCAAAAAATCGGGTGAAATTTCACAAACTAGGGAAGCTCAAAAACACCCATGTGCATTCGCGTAGCGGGAAAATATTTCGTACACAGACTAAATAAGACCTCTAGATGAAGTCACGAACATATGGATGGAGTCATAAATAGCTGTCTGCTAAACTTACACCAGAAATACACCTATGTCATCTAATCGATGTATTTCACCTTAATTTTGGTTAAATTTTAATCAAAAACAGACAGTCATGAAAAGGAACTTACTATTGTCCAATCTGCTGCTGTAAGTCATGGAAACAGCCGACAAATCAGGATGTAAAACAAGGAGAACCCAGGTGCCGAGAATCAGCGCAGATAAACTGACACGATTTTTCGGCACGCTGCGTGAGCCGCTCAACAGATTTTGTTGAAATGCCTATGTTGGGGGTCAAAGTTGTTGACTGAGGGGCCAAAGCATACACGAGTCCCTCACCCTAAATATTGGGTCTGTGTCCCTCAGGACCTCCGGTTCCGACACCTGTATATAACAAACTGTTGACATATTTTGGATAAATTTGAAGGAATTGTAAAGCTTCAAGCTTGTGGCCTCAGTTTCATCAGGCTAGGCGATATATGCATTGCGCTGAAACATTTATTATTATCATAGCCACCATTGAACATATGAAAACAAAGCATAATAAACGTTTGACCTACTTATATAAATCATAAATGACACAGCGCAGCTTTCACACATTTTATTATTGGTCATTTCAGTTGCAGCACTAAATAGTATTGTACAAATAGTAGTAAATAGGCACTTCACATTGTAATAAAACATGTAAAAATGGTGGATGGGCAAAGTATGTTGTCAGTACAACAGCACCAATTCATCACATTTTTCCTGCTAAATAACAAGAAATTCCACCAAAGTGAACCCTTTCTAACACAAAAATGAACCAAACTTTAAGATACAACTGGGGGTCGTAACACTTGTAACATGAAGCCTACCGTTATATGCCATAAAAATCTTTTTCGTGACAAACTGTACATAAATAATGTGCACGTGCAATCACAGTATCTATTTATAACAGGGATCTCTCCCCAGTGGACACAGCTTGACTTCACCAAACATTAACTGCTTGTACTGTTATAGATAGTACTATTTATTATTAAGTGTCTTTTGCAGTCGCAACAGCCAGCTTGCACGAACAGCTGGCTCTTACGCCCACTAACAAAGCTTCTTTTCAGTTATTGTTCTGCGTAGTTTGCTCCACTGGGTTTTATTCTTGGATACGTTGGTTGTACTGCAAATATTTAATTACACATTGTTTAAAAACCTCATTTCCATCAATACAAACTAGCATTTCACAGTACAGATCAGAAATGTCGCTTCCAGTGTGACTAGCAAGCACAACAACCAATTTCTGTAGCAACTGATCATAAACAAATGCTACTATTTGCAATTGTAATATTTAAGTTACACAGCATAATAAAAAACTGAAAAGGATATTTACATTTTGCATACAGATCTATCAACAAGAGCAGAACTGTTCAATGCACTACAACAATGATTCATAATCATAGGTCAGATTTCATCAGCAAGTTATTGAAACAAGCCACAGTAATTTGAACAATAGGCAAGACAAAACACAAATTACAATAAGCCACACACGACAATGACTTTCTGCAATTACAGAGTTTTGTTTAATTTGTAACTACACTTTTCCAGCAATCAATTTTTTATACAAGAGTCATGGATTCCAAATTAAATATACCGACACTGTGAAGGCAGTTACTGATTTAAATAAATTGAACTGCTGATGTTAAAGTCAATCATTAATTTTATTTTGGAATTGTGTGCTGGAAAATTAACTTTTTGTATTTCAAAAATGGTCATCAATTATTGCAATGACAGAATGACTGATTAGCCTGATGCATGAACCATTCCACAAACTGAACATACATACTGAGCTACAACTTAGAATATCATACAAATAAACTATATAAAATGCTTCACACAAATATAATATTAAAAACTAAAATCTATATTTAGGGATATGGTAACCTTTAAACATAGTGCATACTGTTTGTTGATATAAAAACCCATAACAAATGAATAGAAAACAACCGCTTCTGAAGGCTGGCAAAATATAATCATGGCATATATAATCACCTATTACTAACTTTTAATATAAGATGATATGGTGCATTCTGTCTGATATTTCTTACAGAGTCAGATCATATACTCACGATATGCATTTTATCGAACCTGGACATCTAAAATGCACTCTAGCTAGATACAAAACATGCTAAAGTATGACAAGCAAAAGGCCACACGAATGAATCCACAACGGCAAGCATTCTTTGGACGGTGTACAAAAAGACAAATTCACCCTCCAAGTTCTGCCACTCTCATTCATTGCCTCCCCCATACAAGTCACACACGATTTGACTAGTATGTAAGCCCAAGTGCAGTGAACGTATCCACCAGATGGCGAGACCAGTGTTACAACTATCCACCAGGTGGCGAGAACAGTGTTACAACTATCCACAAGGTGGCCAAATTTATAGAATGCAATTCGTACTAATAAAGGACGGACAGACAGACAGCCAGATGGACAAACTACTGGTCCCATTCTGAAGCAGTTGCATGGCCAGTCTTCCAATTACCAGATAAGACAAGCAGAAAAACAACAGAAAACAGAGCAGCTTAGCAACACAAGAAAGATGTTGAAAATAAAACAACCACCTTTTAATTTATACACATATGCCTATCACTCTGGCAGAATATATCTATAGTGTGGCATGCTATGACAAACAGAAATGCCTGCAGTACAGCACGTGTCCCCCCTCATACAGCAATTATTCTAGAAATGCAATTGTCGTTATGGTTCATGCGTTTCTCCTTGTCATGGACTGTTTCCACGGAGAACTCACACAACGTGCAGAGGCAAAACTTGAAGGTAGCTTCTTAGCAGATGATCATCAACGTGAACCATTTCTCTTCCTGAAGACTACGTATCTAGAACGCTTCCAAAGCTTCCTGGCTGATGGCCAACTTCTCTTCCTTGTTTCTAGAATGATTCGAGTTCTTGGAATTCGCTCAAGGCCTTGATTGGGGCAACGGTTTTATTCTTTGCGCCCTTCCTGACCTTTGACCTGGCCTCCTCAGGGCTCTCTCGGTGAACGAGGGGTTTCTTCTCTGGTGCCTTCATTCGCCACGTCACAACAGAACTCTGAAAAAGAAAATATTTTATATTGTTACCCAGATGTTGCACTGAGCAAAATCACAAGTTATTACATTATCAATTAGAACAGAAAATTAGAACACATGAATGCATATTCACAAGTATCTGAGTAGTTGTTTTGTGCATATTTCAATAAGTACATTTGTTTTTTAGAATTTAGATAAAAAATTTTGCGATGTTTTGTCTTTGTGGAAACTGCGCACCAAAATTACACTTCCATAATGAGGGAGAGCTCATTGTATAAAAAAAATGGAATAAATTCAGTCAACTTAAAGGCTCAAATCATATCTATTCTAAGATCTTGATTGCACAAATGTTTTTTAATGAATCACAATTTAAAAATAAAATTTTCCCATTATGTGTTTATGAATAGTTACCTTGGCATTCAGTGTGCGGTGTAAACATGATTCACATTAAACAGATAACGGTTAAATAATATAAACACAACTGTGGTTCTTTAAAACACATCTCGGTGGTCAAGATTTTAGGATAGATACAATTTATACAGTATAACATGATTTTACAATAAAAACGATTAGACTTTGTACATTTAACAGGATATTATAAGATAATGTAACACGATGTCCACATACATTCAAGCCAGATGCTCGTGCGTACTTCGTAGACGCCACATAGGACGCCTTCACTGCCAGTACAACAGCATTCATGAGATTCTTGGACGCTTGGATCAGAGATGTTGCACTGTCAAGCTGAGGATTTAAAACATGCTACATGAGGCCCAAATACACTAACTCGTAATTCATACATTACTTTATCATACATTTTTTTTTCAATGACTTATGACGAGTCATTCAAAAGCAGCCAACTTGACAGGAATATCAAAGGTTTTACAGTAAACTCCTAGGGTCATGTAAACAGCTCAAATTTTACTGTAAATTTGTTAAATACAACATTCATTATTTTAAAAGATTATAATAATAAACTGCAAAAAACTATTTTATAATAAAAGTTCTGTAGTAAAACACTTGTCATCTGGAGCTCATGGGTAGCAATCTTGTTAAATCACAAAAAGATCAACAAGGACCAGGCAGGATATTTTTATGGTACAAACATTTATGTGACACTTACTCCGGAGACAATGAGGGAGCCACTGATATTCTGGACATCGGCCTTGACCTTGCTGGTGATGTTCAACTGGTGGCAGTAGAGCGTGATTCTCTGGCGGTATGCCTCTAGATCTTTCTTGGACGCTGAGTCTGGGCACTTAACACAACACCCACAAGGACTTTGAAGCTACTTCACAACAATAGATAACCAATGTTTCTTTGATGTGGAAAACTAGAACTGTTGTTTCTTATAATTAATATTTATACAATTCAGTATGAAAAAAATAAATTGCATTGATATTATTATTGTTTGTGGTATTAATATTATACACTGTTAGAGTTTAAGATATATTAAGAATTACTGAAGCTGACAGATGCATACACTATAATATACATCTAGGTCTTCAGAAGTGGAGAATTAAGTCAATCTCAGCTCACATCAATCTTGGCCCACCATCATCAATTATAAAGTATACTGAGCCTTAATTTGATATCTAACATGTACGTATACTATTTCCTAAGTTAAATACCCATCATTATCATTTTATTTTTATATAATCACATCATGCTATTTCATTATGGCACATTACGCTAGCTGGAATTCACAACACACAAGCAAAGGTATTAACCTGTTCAGCAATTTTTCTGCAAAGTTTGTCAAGGTTTGACCCAGCCTCGGAGATCTTCTTCGCAGCATTGATGACATCCATTGTACTCTTGAGAGGCCCGTGTCCCCTGTAGTGACAACGGACAGGTTAACGGAGGGAGGGGTCAACTGAGAGGTCAATGGAGTGGTCGACGGACTGGTCAGTGACATTTCTACAAGGTTTTTATGGGTTTTCCGTACACAATAATGTGCTGTAGTACGATATTAAATTATACCCTTCACACTCTCTGAAAACGACAAAACCTACAAAACATGTACCCTGATCAGTGAACCTTCAAGTTTAAAATTGTCTGATTCGAACTAATGTACCAAGTCTTCTTAGTAAAACTGATGACTACAAAATGTTTTGACACGAGGATTCACGGTCCTATACTTACAATTGTTGCTGTCTGCCTATTCGTACAGAGTGTACTAATTCTCGGACCCCCTCTTCCCTCCCTGATTTACTACTTTAAAATGTTGATAATTTTCCAGATTGAAAAATAGATCGATGTAACAATGTTCGGACACAGTGCATGTGTACAGGACATACCATCAGAATATGTCTAGAAACATTTATGTCCAATAATTATGTTAAATCTTTGTGTTTTTCCAACAACTCACTGGTGTTATACTGATAATTGTTTTCCACAAAGGTGTGAATTTCCAAGATGTCAGACTGTGTTACAGCGCTGTTCCATGACCAGTTACGCAATTTAAAACAACAGTAGTTCCTTAACAGTTCGCTGCACAGCGTTGCATGATGCAATGGTTATCATATTTCGCATTAGCATACAGGCCGTGACCCCCACTTCTCTAAATTCCACACCCACTGAATTCAGTAAATAAATATAAACATTCTTCCTTGAATGGATGGATGTTCTGCTTAAATGGATGGATGTTCCGCTTGAATTGACGGATGTTCCGCTTGAATGGATGGATGTTCCGGGTTCAAGAAACTTGTTTGACTTCTGTGAATATTCCGTCCGTCCACCGACAAACGCCGAGTGAGTCAGCAAAATATTTGAAGAATTCAAACAAGTTTCTTGGGAGTTAAATAATATGTCAAATGAACACTGTGTTCCCCTGCACTGACTTCCCCATCATGACGTCTCCCCCTCTGTAGCCTGCACTGACCTCCCCCATCATGACGTCTCCCCCTCTGCAGTCTGCACTGACCTCCCCCATCATGACGTCTCCCCCTCTGTAGTCTGCACTGACCTCCCCTATCATGACGTCTCCCCCTCTGTAGCCTGCACTGACCTCCCCCATCATGATGTCTCCTCCTCTGTAGCCTGCAGTGACCTCCCCCATCATGACGTCTCCCCCTCTGTAGTCTGCACTGACCTCCCCTTCATGACATCTCCCCCTCAGTAGCCTGCAGTGACCTCCCCCCATCATGACATCTCCTCCTCTGTAGCCTGCCACTGACCGTGTGAAGTCAGTCATCTCCATCATGATCATACACATCTCCTTGGCGATGATGATGATGTCGTTGCCCTGTGCTTCCCACTTGTTAATCTCGCGGTCCAGCTTCGCCTTCTCCATGCGGAACAGCTGCACCTGCTGCTGAATAGCCAGTCTTGCCTCCTCCGGCAGTGCTCTCATCATGGCTCGGTCGCTCTTCTCCTCATAGGTCACGTCCTCCTGGTCTGTCACGTAGCTCGCTGACACATAGAGGCAAACACAATGTCACAACACTGGTATCCATAGCAACAAAAAATTGTAAATGTTAGCAGCTTCAATATGTCTAAAAACCAAACTGTTTACACAATCAATGTTTTTGAGCTGCTCTTGGTAAATCATACCTATGATTTCGTTCTAACTATCAGGACAAATCATTTTAATTAATTTTTTATGTATAGTGTCCATATTTTGACAGCACAAACATGAGAACATTTGTTGGTAAATATAACTACCACTTGTTTCTGAAAAGTGTGGATAAGGCTTCAGCTACATTTGAATAACTCACATTTGCTGCGTGTCTCGTACTCATCTTCGTATTCTATTTCCGTGTCCGACTCCAGCTCGTCAATGCTCTGCAGGGAGAAATTTTTATACATGGTTGAATTAAAGTTCCAACAAAAATAGGATTTAATAAAAAAACCTGGTAAGTTATGTACATTTAAGTGACATAATATGCACGTTTTAGAGATGGAACCATTGATGACAATATTTAAACATTCTGTGAAATACGTGATCTACAGAGCATTTTCGTGTTACAAACCTGAAACATGCAGGTTTCAACTTTACCATTTCTTTGTGAATCACACCACAAATAAGAAATAAACATTTCAATGGTAAAATCACTGAATTTCTATGAAAAGTACATAACAATGCAGGAAGATGACAGGAAGTGTTATGGTTTCAAATACTCCATGGAAATAAACTTGATATTTACGCATAAAATTAGTAAACAAAAGCCCTGTTCCCAATGTACTCCCATACCCTGTTATCAATGTACCCCCATACTCTGTTCCCAATGTACCCCCGTACCCTGTTCATGAGGACAGCACGTCTGATCTCCCTCACTCCGTCGTATACGAGACGAGAAGCATCAATGAACTCATTCTCATCCACGTAGCCTGGCGGTCGTGTGCTCAGGGCGTTCACAGCGCCCTCTACCTCGCGGGCAAACTGTGGCACCACTGCACAGACCGAAGTTAAGTGAGAAAACCAGTAACTTAAGTATCTCGCTATTTCATAAATGTCTTCTAATTTTGTGTTCTAAGATATGTGTAATATTAAAATACACGTTAATGTTCAAAATAGGATAAAAACCTCTAAAATGGGTTTCGTTGGAACCAAGAAGATACCTCTTTTGCTGACGGGTTTGTAAGTCATGATTTTTAAGGTGTATAACAATATAATAATAATAATTGAGTTCTTATATAGCGCATACTCCTGTAGATAGATCAACATGTTTTACAGTAAAATAATACAATACAAATTCGATAAATACAAATAAAATCTACCAAGACAAGTAAGCAAATTTCATTGTGTGTAGTCATTCCTAGTTCCTATAATCACTAATGTTATCATCAGATTTAATTACAATTTTAATATCAGGTACCAGCAACTTTTCATCATTACATCAGTGGACTTGTGTGGTCTATTTAAAAAAGAATTTATGCAATCTGCATATTAATCTGAAACAGGTCTAGTCAATCTGACTTCCCCACAGCTACTTGATGACTTAGAACTGTTTAACTGTCTAACCTTTTATTCAAGACATGAAAGAACATTGGTCCATGAAGATATAGGTATTGTAAACTATTATTTATTGTATTGCATATGTTATCACATCACAGAACTCCCAGTAAAACTCCTACCTTGTTCTCGGAGCATTGTCACAGTCTCAAGCACACGTTCTGTGTAGAGACCGGGCTCATAGTTATCCATCTCCGCAGTGACGACATTGCCGACCCTGGCACAACGCCCTCTGATGGCCCCCGCAGTTCTGTCGAGGGTATCAGCATCGCCCTCTTGAAGGGCAAGTACGCACTTGTTCACGTCTTCAAGGATGTGACTTTCTGCAAGCAATAAAGACATGAAAATTTGTATTCAAAGTCAACCAACCACACACCATCATAAAATAAATAATTTGTTATTCTATAATGATCACAATGAGCATGGAAAGCAGAAGAGGGTGGCAGAAGAAGAAGAGGAAGACCAAAGCTCCGATGGAAAGACAGTGTCAAATGAGATCTTGAAAGGGCAGATACGAAACGGCCAAGAGTGGAAGACCATTGCAGAAGACAGAGGAAGAGTTAACAATGAAAGTGGAAGAAGCTACCAAGTGACGTGGACTCCACCCCGAAAGGGGAATAAGAAGATAAAGCTCACAAAATGCATACAAAACATTTGTTTAATATAGATATTTTTCTGAACATGACTATTAAAGTTTGCTCAGTTCAACGCTTCAGCAACAATCAGTTGCCTTCTTCAGAAACTGAATTCTGGGACTTCTTGTGCTAGCTTTTTCTGCTTTCCAGATGGTATATACCATCTATTTAAAATGTTGTCATTTCATAATAATTACTACAATGTAATAGTTACAAAAGTGTAATAACTGCCAGTGTAATAATTAGTTTGCATTTTTAAACTGTGCATTCACAGGTCACAAATATATGTTCTGTAGATTTACGATTTTTGGTAAAAAGTCGTACCTGAGACAGCGAGGAAGTCATCAATGGTGGTGATATCATCAACGGCCTCAGTGAGCAGCCGAACTTCCTTCTCCCACGCGTCCTTGAACACATCCATGTTCTCCAGTGCCACCTTGCTGCGAGGACGGGCAGCGAGGACGCGTGCGGCGTTGATGACCTCCGGACATAGAGCCTCAATCTGAGATGCGGCCATTCTCACCATCTTCACTCCCTCCTCATTGTTCGACATCGAACACGCCAAGTTCGCAACCTGTGTTGAGATGATAATAGAGAGGATTAACAACCATATTTAAGCACCTAATGTGAATGCCAGACGAGATGTTGACTCCAAAATCTACGTTTACTCCAAATCTAGCATCAACGTCTAGCAAACCAGCAAGGGAACAGTTCCAGGGTTATATTTTAATATACATTAAATAAAAGTCTGCTATGAAGGGAAATTGAATAGTATAGCCATATATGACACTTAGAACATACACTGCTAACAATGCAAGTAAATAATTGTACCTAAGACTAAGACTAAGAAACAAATTTGTATTTTACTGGCATTGTGCCTCACAGCATAGATAACACAATTTACACATTTTAAGGAGATATTTCAATTTCCTTAGTAGTTCATAGAGATGGATTTGCAGGTAAATATTTACTGCGTGTCTAAAACCTGAGCAGTAGTACGACTACAGTGGCAATGCAGCAATCTCTTTTAACATTTCTGTGAAAAACCAAGGTAATCCACTACATGAGAGTGTCATCAGGTTGTAGGCAGAGGCAAGTTGTGTGTACGTGTAAGTACAGTCATCTAACTAGCTTCAGACACACTGGGCCCAGTAACTTGGTGACTAGAGCACTGGAATGTCAATCAAGAGTCCACATCCTGCCATTTCGAAACTTAGGAAACTACGTTCTCCCCACCTTGCATGTGTCTTTTGGAAGAGATGCCAAAAGCTGTTGGTTCCTTCTATCTGGTGTCTATGCCAGGGGAAGGAAAAGATCCCACACGGGGGTAAATGTGTGACCTGTCGTGAACTCAATATGAAGACAGAAAGAAGTGCACTCACCTCAATGAGTTTATTTGCATGTTCAATGAACACTTGCGCATATTCCTCCACTGCTCTTTCATTCCCGGCCTTGGCAGCTTCGATGAGCACCAGTAGAGGAACATTTGTCTCGAGGAAGGAGTCACTGACATGATCAACAACAGCCTTACGCAACTGGAAATAAAACATTTCACCAAAAAATAAATTTTTTTCATGTTTAGGATAATTTCGGTAGAATGCATTTCGACAAAAAAACATAACTGGACTGAATTAATCAATATCGCAGTTGAACATTTCTCATGACAAGGGTAGTTTACAAAACTACATAACTATAAATACCAAATATAGGAATCATGTTTTTATCACAATCATGTTTTTATCACACAACTGTGTAAACAAAAATAATGAATAATAAAACTTCATCAGCTGGAGTACAAAAATTTTTTCAATTCTAACATAAATTTAATTCATTCTCAACTTGACGGAAAATAGTTTGCCTAGATTGAATGCTAATACACAACATTTACAAGTGAAACGTGACGGTTGTAGTGGTGAACAAACTTTCATTTTACCAGTAGCTTTATGCAACGCAGAATAACATTTTCAATAATAAATGTTATACAGCCTGCAATTAAATTGTTCTGAAGTGTAACCATAATCAAGATTATTGTTTGTGTTATAGTCATAATTGAGTTTTTGTAAATGAACCCAACCCTGCTTTGAGTGGCTAAATCATTAAGTAAGTGATGAGAAATGATTTGAAGCGATGTTCACTAACTTGACGGCGAAGTTCCCGTGTCTTTTTGCACATGTTCTCTATAGCTCGGTCGAGTTCCTCGCTTGGTTCTTTGCGACCAGCCTGCAATGACAGATGCCAAGTTAGACTCATAAAACGCCTCACGTCAAATGTAATATCAATCAGTCAATCAACCAAAAATATTTATTTCCAACAACACTTAACTACATCACACAGACAATATACTGTGGTAATATGTAATTAACTAAAAAGTCATGAACACATGTACAATTGTATACAAAATATGGTGGTCATAACTCCTCAAGAAAACATTGGAACAGTGTCCAGATCATTTTACCATTTCACATGGATTACTACCCATATTCAATACAGACTTCTAGGCATTTGGGGAGGAATATTGCCATATCCAGTATTTATAAGGATTTCTTTCAGATTTATGGAAAAATCGCTAGGCAAATTTTGGGCAAAACCTACCAGATTTCGATTTGAATCTGAATGCTAGATGCAGATTAACCAATAACACATTGCATATAGATTTCTACAAATTCTAAGTCAAAGATATGGATTTCAACCAAAACAATATGGCATGTTCAGTCGCTTGAGAGGAATCTGAAACAGTAATCGGCAGGCCTCATTTGAGGATGCAGCACTGATATGCAGAGAGCAAAGCCAGAACAGAATCTCATAACACAGCAAAAAAAAAAGTGCGCTGTTTTGGTTTGACCAGATTTGAGATTTTTCAAGACAAATACTTTTTCCACAACAAAATCTATACAAAATAGAAACAATATTTTGTTCAAGCACCGTTTGGGAGCCATTTATTTATTTGATGATCAAACTGCATCATTTGATTTGATTAAAGAACCACATCGCTCAGTGATACGCAGTCACTCCACCTTGGTCAAATCATAGCCTGGGGCCTAAGCCTAGTTTGGTGAAATAAAACCTTTTAAAGATATTTGCTTAAAAATTTCCATTTTTAAGTTTTAACTTTTCAAGACCTTCCAAATTTATGACTTCATATGCCCACACTACAGTTAAGGTGACTGCAGGTATCAACACTTTTAGTAGTTACTCAACCTTTTATTTTCATAATGTACTTTACTTGGATCATGTACATCCTAACTGATGATAGGTTGACTACGGGGGGGGGAGGCTGACAGGATGAGACAGCAATAGAACCAGAAGAGGAGCCCTAACCCACCAAACATGCCGCACAAACATGTTCCAGAATAATTCAACCTGATCACAGCCCTGGCTCCTGGCATCCAGCATACATACAGCTGACTGACTGCACACTGCCAGGGCTGCAGGTGTAGACACCCCACACCCCAAACAAAGCCGTCTGTGCCCAGCATCGCATTCCTTCCCCAGCATGGCACAGCTGCCATTAGCAATACTGATGAAAACCTACAGAAGTTTGTGGAAATTGTCTCCTAAGTTTTACTTCAATGCCCTGGACTATGCCCTAGTGAATAAACACTGGGTATTAAAACGTTACACACAAAAAGTCAAATAGCTTCCTTAAAATTACACTTTACACAAATGCACACCTTACTAAAATGGGGCCATTTTGAAGGTGTCAATATTTTGAAGTCCAACTGACCAATCTATATAAATATGGCATGGAATAGTCACACCTCTTCAACACCTCAGCATACACAGTAATGATTTATACCTACAACACCTTCTGAAAGACCAAAGCTGAAAATCAATCAAAGTAGGTAGATTTGGCATGCAGAGCTTGGTGCAAGGCAGCGAGTGGCAGGGGGTTCGGGGAGGGGGAGGGAGAAGGGGGAGGGGAGAGGGGGTACATTCAAGTTTTCCTCAGAGTCTTAGTGTAAGCCTGAAGTTAGTTACATGCGTTGGTTGAATTAGGTTCATTGGTGTCATTACAACCACAAAGCCACATGCTTTTAAGGAAAGTCCATCAAATGTGTTAATGAAATGTTGCTATATTTGTGTCTGATGTTTAGGACGTCCCAATAATCTTATTGTTATTAAATATTTGTGCAACTCTTTGTAATTTGCTGTTTTTTTATGAGACAATTTATGTTTTTAATAAATATAATTTTATTAGTGGCCTTTGTTGGTGACCAGGGAAGTTCTAGACAGGGGAAGACTTGGGTTGTAGCAGTGAGATGTATGTTGGGCTGTAAACCAGGGAAGTTTTAGGCAGGGGAAGGTTTGGGCTGTTACAATAAGAAGCCTGTTGGACTGTAAACTGATAAATACTCATGCTTCGACAACAACTTCACAACATAAAACAACTGTACAGACATCTGTACAAGGATGGTATATTATCACATTCAATGAAACAATGCTTGCACCAATCCATTCAGTAGCAAGAGTTCTATAAGATCACAACAAGGCAACATTAGGAATTACTTTCCTCACAAACCATGTTTGTGCGTGGTGTTTAAAACCTGATGTGATGGATGAATTTTTTAAATCAAGTTTTTTTTTTGACGTTTACTTATATCAAATCAAAAGCTTTCACCTTATGTACTGTACCATCAGTTATATCATTTATATTCATAGGTTTATTACAACAATTAAAAATGAATTTGAAAATTGTAAATAAAAAATCATTAATTTTAAAAAGCATTTAAACATGTTATTTTTTTAAGATTTATAAATATTAAATCAAAGGCTTCCATATTATTTATTGGGTTATATAATAATCACAGCATTTTGGGTTTAAAAAAATATTTGATGTATCAAAGAAACAGACAACATAATGTAGTATACCTGAGAATAATTAAAAAAGAAACTATCCAACTGGTACATCTGTCTTGTCTGAATGGATTGCAATAATCACTCGCATAAATGATACGATTCACGACACTGACCATGGGTCACTATAGATGATTTTCACATGCAGAAGCGGAAAATCATCCAGCCAGCTGGGGTAGCAAAAGTGGGGTGGGGTGGAGATGCGGGAGGGGTGGAGAAAGGGGTGAACCACACAAGACATTGTTACCACTACCTGAGTTCCGTGGGAGGCGCCACACTGAAACATTCGGTCCGTGGTCATCAGCGACAATGTAGGTGTGTTAAATACCAGCACATTAAGTGTGTTAAATATAAGCACAATGTTAAGAGTGTTAAATGGGTTATCATAGTTAGAATGTTGTACTTACTGAAATGTGTTACCATAACTGTGTTATTACCATAGTGTGTTAAATAGTGTTATTATTATGTGTGCAGTGTTATTACCTCCACCATGTCTTATTTTAAAATGTGTTATCACCATAGTACTGTCCCCTGTTAGCCTTGTGTTACTGCAACAGCCGTGTTTAAAATAACAACCCCACAGTTGTGTTACACGTGTTGCCAGTGTAAACAACTGTGTTGACACAACGGATTCAACCATAAATGTGTTCAATGCATTACATGTTAATATGAACATGTAAACATGGCCAAGAAATACAAAATTCCCAGTTTTTTGTTCAGGTGTACACAATAAAATTGCAGGTATGTAAAACCTACATGCAAACTTCTTTTTAAAAAATGTTTAAGCAATAAGCACCTTTCTTAACTGTATGTATGTTTCTAGTAGTCACGAGTGAAAGCCACAGCAGGAACCAGATTAAATCACGGTGATGCTCAATGTTACAATGTCAATATTACATATTAACAGAAACTGAGAATTATTTTCTTGGCCTCATCACCATAAGCGTGTTAGTTTTCTCTGACACACTTACATTGTTCATGTACTCTGTAAGTAGGCCCTGCAAGGCCTCTCTGACCGCGTTGCATTCCTGCACGATGCGTTCTCGACGCTCGTCTCGTGTGCATGATGAATCTGCCATCAGGGCGGCGCCACTGATGATGCTCTCAAGCCGCTCCTCAAGAGACGGACGGCTGCGAACCTCGTTATAGTTGAGGGGGTCCATAATGATCTTACGCTGGGAAATACATCACAAGTTGTTGATTTTTTTTAATGTGACGTGTCGAGTCGATTCAGATCATAATGTAAACTTGGTCAGTCGGCAAAAAGCAAAGGAGTGAAAGCATAAATTTTTTACATTTGATTTTTAGAAACAAAAACCAATTTACTAACATTCTGAATAATAATACAATTTGTAATTAATATATTTTAAAAGTGCTTTTGAGGAATTTTTTATTAGAATGGAATATCATTTGATACTTCAACTGCTAACTTTAATGCCACCCAAGAATGGGTTTAACCTTCATGGGTCATGGCGTAAAACCCTGAAGGGTTCATTTGAGAAACCCATGTTAAGACCTTTTCAATGCCTTAAAACACAACATCAACACAATGCACTTACATCGAACTCATCAAGTGCTGCGGCCAGTTCCCCAGCGCCTTCGAACGGATGTGCCTGCGACTGCCCAGTGGCCTGGGCCACCCCGGAGATGGTGTTGACCGCTCCACACACCTCCTTCATGACGTAGTCGCGATTAGCTCGTGCCGCCGCCAACTCAGGATGACGAACATACGCCTGAGACAGATAGAGATGTAGGGGTGACTATTGGGAATAGTTTTACTACTGCATTAGTATTATGATAGTCATATAACTATTGCAATAATATATCCATGATTGTTGATTTTAGGTCGATAAATAAATAAAATGATCCAATATAGTTGAAACACGTTTATTTCTATTATTACAATGACACAAGTAGACTTGCTGAATTGTTTTGCAAACTATCAATACTATTGACAGTTCAGTGTTCTATTGACTACAACTATTGATAGTTCAATTTACTATCGTTAGTACAGTAACGCAACATCAATTATTGCAATGCATCGATAGACGACAGTTCAATTTATTGCTACAAACCTACAGAGATGGTTTCAATGATAAATGCTATCCTGGAATACTTAATTGTATAGTTTTGTTTTAAAATATGACCACTGGGAAAATGTATGTAAGGTTTATTGTTTCTATAAAAATAAAACCTCTCATCTAATAGTGTGATAACGGACTGTAAACATGTTTTATAAAATAATGTTCTTCTGGTGCACTAAACTATTTGAACGTGAATAAAGAACCAAATGTGACATAACTTGCAAGGTAAGTGCCAACTAATATGCGATAATGTCTTATTAACTATACAGACTGTAGAAGTTGATTCTGAGATTCTATATGATCTATGATTCTATACTACCACCTCAAACTTTAAATATGATCAGTCAAATATGTTTTTACCAAAATAGGCACTAATTTCAAGCTTGGCAAAGTGAAAGATACCATTCAGACAGTGCTTTGTGGCACAATAACATGTTTATGGGGAGATCATTTCAAACAAGACACCGACCTTTGATGTTGTCAATAGCATCATGCTGTTCTTCTTGAGCGTTGCTCGGGCCGCAGCAAGGTCGTCACGGCGACGAATATCCTTCAAATCCTGAATCGAAAAAAAAAATTAATCAATTTGTATTCTGCATGCAAAGATGCTAATAAACATGTCAACTACAACGTTAGTTGTCTGCAATATATTTGGTCAAAATATTTACAGTATTATCACAGCTGGTGATATATCTCCACAAATTTAATTGTAATGTTTACACTTAACAATGATGTGTGTGTGTGTGTGTGTGTGTGTGTGTGTGTGTGTGTGTGTGTGTGTGTGTGTGTGTGTGTGTGTGTGTGTGTGTGTGTGTGTGTGTGTGTATATATATATATATATATATATATATATATACCACTTTTCCTTTGCATATTATATAATTCATAATGGTACATACTTTTTACTTTTATTTTTTTTACTATGAACAACATATATTACTATGTATGTCACGTACATCTAGGTCTGAAATAAATAGCTATTACCATTAAATTATAAAACAATTATTCCTTTCTCTAAGGCTTGCATTAGCTCAGTTGTTACTAATTGACTTATTCTATACAAAATATTGGGGTGAAACAGCATTACAACGAGAAACTGATTATTGTTTGAGCCCGAACCTGCTGTCTCCTGCCAGCTCTCTCTGTCAGCTCTACGACGTCCCGGCCAAAGTTGCGGAAACTGTTCATCAACTCCTGCTGACTTGCAGCATTGCGGATACGGTTAAGGTCATCTTCAACCTAGCAAGGACATCAAAGGCTAAAGGGTGAGTTTCAAGGTCGTTGAGAATTGGTAGACTGAATGGAATGAGTGAAAGGCATGAGTTTGAGGATGAATGGGAAAGAGACATAGAGGAAGGGTGATTAATGATTGCATGAATGATATAACTTATGAGTAAAGATGGATGTGACAATAAAAATAAATCAGACCGACTTAGAAGACAGATGAGAGAAAATGATGAGAGCGAACATAAACATAACTAAAACACTATTTCATCTTTTGAGACAGAAAGGGAGAGTGAACATAAGAATGGCTGTGAGAATTAGTCAGCATTTGATGTGCCATGTCTCCCCAACTATTGACATTAATGTGGCCTTTTTTTTAACCCATTAGAGCCTGCAACGTCTGTGGCCGGCTGCTCTGTCCAGTCCTGGAACGGCCGCATAGAGGACCCACTATTAAAAAAATCCTGACGACTAACTACTGAACTAAACGCAAAAAAATTTTGCCACACCCTAGCAGATACATTTTGCTACAACATCAATTCGTTATGTGCATGGATTGCCCTTTTGGAAATCAGTTTTGTTCATGCCATTTCGAACATGTTTATTTCTGTATTTTTCATAATAAAATAATATTATGGTTTAACCTGAAAAATAACTGTCAGAATTTGATAATTGTTTTCAGTGGTGCAAAACCAACACATATAGCTACATTTTCTTCATTGGGTCAGTCGCAAGGTAGAATAACTTTCAAAGTTTTAACAAATTTATTATTTTGTCTTTGCAAATTGTGATCAAATGTCAACATTTTATTAATATATCCTATTTCTATATATAGAGGCATGTGGAGAAATTACTACTCTTCAAATTAAACACAACTTGTAATTGTCAATATTGAATAGTTTTTTCTACAGATTTCTGAACACAAGGAGGTAAAATCGTTCGAAATTTGCCAGAAATCCTGGGAATAGGGGAACATATTTTTATAAAATGCTGAGGCCTAATGGGTTAATTGCTTTCTCTGGCCACTACTGGTTCTCTGACCATGGCTTAGAGGACTTGTTGGGAGAAACATGAGTCGTGCATATGGTTTACTGCATGTGGAACTGCCCAACATGACATAGAGAACTCCCAACATGACATAGAGAACTCACAACATGTAGAGACTTGAGCAGTAGATGAATGTCCACCATGTCGGCCAGGATGAGGAGACGGGTGACAGATGACAATAGCCCCCTGGCCGCCCGCACCATTGCACCCCTCTTCATCGACGAACAAGGGTCGTCAGCAAACTCCTGCGATGCAGCCCGCATCTCTCCTCCTGGTGGACACATTGGGAATCAACGTATACATCAGAGTCCTTCGTTCTCTGCGAGGTCAGATGTTGTATACATTCTGAGAGTTCTTATTTTTAGTAACATTCACAATTAATATTTATATTACATAAAAAAAATGTATTACACTAGCACCATATCAACTACAATTACAGACGGGTTAAGTGGGACCAACTGCTTATTCCAAAATTGCATTAAGTATTTGTTAATTATATAGCATGGGGGTGACTGAATTGTCTTTCTTGGGAGACATACAAACTAAATCAATTAGAATCACAGCATAATTTGCCTGATATCAATTACAAATACTAGCTACACCCAGGTCTGGTAACAACCCTGTGCATCTTTTAGTGGATTATCCACTTTATAGCTAGTAACACTCTGCTAACTATTATGATCTGATTATTATTAATTATTATTCTAAACAGAAAACATGTCAGACCAATAATTACAACTTCCTGGTTTATCACTGAAAAATTACCCAAGTTTCAGAATATCCAATCATGCTGCCTGATCCTGCATCTTAACTATTTATGTTAATGCAAAGTGATCCAAAATTCTTCTTAAAAATTCTGGCTAAATTAAAAAAAATTATTAAACATCAGTTGGTAAATTGGTAATTCATTACGTTTGCAATGTTTCACACCTGCAACTACTAATGAAGTTCTCATTATTATTAAAAAATCTCCTAACAAATCGTATGATCTTGACCCATTTCCAACACTTCTACTAAAAAGCTGTATCAATCAACTCATCTTTTCCATTACTACTATCATAAACCTTTCAATGCAGGGTGGAGTTGTTCCATGGGATTTCAAACAAGCTCTTGTAAATCCTCTTATTAAAAAGCAAACTCTGTGTAAAAATTACCTAAAGAATTATCATCCTACCTCCAATCTGTTTTCTTTCAAAAATATTGGAAAAACTAGTTGCTAATCACCTCCATGAACATATTTATAATCATCACTTATCAAATGATATGCAGTCTGCATATAAACGATTCCACTCTACCGAAACGGATCTTTTTAAGATACGCAATAATATAGCTGACAACATGGACAATGGCAAAGTCACAGCACTTACTTTACTAGATCTCTCAGCTGCATTCGATACGATTGATCATTTAATCCTTTTACAATGCCTTCACAGACATTTTGGCATTTCTGGCTCACCTCTACGGTGGTTCAAAATCATATTTTTCAGACGCCTCGGTTTTCACCATCACTACTACTACTACTTCTTATCGAATTAACTTTAAGCTGTCCACTCTTACATATCATATTCTATCTACACAACAACCGCCCTACTTGGCTAGTCTCCTGCATCTTCAAAATATCCCTATGCAACTCAAATCATCAATTTCACAACCACTTATTGTGCCTAAAACAAAACTTAATTTGAGCAAACGTGCTTTTTCTGTCGCTGCGCCTAGGGTCTGGAATGAACTACCTATCACTTTGAAAGCATCTGAAACTATAGCTATTTTCCAAAAAACCTAGACATATTTATTCCAAAATGCATTTCTACTATAAATCTTCTGTTGTCCCTCTTTCTGATAATGACTTTTGCACGTCCCTGTTCATGATTATGCTTAACGATTTTGTTTTGTTGCGCCTCTGAGCTCAGGTTCCTGAGGATATAGGCACCACAGAAGTTAATCATTATTGATTATTATTATTAATGCATAATTATCACATATGTTAATGATTGTGATTTTACACTAACTAATCTAATCTAATGTCACACTAACTAATCTATGAGAAATCCCACACTGAATGTCAAGTTATAAATAGATTACCAACACAAGATCATTAAAATTATAATTTTTATTAAATAAACAATACTGTTCAAAATTGGCTACCTATTTACAAGTAACATTCACATTTTGATAACTTCCATCCTGTCTAATCTGCTAGCCTTATAACCTTGCCCTTCACCACACAATCCGTGAGAAAGCTGCGGATGATTACATCATGCTACTGCAATGAAAACAACCTTTGTGCACGTCGAGGGATGACAAAAACTTCTAGACAACCAAACAATAAATTGGCAGCGGTTCTAACTAGCTGTCTGACAAATACACAGAACAACCCACAGCATAGATATCATGCCATTAGCCAAGTTGGATCATTCCACGGTCCTGCATTTTTTACACCTGACAGACCTGTTCATTTGAACACGATATCACCGGGAAGTATTCAGCCACACATCAACTACTCAATCACCCAACGCCAGTAGTCTATAGCCAGGTGGTAGGGCTTAACACTCAGTGAACACAGGCAATAGGCACTGTATAAGGGACGTGGTTTAGGTTTCTGACAGTGCCAAGTCAGACCCCAGGTGGTATAAACACTTGCTGTTTAGACTGCTGTGACACATGCTCCTTGCGATGTTCAGTATTTGTCATGAAAATTGTTCTGGACTTTTCACCTAATGAAATAGAACTGTTCTGATCAGTTGATCTTGAGTTTTCAACAGTTTGGTGCACATTATTTAATACTAATGATGTAATGTGAATTCCTGCCACAATCTCCTAGCTTTGGACCATCACAACTAATCCTATTTAAATTTGTTAGAGAATATTATATTTGTAAACATGGGTGCCAGCAGCTCGAATTTGTGGGGGGGAAATCACACAATCCATTTTTTACACATTTTACCGTCTGAACTAAAACTCAACTTCTCTGGGAAGCGTTCAGCCACACTGCAATTACATGAAGACCAGTTGTTCATATATTATATCCACTGTCTCTAGCCAGGTACTCACTTATACAGCTGATAGAACTCTCGACTGAGAGTCCGATGTGCTAACTACAGTGCTACGACACCAACAAACCCTAGTAAACACCAAGCTCTTCCACATGTCCTGCACATACCTGTTTTTCGTACATCAGCAACAGCTGAAAGCATCTCATTTCTGATCTCTGGGTTTTCATTGGCTATTTCCTCTCCTTTGTCAATGAAATTTTCTGTTGCTTTTTGAACAGCTGCACTTAGAACATGGGCCTTCTTTGAACGCCCTTTCTTCTTTCTCGAAGGTCCCTTCTGGTTGACCAAGGTCGTGACCTATATGTGAGAAAGTCGTGTATTTGATAAGCCCTACAACACTTATATATAACTGCAAATTTATGCTGGGTCAGCAGAATTGTTTTGCAAATAATGTTGTAGATTTAAGTTTCATACGAAACACCATTTGGCATTTGAGTGTGTGACCGATCAAATTAATATTTATAAATATCTGAATACCAAACTAAATATCAGAAGATATTCATAAGGAAATTAAAATGCTATTTACTAAAGTTCTGCCATCATTGAAACATTTCATTACTGATCTCTATCTATTCTAATCAACCTATATACATGTATAAATATCTGAATACTACTTCCATATTTGCTAAAATTCTGCCATCTTTCACATTATCTCACTGACCTATGCCTGTTCTGTATAGTATACTAAACAAACATACTCATCTCCCAACTGATTTTACATAACTTGCATCTCTAGCTAAAACCATAAACACAAGCCTAATTTTAAAACAACCAAATTAATTAGTAGTTTAATGATATGTAATGAAATCCACAATGTAGCACATATTATTGATATTTGCCTTGTACAGTGTAGAAACATATACACAAGTCTAGTGCACACACAATCACACATACACATCTACTTGTCAACAGAAATAGAAAAGCACGATATGTACACGTCATCTGCACGCTAAGTTTTTATTGCATGCAACATAAAATGTAATATTTGCTAAGTACCAACAGTAATAGTTGGCCAGACTACAGCGCCATGGTGGAATGTTCATCGATTAACCAATAAATGTCATCCAAGCCCCCAAGGCAGCCTGCCTGGCAGCCAGCAATTTAGAACTCCCGAGGGCTAACAATTTTATATAACAGACATAGCGAGATAAAGGCTAGCGACTAGAAATGTCAGCGAGAATAATGGCAAAAAAAATAAAATATTTGTTTCTCATCTCTGTGTTCTGTTAACAGAGCATGCACTTTACAGACATTTAGTATTAACAAAATGCTGGCTCAAAAATAAAATACAAAATTATTTCTTTAATGACCAGTTTCATAAAAGACAAAATGAAAAATAAGGAAATTGAAACAAAACAAAAAATCAAACCAGCCATCAACTATATATGAATAAAACATTATTACATTTATACATGGTTAAATTCCACCTATTTAATTATACCTGTCGTCACTTTCCTCACGACTCCGTTAAACATTTTTAAACAACACATTGGCACAGTTGTTTTGTACAGGGTTTTTAAGGTTCAGCTTATACGAGCAGTGCAAAGTATCATACAGGCAGTGTGAAGTTTCATACAAAATTTTTTGACAACTGGTTTACTTTAAGATGCATGGTCACCAATTGTGCTTTATGTTGTGCATAGGTTGCAGTAAAATGAGTATATCTCAACAACCGTGGAATTTGTGAATGAAACAGGTTGTTAAAATTGGTGTGGTACAATTATTTGATTTTCAAATCATGAAGCAAACTTTAAGGAATATTGACCAAAAAAAACCCCGTCAACTTCACCATGCAATGCGAAATTACAATGTCATTACCATCAACCCAAAGAAGAAAATGTAGCCATGTTTGTTAGTTTGGTCCACTAAAACAATTATCTAATTATGATGGTTACTTTACACTATTACGTACATTTTTGCCAACGTGATTTCATAAAACAAAAAATAATAATTAATAATAAAAAATTTTCAAGACGGCTTTCATATTTTGTGAAATGTGACTGGAATGTTTTATTTTCAATTAAAAATTATATAAAACCAACATCCAAAAGACTGCAAATTATTTCATGCTGTGTGCTTAACAATATGATCATACTAACAAAATACAATTTAAATAAACAAAGAAAATTTCAAACTGATGACAGACGATGTCACGATCAACAACAGGGCGGGACGCAGAAATTATTGTGTCAAAATAGCGATGGCACGTAGTTGTCTCCCATCCATTCTGTTCAAGACTTGAAGCAGATCGGGTTATAAATAGCTGGATGGCAGCATTGAATGGTCGGCAGGCTGGCTGGCTGCTATGCACAAATACGGGGTTGGGCATTTTGTGCCTGGGAAAGTTTTAAAACTAGTTATGATTATTGTTACTCTTAAGTGTATTTTAAAAGTGAAGATTAAAAAAAATCTCATACGGGCAAAGCAGTGCAGTATAATTTAATAATTTAATTAACAATTGTATCTGGTTTGCTAGCACATGGTAGTTGTATTCCAATGTAAAACCTGCAATTACATTTTGTTGTACAGCTAGAAGTACACACATAAGGATATCAGAACTCCATCATCAATCCATTTAGCAAATCTTGACATTCAAATATGTAGTGCATGAATGATTTAAGTAATATGCGCAGTTGGTTTAATAAGAGATTGCACGCTTTTGTTAAAATCATCGAAACAATTGACTTTGTTAGATCGAGTAACTTACAAAGGTGTGGATAGCCTTATCTTATAATATGTAGAGCCAGAATACTTTTGCCTTTTTTTGCTGAATTCTGAGAGAACCCTGTCAAAAATACTAGTTTGTCCATTGATTTCACCAAAATGAAATAACGAATTTGGACAAATGATCGAGCATGTTGCTTGGATATTAGATAAGGTTTGATTTTTGGTGAAATGATTCCAGGTCCAGATGGACGGAAAAATATAATTGAGGAGGGACCAGGGTCTAAGTAATCAATTATCTCTGAATAGAACCACAGATGACATCTGTACTTGCTTAGCCTAACACATTGTGCCCGAGGTAACATTGCAACCAGATGTGACAATCGCTTATAAAATATCAGACATCAGTGCTCCCATAACAGATGTCAAAATCCATCTCTCTCAATAATTTAGTGCAGCATAACGGTATAATTCGGACAATCTGACAAGAATATATCCTAATTGACCAATAACTAATTTTAAAGGCTCCAGAAATGTTGTGAAAGTCCAAAGTGGGATTGCCTCTGAATTCTGGCCCGGACACTACAACCAAAAACCAGCCAGCCTGCCGACCGTTGCTTTTCAATGCTGCCATCCAGCTATTTATAACCCAATCGAATTCAAATCTCAAACAGAACGAGACACGACAATGATGCAACCACATGTCGTCACCATTTTGGCATAGTAATTTTTACTGTTATTGATCGTGGTATCATGTGCAATCAGTAATCATATTGCTAAGCATACAGTGTGAAAGAGTTTGTAATATTTTGGGTGTGGGTTTTATATAATTCTGAACTGAAACAAAAACATTCAGTCACAATTCACAAATGGTAGCCATCATGAAAATCACAATTTTTATGTTTCCATGCACGTTGACACAAATTTGCACAACACAAACATGGCCACGTTGCTTCTCTGGGTTGATGGTAATGACGTTGTAATTTGTATAGCATGGTGACGTTTATATTCACTATTTGGTCAATATTCCCTACATTAAAGTATGCTTCATGATTTGAAAATCAAATAATTGTACTACAGCAATTATCTTAATATTAAACATAATTACCTCTCAAGAAACTTGAAGTTTGTTCTGAATATTTTGACTGCATCTCGCAGTCTTCTTCAGCAGACTGAAGTTACGGATGTGTCACATGACCAATGTCATGTGACACAAGCTGGAGTAGGACTGTACTGGTGGGAGCTCCTGGCCGACATCTCGGTTCAGCGTAGGTTTCTTTCTGTGGATGTTAATCGCCTCCTTTATTTTTCTCCTGTGCCAGTTCTCCTCGTGGTCTAGAATGTTAACGTCCTTCATAGAGCACTGATGGCCTGTGTTCAGTTTGTGTTCACTTAGTTATAGCTGATAGGGGTTGGCGACATTTAATTCTTGTGCCAAGTTTCTGGCTGTTTCTCCTATGTAGTGTTGGTCACATTCTGGGCATTGTATGTCATATACTACACCACACTTTGCTGCCTTTGCTGTTCTGTCTTTTGGGTGTACCAACAGTGACCTCAGGGTGTTGATAGGTTTGTGGTAAACCGGGATGTTATAGAACTTGAAAATCCTTGCTACTTGTTCTGATAGTTTACTAATGTAGGGCAGACCTATGGCATGTTGTCTTCTGCTGGTTTCTGTGGTGGTGTTCTCCTTCCTTCTCATTGGTTGCATGGTGTTAAACATCCAAGCTTTGTAACCGTTTGCTTTCAGCACTTTCTTGATGTGGTCCACCTCTGTGTTCTTGTCTTCTTCTGTTATCAGGTTTTCTGCCCTTTGGAGGAGTGTCCTGACCACTGATCGTTTGTGTTCTAGGTGGTGATTAGAATCCCAGTTCAAATATTGGTCCGTGTGGGTTGCTTTCTGATATATCTTGACTTTGGTTGATCCATCATCATTCAGGCATACACATATATCTAGAAAGGCTAATGTATTGTCCTGTTCTGGTTCTACCGTGAACTTAATGTTCTCATCCATTGAATTCAGATGGTGTGTGAAATGTTCTACCTCGCTTTCTTGTAACACTGTGAATGTGTCATCTACATACCTCAACCAGATGTCTGGAGGAAGAGGTGCTTCTCTGATGGCTCTTTCCTCAAAATGTTCCATGTATAGATTTGCCACTATCGGAGAGACCGGTGAACCCATGGCTGCTCCCTTCTTCTGTTTGTAGAACACTCCATCATAAATGAAATATGTGGTGTTCAGACAGATTTCTAACAGTGTGATGATCTGGTTTACTGAAAGTTCACATCTGTCTTTCAGTGTTGTATCCTGGTTTAGTCGGTCCCTTATAACTTTATCAAGTTTCTTGAGAGGTAATTATGCTTAATATTAATAACCAAGAAACCAGATCATCTATCCATTCAAGGAGCAATTATCTTCTATTCCACCGCCTATTTCATTCACATATTCCACGGTTGTTGGGATACACTAATTTTGCTGCAAGCTATGCGCAACATAAAGCACAATTATTGACCATCTTAAGGTAAACCAGTTGTCAAAAAATGTGTTTCCCATATGAAAATTTACACTGCCCGCATGAAACTTTGCACTGCCCATACGAACTGATCCTTAAAAAACCATACGTGTATCCGAATACAGATAATCGCTTTAAAGAATATTTATTTCAATGCAATGCTTGTCTTGTTTAGTTTTGTCAATACAGAGCCGGACACAGAAAGCACTCAACAATAAGGCTAAGAAATATCTGCTTGAGAATTTTAACTTTGTTCACATATATAATTTCCACAATAGGTGTTTATCATGTATTATCATGTAAGCAGTACTGAAATACATATACATGTAGTATGTTAGCATGAAAAGGGCTTGATTTTTCCCTTGAAACCAATGGCTTTAATTTACTTCTGGCTTTAATTGACATGCGTTTACAAATTACAAACGAACTTCATTCAAAACAGTTTCTTTGTTTGGTTAGTGAACATTTTGAGGATGTGAATAATTTTCCCTGAGGCCTCTGAGTAAATGTTACCAAGCTACATATGCAAGGAATGACTCTAAAACAACAAAACAATGTCTGTATGGATTTCTTCCTGTGGCTTACCATATTCTTGGGATATTTACGTTACATATTATGGACAACATATATGTGACAAGTAAACTGCAAACATACAGATGGCATTTTTGGCAACATACCACATATTTCTTAGTTTTCTTTCTCAATGACAAAATCACTTAGCTTGATGTTGCTAGGCAATATCTGCCCGAAACAACTAAAAATAAATAAAGGTACAGCCATGTCTCATTTATCTGCCACTAGTTACCAAGGGTTTAGGATGATTATCAAAGTGTGCAGATTAATGAAACACCTTATTAGCACCCATGCTATGATTATCAGTAATATATGTGTAATAATAAATTTGTATTAAAAAAATTCTATTGCTTTATTATTTTACTGATCTCTAGTAACTGACAGAACCTTGAACAAAGAACATGTGCATCACAGGTATTATGCAAAGCAATCACCGAGATAATTAACTGTGCGATTTGGTGCATGTGATGCTTGAAGTTTTTAGTGATTTAAAACAAATCGGTTAAGTGAATCATAATTATTACAATGTCATCCAGCCAGTCGGTTCCCTTAAATGGCATGTGCGGGGGGAAATGGAAAAATAAAAAAACTGATTTACAAAACAATTTACAGTTTATTAAGACTGTTATCACACAAAGCATGCAGATTTCTGAAGAACTAGATTATCAAAGAATGCATAAACAAGAGTTACAAAACATGACTGTAACCGTGTAAATGAACGTCTTGGGACTACACAATAAATTAAGGTAAGTGAAAGTCTAGACAGTTTTCTTTGTTGCAACACTTCTGACAGGGAATGCCAAAAAAATAATATGTTGATTTTTCTCATCAAAGAATGTTAATATGTTTCTAACATAATTTTTCATACATGTTTTCTGGTTTTAAAATGTTACTATCATACAATATATCAGACAAAAGGCTAAACTTCAGAGAGTATGTACGGGGGGGGGCTACTGGAATCAGATCTGAGGGGAAAACATATCCATTATCCTTATATTGTATGATAGAACTTTTTAAAACCCCAAAAAGTGGGGTCACATAATCTGTTCCACGTACCACAAACGACAATAAAATTAGTTACTTAAAAAACTGTCTCTTGTACAAAGGAGAGGCAGTTTATATTGTAAAATCAGAAACCAAACAAACACAACATAATACGAACAACAATGAAGAACAACCACGAACAATGACAACATTTATGTTGGGCACAATCAGTCAACACCAACGACTTACCAGCCAGGTGGCCTGCATCAGTGAAAATAGTGCAAAGCAAGCATAACTGCACTGGCACTTCATAATCTAATCAACCAACAGCATTGCTTGATCAACCCAAAGCATGTGCACTGAGAGATTAGGCTTAAGACGAAAGTAGAACATATAAACTTATTAGCCGGATAATTAGATATGTGGCTATTAGATTTCCACTGTAATGGGAGCTTGATTGCATTAGACCTAATGTCAGTACTACTACAAGGAAAGAGATTGGGTCATCAACTGTCGAATGTGACATATATTACTTATAATAATTTTAACCAGTATGTTAACCAAATGCAATTAATGCTCCCTCCTCAATTCAATTAGCCCACCGTGAATCGGGTCGTGTGAATTAGTGCTGTTCCGATGATCGATTATAATAAAAAATCGATTGGTTGGGGTTTACATACCTGTAAAAATATACCAGTGACATTACTAATCTGATTACCAGGGATAGAATTTAGCCTAAAATTTTTGGGGGCCAGTCGGACCCTCACATAGCCAAAATGTAGGGGTCCGTCTCAAAGAGTGGGGGCCAAACTGGTTGCATGAAAAAAGCCATAATATAAATGTTATTGAATTGTGTGTATATGCTGTGCTGCATCCTCTTTCAAACTCATGTCCCGACCTGTCATATACTTTAGACTCTATATGGTATACCTTTGAGTGAAAATTAATGCATTTAAAAGCTATTTTTGACCAATCACATGGACGCGAAAAATCAGGCATGAGAATGAATTAACAAGGGGTTTTGAAGCTCTCATTTTTGAGCAGGCATTTAAATTGGATGTTAATTATCCCAAAGTATGTGTGAATTACAAGTGAAAGACAAAATAACTATTACTATTATTATATTTTATTAAGTACATAAACTCTTCCTATATTTAGTGCGAGTTTGTTAGAGAGTTGCTATTATGCTGGAAAGTGCAGACGAATAACCCACTTACAAAGTCTGGCTAACTGAAGTTGTGCTCATAGCTCCATGTACTGGTAACAGTGTTTCAAATTGCTGTCAATAACATAACTAGCTGTTATTAAGTCAGCCAAAATAGCAGGTGACCTGGACTGGATGTGATGTCTGATGTGGAAATGTGGCTGCAGTTGTTTCTTCTTGTGCCACTTGACTGACGTAGCCCCCCCCTAAAGTCGAACCTGGATTACCCCACTCTGATGCTCTATGATATTTCCCCCAGGTGATGTGTAAAACTGAAAGCCAATATGAGTGTGCAGTGCCCCCATAGTGAGTGCTCTGCAGGAGCTTATGCAGCACAGATCAGCTTGTGCTTACGTCACATATAAACAGAAAGGCTTTACAGAATATGTCAGTTCTGGTGACACAATATAAAACTAACCCAAATAATGTCCCATTAAACGTAATTATTTCTAGTGTAAACAATCTGGACAGATTTGTAGGTAGAAAATGTCTGATGCAATGATCTGAACATTATCTTGTAATAACATGTGCAACTTTAAGATACAAACATTTGTCATAACCAAATTGTTCGTAAAACTGAATATTTTTATGTCTCTCATTCATAACTTTTAACATATTTGTGATGATAAAATTGTGCATAGCATTTTCATATTTAAATACTATATTTTTTACGACACAAACAAAAAACTGACAACTTCTGACCCAGAACAATGTGCTATAGGTGCTCATGCACACACAGCAGTCTGCAGGCCCTAAAAGCATTTACCTGAGTAACCAATGGCTCGAGCGTCTTCTCCACAGATTTTGTCCGGATCTCAAGGTTCTTTGGATCCCATCTGATCTGCAGAGATCCGGTTGGACTTCCCATTCCAGACATGTTGGTCTCGTCTCCTATATTTTAGTCCTGCATTGAAGAGTAGTGTTGTGGTTAGCACATGTGGTTAGCGCTCTGCAACCCGAGTTCTAAGTTCAAAACCTGACTAGTTGAATGAGACCTCGTAAAAACATCTGATTCTGGTAACCACAATATACACACTAGTTAAGAAGCTGAGTGTTGGAAAGGACCAGTTTTCAAAATCGATTCTACTCCAACAATTAGATACTCGTAAGCATGCGTCAGAGCAATAAAGGCAGCAACTCTTGTGCTAAAGAAAACAGACTGAAATCAGTGTCATACACTAATATTTCTGCTGGTAATTACACACAAATGTGAATGTTCTTATTTAAAAAAAATACTTCTGTCTCGTTTCACAAGGCCGCCTTTCTGACATATGCTCCATCTTACCAGACTGATATTGGCAAAGTGGGGATCGAGGAATTGGTTATTTCCTTTCTATGTCAACGAACATGGCAACATGGCGCGTTTAGTTACAATATTATATAATAAAACGGCACAGTCATATAAAGAAATTTCTCAATTTATTCGCTCCTAACAGGTAACACATTTACCCTGTGTGGGATCATAGACACCAGGTAGAAGGGACCAACGGCTTTTAGTGTCTCATCCGAAAGACACAGGCAAAGTGAACTGAACTGTCAAGTTTTGAAATGGCAGGTGAATTTCAGCCACGCAAATTGCAAATATTTACAACTTTTGTTACAAATGGTTGTGACAATCATCTAGCAATATAGGTGATACACATCCTTCATCATATCCACATTTTCCATAAATTAGTCATTTTTAGGAATTTAATCTATTTCAGAATTAGACTACCAACATAACAGGCAGCACATTTATGTTAAGCCGGTCTAGGCTACTAGGCTACGACTACAACAAACGGGGACCCAAGCAAAGGCCCACCATCACACAACTAACCAAAAAGTTGGGAACCACCCAAGAATAGGTTGAAAATAACAATTCAGCCATGATACGTAATGACGCCTCCCTCAGTTAGTACCTGGCTCCGGCGTTACAAGTCACAACTGAGGCGTGTTGTTTTGTTGGTGTCTATTCTCTGTACTGACGCAAAGTTTTACAAAACGATTTACTTTGATAATTACGCCAACCAACACGCGATCACCTGCACCGTCTAACTAACCTTATATCTGACGAAAGTTCGGATGCGTTCAACGTCAACGAACAACAATACCCTGCAGTTGTCAGAAAACCTCTCGCAGCCACAATCACATTCGAACAGCAACACTTCCGTCATTGACTCATTGCTGGGCAGTAGTTCATTCATTGACGCACCCAACAATGTACGGAATGCGACACTTGTTAAATTAACATTTGAGTTAAAATCGCCATTTTTTTAACATATGTACTGTATATAATCGACATAGTTAAGCTACTACAATCAACTGTTGTTGCTAGGATTACCATCGAAATTGTTACTATATTATGTTGGCTCACGGTATAGGGAGAACGTCCGAAAGGTGGAACAGCAAACATTTCTTCGGAATTATTTGCCCATTCTGTTAGTATTCATTGAGGTCGCTAGATGGCGAAACTGTACAATCGCACCTGTGTATACTATTAATAGCCTGAGGCCAATGGAAGCATGTTGTTAACATAGCACGAAAGAGGTGTCACCTAGAGGCGAACGTAATAAATACATCACTGTGCTCTGGCTTGTTTGAATCTGAAGATCCCACTACAGTTGCACGGGCCTATAATCTCAGCCCAAGCCCGGCCCGCAATTAGCAGTTAGAATCCAGGCCCGGCTCAGACCCGCAGAAATTTATCAAGCCCAGCCCAGGCCCGCAGACTAGAATTTAGGCCCAGGCCCTACCCAGACTGTTAATGTTTGGCCCAGGCCCGGCCCGGCCCGGCCCTCACGTTTCAGGCCCAGACTCGGCCCATACCCGCGGGCCAAAGACGGTTAAGCCCGCGGCCCGTATTTTTTTTTTAAATAAAACCTATTATCTATAAAAATTAAACACAAATAAACTGCATTACATACGTATTGTTTTTATTAAATAACATATACCAAAAATAATATGTGAACATTGTATAATGTCTATTAGTCTGCTGTCTACTGTCCATAGTGTGCTGGACGAGTTCTAGAAATCCAGCACAACCATGACTGCTTCAAACGGACGAATATCCTGACGAAAAATAATCAACTGTTTATTGTCGATTACTAAGTATTATAACATATTTTTATATGTGGCTTTAATTTATTGGCTTGTGGTTAGGGTAGGAGATTTGTTTATCTAACCCTAACTTAACCATTATTATAATGATACCATTGGAAGTCCCATTGTTGAAAAGAGTTTAAACTACATTCAAATATATAAAGCATTGGTGTCATTCATAATTCTATGCAAGGTCTCAATTTGCAACAATGTAATAATGAAGAAATAATTTTAAACATTCATTAACCAGTAATACAATTTATAATAACTTTTTATGAATATTAAAAGTTGGGTTTTGTATTAATATTTTTATTAGGTCCAGGCCCAGCCCAGGCCCGGCCCTGCCCGGCCCGGCCCGGCGCGCTCACACTAGGCCCAGGCCCGGCCCAAGCCCGATGTGTTTAATATTTTTTTTAGCCCAGACCCGGCCCGGGCCCGCAAAATGTAGGCCCAGGTCCGGCCCGGCCCGTGAAATTTTGTAGAGGCACGGCCCAGCCTGGCCCGCGGGCTGCGGGCAGGGCCGGGCTTGGACCAAAAGCCCTGCCGTGCAGGGCACTAGTGGGTGCATCACAGAAGCCAATCACTGCTATTAACGTGACATTTGGAATTTGCGCAAAGCAATTTGATGAAGACAGTCCTTTGTCTGTTTCCCGACGATTTCAAACACGTGCAAGTCAACCCACTTCTTAAGAAGCCAACTTTGCCTAAAGAACTCTTAAACAGTTATATACACCTATTACATTTTTATTCTAAGCTTTATTTCCAAGGTACTACAAAAATGTAGCAAACCGTCTAAGGTCTCACATTGAGTCAAATTGTATGTCTAATGTATTACAATCAGCTTACAAACAGTTTCATTCTACAGAGACTACCCTTTTAAAAGTACACAATATGATGTTACTCTAAATATGGACAAAGGTAAAGTAACAACGCTTACCTTGCCTGATTGATACTGGTACTATTGATAATATTCTGACCATAACATATAATCATCAAGTGTTTGTCAATGTGGTATGGCACATCTGGCGCAACCTTAGGCTGAACTGGTTTTCATCGAAATTAACTGATAGATACAAATTGGAGATATCTAATTGCTTTTCAGCGGCACTACTCAGTTCACGTGATGTTCCTCAGGGTTCAGTTCTTGGACCATTACTTTTTACATTACTCCAGTAAGCTCATGCAGTCATTCAAACTCACATTTTGGACAACCACCGATATGTAGATTATACACAGATTTACCTTTCAATGGTTACCCCGGATACAAATTGCTACTTAAACCAACTCGATCAGGGATTGTCTCCATGACATATTCCACTCGATGACAGACAGCAAATTAAAGTTAAATGCAAATAAAACAGAATTTCTTATTATTGGTACAGAAAAGCAGCGAGGTAAACTTGATTGTGTTTTTTCCCGACACTTATGCTAAGCCAGAATTTCACACCGGTCGTCTCAGCTGGGAATTTTGGGGTCACCTTTGGTTATAATTTTTATTACAATAATTCACTGCTTACTCCTGCAAGACAAATCTAATTCTAATCTACTTTATGTTCCCAGTGTTAAGACAAATGTAGGAAACATAAAAAAAATTTGCCGTAAGCTAAAAGTCCGCCTTTTTAAAACTGCTTACACAACTGAATTAGCCTATCGCAAATCCGGTTCATAGGTGTCCAAATATGTAGTGTGTGAATAGTTTATTTTTAAAAATGCCTATTTTTGTTCAAATCATCGAAAGAATTGACTTTAATCGTTAGATCTGGTAAGGATCAAAATAGTAGATATCCAAAATTGTAAACAATGTGTTGGTCAATGCTGATCATGGGCGTGACCTCCATCCTTCGCCAATCACATGACAAAGTTAGAACATTTCACCAAGGAAGAAAATCGTGATTTTCAGCATTTCGATTTTCACTTCAGTTAATGCTTGAAGACGCATTAACTAATTTAATAGTTTGTATGATGATTTCACAAAAAAACTACATACAACAGTTGCCTAAACGAGCTACCATGTTGCAGTGGATACAAGGTAGATTTGCTTTTTTTTGCTAAATTAATTTGAAACGAGACGAGCAAAAAATCGAATTGATTAAGCACCTTTAAACTTGCTTATCCTCCACAGCTCCCCAGCTTATCAATCCAATATATTACAACTGGAACTGCGGGAGGGGGGGCGTGGGGCGCACGTCCCCCTCCCCCGTTTTGCTTGATGACATATTTGTTGGTGGCTTTATTTTTATCTGATGACTATACTACGTCTGAGAGCCAAATCGATTGTTTTATCGAAAGCCGGAGTAAACACGGCGGACACGATAACCTATATGTTAGCTCGGCCTGAAGCTCCTCCAATAACGTGGGCAAGCTGACATATACTAACATAACCGACTTCCATGAATGACATTGCCATGACCTGCCACCCCCAGTGTCCATGACAGTTGAAGTCAGACGTGTGGAAGAAGAAACGGGATTCGTCAGAAGAAACAAAGCCCAATAGTCTTCAGAAAACAGTGAGTGCAACATCCAGCGACATGTTCCCAAATATTTTCCGCGTTTTTCGCTTGCTAACGATAATATCGATAACAAGCGCTAGAATGGAGCGTGCGATTTCGGCGCTCGAACGGGTGAAAACTGTACGCGGACCGTGGAGCACCTTGTGCCAGGATTGCCTCAACATGTTGGTGATACTTCGTGTACACAGAGACATGAAACTCGACATCCAAGCAATTATTGACAGGTGCCCTACAGTAGGAAACACCTAAGAAGAATGTTTTTTGCTAATCCTCTGAGCCTCATTGAACTACTACTGATTTATGCACGCTAACCATACATATAAATATACATGTACGTATACATATACGTACAATACACTAATACACTGGACGTGTCAACGTGTTCCTCGGTTTGATTTTGGTTTATTGATTTAATTAATATGATAACATTATCCACGTTGGTTCACAAGTCATCCAATTATTGTTGTTGAAATGCATAGACATGAATGTGTGTGTGTGTGTGTGCGTGCGCGCGCGCGCGCGCACGCGCGTTTTTGCGTGTGTGTGCGAGCGAGCGTGCGTGCGTGCTTGTGCGCGTTCTTACGAAACCTTAGTGAATACTTTTTGAGGAATTAATGGTGTCAACTAGCTTTACTCCTCTGTTATGTTGAAGGGTTTATTTGTTGTTTTCCTGAAGCTGTGTAGTTCCTGTGTTTGTTATGTTTCTTTGGAAGTTTGTATTGATTGTGGTTAAATTGATAGTTTTTAGGGGCTTTGACGACTGGTCTCGTTTCCGTTAAATCAAATGCTTTTTCATGATCCAAAAAGCGAGGCAATGCGGTAACTGGTGTGCTGTTGATTTCTCGATGATCTTGTTTATTGTAAGCAGATGGTCACCAGTTATTAAGACGGTTACGCTAAATCCTGCTGGCTCTGGCAGTTGGTTTCTACCTACAAAAGTATGGTGATATCCAAGATAATCTGTTTGGATGGCAGCCTATGAAACATCACGCAGATTTGATAACATCCAAGGGAGAGAAACGACAGTGACAAGAACCAATGACGAAATAGAGCTAGATATTATATTATGATATAGTTGTGTGGCGTGAAGGTAAAAGGAAAAGAGGACGACAAAGACAACATTGATTGATTGATTGATTGATTCATTCAAACATTGGCAACACTATACAAGACAAACATGTATATATATATATATATATATATATATATATATATATATATATATATATATATATATATATATATATATATATATATATATATATATATATATATATATATATATATATATATATATACACCTTCAAACATTGTATATATATTTATATATATACTATATATATATATATATATTATATGTGTATATATATATATATATATATATATATATATATATATATATATATATATATATATATATATATATATATATATATATATATATATATATATATATATAATATATATATATAACTATATACACATATTAATGTTATACACCTAATAATACTAGTATCATATATAAATGTGTATACAATGTTTGAAGGGTGTAAATACGAAGTCATTGACTTTTACGTGAATTTACCCCTAACCGTCGTATTGAGGTAATATTATTAAGTTTCTTACATATGTACTTAAATCAATCAATTACTCGTCAAATTTATAAGGCGGCACTCCAACAGTCACTCATGGCGCCGTACAAAATGTTCAAAATGTTTTATTTTTTAAATGTGTCTTAACTGTGATTTAAATTCCATAATGTTGGGGCTGCGATGCCGAAGTATCGGTCTCCTCCAAATCAGTTTAGCTCGCGGGACACAAAGCAGATAAAGTTCACTCGAGCGCAACGATCTAGGTGGTAGACGTCGGCTGACATAGTTGGCGACGTAGTCCGGTGCACGCCCATTGAGTGCTCTGTGTACGAGGAGTAGTATCTTGAATTCAACTCGCACTGCTATCTGCAGCCAGTGTAGCTCTCTCAGTAGCGGTGTCTCGCGGCAGAACTTCGTAGCACAAACCATGAGGCGGGCCGCCCAATTCTGCACTGTTTGGAGTCGTTGGGTTTGTTTGAATGGGAGTCGGTACAGCAACGCATTGCCAATGCCGAGTCTACTTGTCACAAATGCGTGTACAATTCGCAGTGTTGCACTAGGTACTTGTTATTCATATATACAACTGACAACTTAGTAATTATAATTATGCATACTTATCATAATTATGTATCATGTTGCTATAATTATAAGTTTTCAAAGTATTTCTTGTGATATAAATCATAAGTACACGGGTTCCCACATAGTAAATGACATAATTCTGTACATCAATAATTACATTTCAGCAACAATATATTTCTGAAATAAAAATGTCTTGTAGTTAATTTTTGTAGTTAATTCAAGAATTCCACAATCGTATTGCGTAGAGAAACATAGGTCGCATAAGTTTCAGTCTAGTTCAGTTTAGATACTTTAGGCTGATTGTTTTTTATGGGCAATGTTTGTTGTACATTCGAGTAAATGTATGAAGACATTTATCATATGCTAAATTAGTATCTTCTTTATTGAAAAACGATTCAAAGATTTTTTTATTAAGTCAAGTTTCAATGTATTAATGTTCTTCGTTAATGTAACGATTATACTTGTTAGAAGAACCAGTGATATTACCTTTTGCATAACATTGGCACATGGTAAAGATAAGGAGATGATCAGTGATGCCATTTACCAACATACCACTGTCAATCTTGTACTCAAGTTCAGAAGAAACAAATATTGTCTATAAGGGTTGCAGAGACAGTAGTGATTCTACTCGGTCTTTTAATTAAAGGGTATTGACCAATACGGTAAGTAGTAATTACGTGCGTACTACTACTATACATAATATTAAGATCAATACATTGCTTGGTATCACTATGCATAGCACATTTAAACACATATATGTTGAAATTACCATATAAGAAGATAGACTGTTGAAGCGGAGAGGAACCAAATAAGATGGACAGCGTAGAACACCGCTACAGATGGTAGAGATCTTACGAAAATGGTGTCGCCTGATGCCATGCACCAAACAGGGGAGCAGTTCCGGTCGCATGACGCCATGCAACAAACAGAGGAGCAGTTCCGGTCGCATGACGCCATGCAACAAACAGAGGAGCAGTTCCGGTCGCCTGACGCCATGCACCAAACAGGGGAACAGTTCCGGTCGCCTGACCCCATGCACCAAACAGGGGAACAGTTCCGGTCGACTGATGCCATGCACCAAACAAGGGAGCAGTTCCGGTCGCCTGACGCCATGCAACAAACAGGGGAACAGTTCCGGTCGCCTGATGCCATGCACCAAACAGGGGAACAGTTCCGGTCGCCTGACGCCATGCACCAAACAGGGGAGCAGGTCCGGTCGCCTGATGCCATGCACCAAACAGGGGAGCAGGTCCGGTCGCCTGATGCCATGCACCAAACAGGAGAGCAGCTCCGGTCGCCTGATGCCATGCACCAAACAGTGGAGCAGCTCCGGTCGCCGCCATCTCTCATCAGAGAGGATGGAGGGTTCAAATTACTACACTATGTACACCCGCGACACACAGAGAAAATCCCTATAAACGTTACATAACATGCACGCGCCAGGCGTCTGCATGCCAGCCATTGTTGACACGTGTTGCCTTGCGTAAACGAAGGCAAACCGCCTTCACCTCGTAACGTCCTCGTGATTTGCGACTCTCCTTTCAGGCGGGCTGAGAACCAATATTTGCGTATTCCTTCACCCTTTGTAAGAGACAAAGCCGCGCGACGTTTAATAACCAACTGTGGTCCTGGTTTCATTCCGCACTTGTTTTCTTTGGCTCGAGGATTAGCATTTGCAGATGCCAAGTAGCTGTCTTGATTGCTCCAACGCGTGCTTTCGAGTATCTAATCGGATTGATCACGCCGCGCTGGAATCGATTTGAAAACCGTTCCTAATGTTAACTGCAGCACACCGCGCTATCGCCCGCGCAAGAAATCATTAGTTGACCCGAGGAGAACTTCACAAGCGACGCTGCTTGAGGACGTGATGGTTTTACGTTTATTTACGTCTGATGAGACATGTAGGGCCAGTGGCAGTGTCACGTACTCATTCTTACGCCTGAGGAAAATTGTAGGTGAAACGACGGCGCACGATAGGTCTTACTACGTCTGAGGAAAAGTGACGGTGCCTGGATGGAGTGACAGTGATACACCTTCCTATGTCTGAGGATAAGTGACGGTGCCTGGATGGAGCGACAGTGATACACCTTCCTATGTCTGAGGATAAGTGACGGTGCCTGGATGGAGCGACAGTGATACACCTTCCTGTGTCTGAGGATAAGTGACGGTGCCTGGATGGAGCGAAAGTGATACACCTTCCTGTGTCTGAGGATAAGTGACGGTGCCTGGGTAGTGCGACAGTGATACACCTTCCTATGTATGAGGATAAGTGACGGTGTCTGGACATGAAAGTGGTACGCGTTACAACATCTGAGGATAAGTGACGGTGCTTGGACGAGGTGTTAACATTGGCTCTTCAGAGAGAGAGAGAGTCGCGTTGTCAAGAGACATTGTATGATGAAACACGATATTCTGCATGGACGCCAAAACTTGGATACAATGCGACGCTATGGCTATGTCTAGTTGAGAATTATTCGAGATTGACGATGCAATGAGATAATAATGGTGGTGAAACATGCTGAAGAATATTCACTGTGGATGGTGATTTAAAAATCAACGACAATGCTAAGTCATACAATCGAACCAACGAAGGTCACCACTGTAGCTATTGTGTTGCCATGGCGACTGACGCTCTCGTAGACGCGTCATGTATTAAACAGACAGTTTGTTCGAAGAAAGTGTCTAATTTGCCAATTCCATCATACGTTATAAGAACACCTATTGTCGATGTTTTTGGTGATGCTGAACTAAGTTCAAACAAACATGTTCCTTTCATGATGAACAAAGTTTGTCGCAAAACAAACCAACATTGACGTCAGCCATCTGGTTCATTTGTGCCGGCAAGTGGTTGTCTCTTTTAGAAACGTACGTTTTCTTCGACAGTTTTTATAGTGTAGTTGACATACTCCGACTACAGGCTAACATCCTCAAGAACACGTTGACTCTTATATGGTGTATGCCTGTATATCAGAACTACTCGAATTGCGAATGGATAATGGCGTTTGTTTCGGACACAGCAAATAAGCTCTGGACAGCCATCGAAATGAAAAATCTCGAATTCGCGCAGCGCCTCCTGGCGTCAGCTGCAGAGAAGGGATTAGCACGCGACGTATGCGAGATCGAGGTCAACAAAATTGTCTTCGGGAGAAATCTCCAGCGGAGAGACAGCGTGTCATGCTTCCACCTGGCGGCGAAACGCGGCCTCCCCGATGGCATCGCATTGATGGTGCGGTACACCTCTGATTTAATTTGCATAAGTGCATTGGATACCATTTCAACTAACCCACTAACCAATAAAGTAGTTTCACACATCTAATACGTAGTAGCTAGTCTCATGACACAATGCTTGCTGCAGCTGCTTCATGCCGATAGCAGAGCTGTCTATCTGTGTGTGTGTGTGTGCGTGCGTGCGTGTGCGTGTGCGTGTGTGTGTGCGTCTGAGTGTGTACGTCTGAGTGTGTGTGCGTGTGTGTTTGTGTGTGTGTGTGCGTGCGTGCGTGCGTGCGTGCATGAGTGTGTCTGTACGTGCGTGCGTGCGTGTGTGTGTCTGTGCGTGCGTGTATGTGTTGGCAATTTAGATTTGCCTACAAGGCGTTTGCCTTCAGTTAATTCCCAATAGAGGATGATCTATTTTGGAAGCGGTCACTGGGCATCCATTACACGTGCGTAGACCATCGTAGTCGTCTATGTTTGAGAATCTAACTCATATTCGATATTATTGTCTTCAGCTGGCGACGAGGCTAGATCACAACTGCCAGACATCGGTGTTGGGCTGGACTGCGCTCCACTACGCTTCATTCTGCGGTCACATCCGGACAATGAAATTGCTGCTGCGTCGTCATGGAGACGCGAGCGTTGCCGCTGCCGACGATCAGACGCCACTACACGTAGCGCTGTCTAGCGGCTGCCAGCGTGCCGCCGCATACCTCGTGAAGCGCGGAAGTGACGTCAATGCACCGGACCGTGATGGTCTCACACCGCTGCACATGTGTGTGATCGCCGACGTGCAGACGACGACAGGCTGGACTGAGAGCAAGCGCACTCAGATAGTTGAGTTCTTGCTGGCGAACGGTGCAATGACCTGCGCGCGCAACCGGAAGGGGGAGACAGTGTTGCACGCAGCAGTATACAATGACGTCGGCGAGAAGACAATCGCGCTCCTGGCGGCGAAGGCCCGTGAACGGTGCAGCGTAGACACCACCAATGGCGACGGAATGACCGCGCTGCACGTGGCAAACAGACCGGAAGTGACGCGTGTTCTCATCGGCGCAGGCGCAACAGTCAACGCTTCCACGAACGACGGCAGCACCGCCCTGCACATTCACACGGACAACCCGCAACTCGTGTCTCTCTTGCTGGATAGCGGGGCCAGTCGCGCGCTGAGCGATAGTCGTGGTCGTATCCCGCTCCACGTTGCGCTCGACCGCAGCGATCCGATCGCAGAGGTCATTGAACTTCTCTCCACAACCAGTTCGGAAGTGAACGCACAAGACAATCACGGGATGACGCCACTGCACGTTCTGTGCAGTCACACCCATCCTGCCTCGTGCGCACTGGACAACGGCGCGAAAATACCTACCGACGGACACGGAATCGGCGCCATCATGGATCGGTTAATTCGCCAAGGCGCAGACGTCGACCGCCGTAATTCCACAGGACGGACTCCGCTGCATCTGTGCATTGCGTCGCGCCAGTTCTCTAAAGCTTCCCTCCTGTTGGCTCACGGTGCCGACCCGCACTGCACCGACCGCTACGGCCTGACGCCCTACCGGATGGACACGAAATGGTTCCGGAACTTCGGCCACATCGAGAGACGTGTCAGTGCTATTCGCCAGGAGTCGCCACCTACCGCGACGTACGCCACCAACGGCAAGCGGGTGACGTTCAGCAAGGAGACTAAGAAAGGTGGATCTTCGCCGGACGCGACGGTCGTGAAGGTGACGATCACCGAACCATCGGATCTGAGCAGGCAGGAAAGACTTCCAGTACAACGGTGGCAAAAGAACAGACTGACACCGCACGGAAAGAAGACGCCACACCGCTCAAAACCGTCGCGAACCATCACAAAGCACAACGCTCACCCGGCAGCCAATATCTTGCCAAGGAATGTCCGTCAACGTCCAAAGAGAGAACGCTTAACATCAGACGTTACGCCGACACCAACCGGAAGTTCGGACTTGCCGGACATCAGATTACTACCGAATTGGAACGACGTCGTGGACACCCCACGGGTGATGCACACGACCGCTGCTAGACGGCGCGTGGGACGGACGCGGAAAGCGGCCATTTTGAATCACGTGTCCAACGACGATCGTCGGTCGGATGACATAAACGGCATCACCCGAGAGATGAATCTAATACTAACACACTAGCTACATTTAGACTCACCTGTATGTTGATGCTTACTTTACTGTAAAATGGACAGTATTTACTGCCAGTGGATTTATGGTCATGGCGTGGCGTGGCGTGGCGTGGCGTGGCGTGGCGTGGCGTGGCGTGGCGTGGCGTGGCGTGGCGTGGCGTGGCGTGGCGTGGCGTGGCGTGGCGTGGCGTGGCGTGGACACGGACAGGATTGATATCCTCGATGTACATCGTGGTAGCTGGGTACCTTGTGGGCCCAAGCTAACGTGCTAAGGATATAGGACAAGGGCAACTATGATTTAAAGCCAGGATCTAGAACTAATTCATTAGCCTTCAGCATGGATAGACAACTTTGCTCAACGACAGTCTCATTGGTTAGATGTGTATAGTGTTATCACTAAAAGGAACATCTTCAAACATAGGCGAGACTGGGCTAGTTGTATGCAGGGGCACGTTATTACAGAGTCTTTACGAAAACATGGCACACAGTTAAACAATCGAAATTAAAGAGTTGTGGACAAAAACGACTTTTTAACCACCTAAACTTTTATTTTATCTCATGCAGCCACTCTTAATGTTCCGTGAATGAAATTTGAAACATATATACTATATAGTATAAGGCATTATGCTGAGTATAAATTAAATTTAAATCAGGATTTGTTAACGTCCACGTGCGTTCAACTAAAACAATTGTGTTTGGTGCAAGTTGTAACAACTGTATTGGGGCAAGTTGTCAAAAGTGTTGCAGAGTTCGGGCGGGTCGCGCCGATGGCTCAGTCAGCGAGTTGTGTGCTGACAATGACTTTTTTTTAACCACGACGGGTGAACGCTTTGTTTTACACATGAATCCTAGCGTACTGATTTATATAACTGTATAAAACATTGCACTTTACAACCAAACACTAAGATACCCACCACAAATTCATCGTACAGTCGAATAGCAAGCGTTCCGGGACGTTTCCAAACTAAAACGCGGATTGGTTTCCGGAACACGGAAATTAACCAGAAACGGGAGGGAGAAAAACAAAACGTTATATAAACGCTACGGGACCGTTCGTAAACTAACCGTTTAAAGGTTTACCAAAAATCTAACGTTCCGGTAACTTTCGTTGTCTAATCTATTAAAGTTAAACCAACAAATAACGTTCCGGGAACGTTCGTTGTCTAACCATTTAAAGTAAAAAAAAACAACGTTCTGATAACGTTCGTTATCTAGCCGCTTAAAGTTAAACCAAAACATAACGTTCCGGGAACGTTAGACATCTAACTGCTTAAAGTGAAACCAAAAACTAACGTTTCGGGAATGTTAAAAATTTAAATGTTTAAAGTTAAACCAAAAACTAACGTTCCGGGAACGCTAGAGATCTAACCGTTTAAATGCAACCAAAAACTAACGTTCCGGGAACGTTAGAGATCTAACCGTTACCAAAGTGTAACGGATCTAACCAAATGCAAACGTTATATTACCGTTTGCATGCTATATGGGTTACCAGTACTGTGAATGCTAGCTGTGTGAATATGTTTAAAACAAAATTGACAAATATCTCAGGAGGGCATATAAATGAAAACTGTTGGACTCCCGATAAGCTAATGACTTGCTTGTCCACTTGCTACTTTGATGTTTTGCTTTGGATGGCAATAGTGTTCAATGTTTATGGCAGAGCCCTGTTTATGCAATAAAAAAATATTGTACGATTCATCGACATGTGGATGTTCGTGCGTGAGTGAGTGAACGCGCACGTGTGTGTATCAAGTAGAAGTCGCATTAAAGATATATTGCCTTTTACTATGTCAAGTTCTATGCAATAATTATATTCTTTTCACAGTTGTTTGTTTTGTAAGGATGTGTCCCTTTTGGTAACTACAAATGAAACGTTTAATATATGAAGCTGTGAACACCTACATTGTTATGCACACTGTGTATCAGATGTATAAGTGTATATAACCCGATAAATATATTAACATTAACATGTAGGAGTGACACTTGCTTAACGACCCACGTGTTTTTTATGTATAATAACGTACCCCATATGATGTAACAACTTGCCCCGCTTACGGGGCTAGTACGTATAGAAATGCATGTATAGCAATGCATCTGACATACTTTTCACAAAACGTGACTTTAAATGAAAATTGTAACAACTAGCCCCGGTCTGTCCTACATCTGTTCTACTGCAAGATGTTCGAGTGACACTTGATAACCAACCAAACAGCACTAGACCTGTACTTTGTACTAGTGCCATGATATTACGTAACTGTCGTCTTCGATCGCGAGTAGGCTCAAAGTACTACAATCGTAAGTGTTCTCGGTGCACAGATAGTAAAGTATTTGCAAACTTCAAACATGTCAATGATGATCTTCGTGCGCTTTAACAGATAATACAGTGACGTACTTCAAAGTGTCAATAATGATCACTATGCCGTCCTACAGACCGCTACAACATGTTGACAACATACGAGAGTAGAAGTGCTATCTTCCGTTGGTCACCTTACACGCAGATAACTGACATTAAGTAACACGTCCAGGCATACGTTTAACTGTTGACCCCCTCAACAGACACACTGCTATTGCTGTGATCGGATGCGGCCATACTTTCTGTGAGTACGAGTTCACGACATGTAAATAGAGTGCACGAACTCCGTCAACTGTAAATAACGAGCCGCCAGAAGTTACGTGGCAGAGAGTCAAAGTGAATCAACCAAGATGGCGGCCATTCATTTTGTTCTTCTGCTAGCTCTGCCGCTGCTGCAAGTCGAGTGCGGCTACTTCGGGCTTTCCTGCAAATGAGTACGAATACTCGTGAAAAGGGACTCGTTGCGGGAAGAGGAACAGCGCTTTTGGGGCGAATCTCTTCAGCTGAACGAGGTTTGTACAACTATTCAACGGTTGTACTCATGTCTTAATTCACACTGGCAACAGTATCACCACTGCCACAACTTGATGATGCAGTTATAAGGGACGGTTGGTGAAATGGTCGACATTGTTGTTTACAACTTGTTACGTCATAGCATTACATTATCGCGGCTCTTGTCACAGCGTTACATTATCGCGTCTCTAGTCAAATTTCATCGCAACAAACTATCCACAATTATATGCATTTAAAATGCATCTGTAAATGTCATAATTACTGTCGGGTGTTAGTCTGCCAGATGTTGTGACGACATGGAGGTCAACACATTATGTGTACAAACTTTTCTTGGGTGTTCATTTATAAGGATTTCTAAGGAAAGTGCTGAATACATGTCATGTAGCATGGAGCATTGTTGCACTGCGCTAAATATATACAACGATATGTGTCTTCCAAAATTGTTTACATTAACTGCAAATATTCTGCTAAAATGCGATTCGAAACGTCGGAGCGATTTACATTTGCCAAATATAACTGATCCGGATGTAACCGAGATAATTGATTGGTCAAATTAAATTCCACCTTTATTTCTTCAGGACGAGCAGGTTGTCGATCGTTACTTGCAGTTCTTGAAGTGGACCGAGTTCAAAGCAACCCGGAAGACTGGCTTCCCGCCGTCCAGACCAATAGAGGAGACACTGGACGCCATCATGGTCTCTGACGTCTACAGGGTGCTAAAGGCGCTGCCCAAGGGTGGACTCCTGCATAGTCACGAGAGTAAGAACCACGTGTCTACAGAGGGTAGACCCTAGTGGCAGCAGCGCCGGTCATGGCGACTGAACATTTATGCCAGAGATCGTTAAACATACGTGCGTATAATTTGCAGAGGTCATACCACAACTAGTTTTTAAGTTAACTGAACACGTGAAACTGGTTGTCTGAATGACTGCAGGCGTTAACTATAATGCAGAAACATTTGATTAGTCATAAACTTGAAATAATGGAAAGTATTATACAAGTTTTAGCATCTCCTGGCACCCTACTCGCCGTAAAATTCTAATGAAAACAATTAATCAAATTAGGCATTTCAACCAATCCTGTGTATTCGTTTCTATTAGTAAAATTGGAACCGCGACATGAATGAGAAATAACGCTTCCTATTACATTACATTCTCAGTTATCTTACAATTCATTGTCATAATCCACATAGCTGAATGACGACCATAAACCTTACTGCGGGTCACAGTTCACACCGATACTTGCTTTCTCTATGTCTACAGACCACCAGCTGAGTCGCTCTATTCTCCTGGATATCGTCTGGAATTGCAGCGATTTCCAGCATCTGTACATACTGCCGGAGAACCACCCCACCCACCCTTGGACGCTCGACTTCTTCATTTCGCCACCCTCGGACGAGGGTTGGGAAAAAGTCGAAGGTTAGAGATCACCATCTTTTTGTAAACTGTGTTTAGTTCTGCGTTTAGTGATTCGTTAATTGTCTTATATTTTATATATAAATTGTAAAATTATATATAATATATATATATATATATATATATATATATATATATATATATATATATATATATATATATATATATATATATATATATATATATATATATATATATATATATATATATATATATATATATATATGTATATATATATGTATATATATATATATATATATATATATATATATATATATGTATATATATATATATATATGTATATATATATATATATATATATATATATACATATATATACATATATATATATACATATACATATACATATATATATACATATACATATACATATACATATACCTATACCTATATATATATATACATATACATATACATATACATATATACATATATATATATACATATATATATATATATATATATATATATATATATATATATATATATATATATATATATATATATATATATATATATATATATATATATATATATATATATATATATATATATCCACTAATTCAATCACTCCGCGAACAATTAGATCTATCTAGTAGCATGCCCGTCCAGGGAGGGGGATTCGGTAACTTTTATATCTTTAAACTATTCAGAAATCCGGAACTCCCCGAAATCGGGCGTCTTTATTTACTTAACTACTATTTTTACAGATACAGTTAACTGCTACAAGTTTTATCTGCAGTCAGCTTAGTTGCGCTGCCCTGTGTTCTGTCTAGTGTGTATACAGGTCTGTTGTGCCATTATGTGTTCAAAACGTCAAAAGTACTTCAACAGTTATTTCTGATTCGCCGTCAGTTATGTTTTGGGTACACTATTCTGCTTCATTTCGTTTCATCCGATTATCCCTTAGCGTAGACTGTTACTAAAACGAATCTCTTCCCGACAAAAAACTTTTGAAATACGCGAGCTACTGTTCATATAACATTACTAACCAGAAATCAGACACTCGTGATGTTAAAGAAACGCCCCAAATGAATAACAGACGAGTAGCGGCTGCTTGGTCTGTAGGCTACTTATCAGCAGCCAAGAGAGTTGAGTCGGTTATGCGGGATACAAATAATCGCTATTTCTACACAATTTTTATGTCAATGCCATGTGTTTTTAATTTCACATACAATTATAATTTCTTTTCCAAAATGTCGGAAATCGTAATCAGCGTACAGGACACAGAAGAGTAAACAATATTTATTATAAAAAAATTATATCTTTAATTACACAAAATAGAAATATAGGAAACACAAATTATATATATATATATATATATATATATATATATATATATATATATATATATATATATATATATATATATATATATATATATATATATATATATATATATATATATATATATATATATATATATGAATACTGACATAGTTATATCAGTGATCTATGACTTCCTATATTGTGAATGTGAATACATGTATTTCAAACCAAAGCCCGTGGTGCAGCAGAACCTATTCACATCTTTCTGGTTGTCTCTGAGATCTTTGGTGTTTGCATGTATAATTCTTCATTTGTCGTGTATTGAGTCCAGGAGATGTTGAGTGCTACGCGTAGAGTAGACGTGTGTAGCATCAATAATTACATTGATTTTAACAAAATTACGCACTCTTTTATTAAAAACGACTGCGCATATTGCTTGAGTCATTCACGTAGTACATATTTGAACATCATCGAACATGATCCGCGATTAGCTCAATTAATTAAGGCGGGAGTTTATAAAAAGGACCACAATGAACAAAATGTGCAAAACATTCACATCGTTCTAGTTGTCTCTGAGATTTTTGGTGTTTGCATGCATGCTTCTTTATTTGGCGTGTATCGTGTCCAGGATATGTTGAGTGCTTTACGTATAGTAGACGTGTATAAATCGATATTTACATTTGATTTTAACAAAAGCATATTTGATTTTAACAAAACTAAGTTAATAGAACGACTGCGCATATTGCTTGAGCTATTCACGTAGTAAATATGTGAATATCATCGAACATGATCCGCGATGAACAAAATTAATTGAGGCGGGAGTTCATAAAAAGGACCACAATGAACAAAATGTGCAAATTTTCGGGGCAAATTCACGCCAGGAAGTAACCAATGAAATGTCGTCTTCCACAACCGAAGGTCACCCAGTCTACACGAAGGATGCCATATTGCGAAGACAGACATTCCTTGGGGTGATGAACGAGAGGGCCCGGAGATACCCGAGTGATTCTGGAGAAAGATGGCGTCAGTTGAGCCCGCTGTGGCTTCGATCAGCTCCGCAATTAATCGCCAACGTCGTCGTATGTCTCATCGTTATTATTATCATCACCATCACAATCAATGTCATCGTCGTCGTCGTCATCATGGTCGTCCAGGGGACGTTCGCATCAAAGCTGTTCACGATACTTCATCGTTTGTGTCTGTCCTGCATAGCCATAAATTCAGAAACTGTTATCTTGAATTTAGACGCTAATTGTTTTGGATAAGTTAGGCATGGTCTATCTGGTCTCCCTGGTCTCCCTGGTCTCCGTGGTCTCCGTGGTCTCCATGGTCTCCCTGGTCCCCATGGTCTCCCTGGTCTCCATGGTCTCCCTGGTCTCCGTGGTCTCCATGGTCTCCCCGGCTCCGCTGTTTCCGTGGTCTCCCTGGTCTCCTTGGTCTCCCTGGTCTCCATGGTCTCCGTGGCCTCCTTGGCCTCCCCAGTGACCGTGGTTTCCCTTGTCTTCTCTATCCAGGCTTTGGTTTGCTTCTGGAACGCACTCACTCATTATACCTCTATCTCTCTCTCTCACACACGCGCACGCGCTCGCAAACACGCACGCACGCACTCACACGCATGCACTCATTCATTCTAGCTCTATCTCTCACACGCACATGCACGCACACACGCACGCACGCACGCACGCACGAACGCACGCACGCACGCACGTACACACGCACACGCACACGCACACGCACGCACACACACACACACTACCACATACCCACCATTGTGTTTGTCCTAGGTAAAGCGGCTGTACCTGGAAGCCGTGTGGCAGGAAGCCATGACAGACGGTGTGCAGTATCTGGGTACAGTATTGTGTTGTTTTTAGATTTGAAAGTTGAAATCAGTGCTAAAAATCACTTAGGCAATTCCAATAGAAAATGTACATTTTAATTGTTGTCTTGGCGCCGACCTTCAGTGGCGTTTTCGTCAAATCTTGGTATTTTGTTTTCGAGAAAATCAACATGGAAGAGACTCGCCGATATTTATCGCCAAAACAAACCAGGGATCCTTCCATCACTGAAATGAGGATTCGCTGGCAACCAGCAATTAGACATTTTAATCTCGACACAACAAAAGTGACGTAGTCCTCAAATATGGCCATATCCCTGTTCAAAATGGTGGAGATTCTTTGCAGAAGGTTTCGTGCACTCTGTGACGTAACGAGGCATTTGTAGGTATGCATGAAACCTGCACGAAACCTTCTGCGTGATGCAGAAGGTTTCATGTATCTGTGCTTAACTGACATTGTGTGATGTATAACTGTTGCTCCGTGAAATTTATCCATTCCGGAGGTAGGAACTAGTGCATAACGAAGTCTACAAATCCATTGTAAGACATTTTGGCGAGAGACAGCATAATTCACTTCATAAATGTAGGCGTGCAAAGAGTCTCCTCCCCGTTCAAAATAATCTTACAGGCAGCAAAACAGCCAAAAGGGGACCGACTTAAATTGCCAGCCTTTCCTTCGTATGGCATGGGTCCGGAAGTAAATTAATGATCTATCCCAACCTAGAGACGCGCAAGAATCTGGGAGGCGGTGCTGAAGAGCTCTACTCTCTCAACGCTGACCGGAAGTACGAACCCACTCACGGCAAACGCTACCTGGATCCGGACGGCGAAGTCGAGATCAACATGATTGTATCGTTGGTCCGGAAGTTTCAAAACGCGCATCCAGACTTCATCGGCTTCCGACGGATCATCTTCAGTCATCACCAGGAAACGGTGTCCCAAATGAAGACCAAAGTGAGGATTTATAATCATTTTACGAATTTTGGAGCTGGCTGCAACATTTCGCTCATATTTTACCCTGAAAATGCAAATACTTATTCACACCATATTTCCGGCATTAAAGAACATATTTCACAAATCCAAACAATCTAAATGTATAAATATTGATCATTCCTTAGGTATAATAATATGTACGACTGTTTGAACAATGTTGAAGTTCGTTTATCCAATAATTGCAGCCACCAGCCGTTGCATTGTAATTAATTAAGATGTAGATGAGTCATTATTTTCAAATGCCCCGATTCAACACACATTGGTCAAAGCAAGCAATCTACAAATATGCACCCCTGAATGTCGCTGTCATCATTTTCATTTGACATGAACTTTGAATGTAAACTGGTGCACTGTTCTAAGGTGAATCGCGTCATCAAATACCACCGGAAGTACCCGGATCACGTGGTTGCGTTCGACATCGTCGGCGAAGAGGACGCCGGATATTCGCTGTTGTATCACGTTGATGCACTCGTCGAGTTGCATGACAACGCCACCGGGGGCAGCACCATGCCGATCTTCCTGCATAACGCAGAGACCAGCTGGCCGGATGATTTGATGACGTCATTCCAACCTGAAGTGGACATCTCGACGACGCAGGATAACACATTGGACGCTGTCCTACTCGGAGTGGGTCGCATTGGACACGGCCTTGGGTTCATCAAACGCCCGTACCTCTTGCAGCTCCTCAAGCGACGCCGTGTCGCCATCGAGACCTGCCCGACCAGCAACCAACTCCTCGGCTACGTCCCCGACCTGCGCAACCACCCGGCCGTCCATTACCTCCGCTCCGGCATCCCCGTCGTCCTCGCCTCCGACGACCCGGGTAGCTTCGGCTATAATCACGTGACCGTCGACTGGTACCAAGCCTTCATGGCTTGGGGTCTGCGTCTTGCCGATCTCAAACTAATGGCCCTGAACTCGCTTCGCCACAGCGGGATGTCGACCGCGGAGCGACGTCATGCCATCGAGAAGAAATGGACCCCAAAATGGCGCGACTACATCGCTCGAATCAGGAAAGAAGCCTGTGCTATGAGAACAGGACTTGCCACCGTGAGGTTCAAGCGAATCCTGCCGACGTTTGTTCCTCATGCCCAGACAGCTGCCGTACACGTTTTTGGCAGCCGTTTTGAATCTGGTATATGCGAGACGCTGAAATGCAAATTTGGCGGAAAATCATCGAGGCAAGTCACGTACATATCGAATGGTCACATCATCTGCAAAACTCCCTCACAAAACGTGGTGCGCCGTGAGTCCCTTACTGTTCCCGTGTCTGTGTCGTTTGACGGCGGAAAAACATATCTTCAAACCGGGCTAAACTTCACTTACAATGAGAAGACTCGGGGAACTAGCCGGTCAGATACAACCAATGCCGGGTGCCTCTGGCTAATCATTGCCGCTGCACTTACTAATATCATAAGCAACATATCTAGGGTATAAACAAGGCATTATTTATTTGGTGCCATAGATTCCCGAGACCATTCTAACCATATGTCACGACGCAACAGTACACGTTTAAAAATGTATTTTAATCACACATCGATTCTTCGAATGATGCGCCTGTGAATTTGAACTTTCTCATAGACTCAGCCCATCATTTATTTGTTTTACAAAAGCTATGTTTCTGGTATTTCGAATGTTTATATAAAATTATTGATAACCGTCTTACTAATATCATAAGCAACTTCTCTAGGATATAAACAACGCATTATTTATTTCGTGCCATAGATTTCCGAGACCATTCCAACCATATGTCACGACGCAACATTACACGTTTAAAAATGTATTTTAATCACACATCGATTCTTCGAATGATGGGTCTGTGAATTTGAACTTTCTCATAGACTCAGTCCATCATTTATTTGTTTTACAAAAGCTATGTTTCTGGTATTTCGAATGTTTATATAAAATTATTGATAACCGTCTTACTAATATCATAAGCAACTTCTCTAGGATATAAACAACGCATTATTTATTTCGTGCCATAGATTTCCGAGACCATTCCAACCATATGTCACGACGCAACATTACACGTTTAAAAATGTATTTTAATCACACATCGATTCTTCGAATGATGGGTCTGTGAATTTGAACTTTCTCATAGACTCAGTCCATCATTTATTTGTTTTACAAAAGCTATGTTTCTGGTATTTCGAATGTTTATATAAAATTATTGATAACCGTCTTAAGGACATCCATAGTAGCCATGTTTATGTCCACGTCGTTAGTTGTATCCTACTTGGCTAGTCTCCTGCATCTTTCAAATATCCCTAGGCAGCAAAGTTCATCAACTTCACAACAACTTATTGTACCTAAAACAAAACTTAACTTGGGTAAACGTGCTTTCTCTGTCACTGCGCCTAGGGTCTGGAATGAACTCCCTATCACTTTGAAAACATCTGAAACTATTGCTATTTTCCGAAAAAAAACTCAAGTCATATCTATTCCAAATTGCATTTCCACCATAAATGTTCCGTTGTCCCTCGTTCTGATACTGACTTTTTGCTGATTATGCTTAATGATTCTGTTTTGTTGCGCCTCTGGGCTCAGGTTCCTGAGGATATAGGCGCCATAGAAGTTAATTATTATAACTAATGAGGTTTATTCCTTTTGAACGGTCGTGAGTATTTTGAGAATGCGGAAGGGCACCATCCCTTCCATCCGAATTTGCAGGAGGCCCTACACTTCAGTTTGTATAGTTGTGCAAATCAACACATTCTCTTCTTCGTCATATTGCCGGAGTAAATATCAACAAACCTTCTTGTAGGCGGTGAGCTCTCTCTTCTTTGTGGACATTGACGACTGTTTGGGTTTATCCTTATTTGATCTCTTGCAATGTAACAACTTGCCACGCTGGGTAATATTTTCACTTATAAAACAGTCAGTTTACCGTTCCCTTCAGGAGATTATCGTAGATATGGGAGAGTCGGTATCCGTCCTCATCTCGATTCATGCTGTCTTTGGTTTTTCTTATCCATATCACTTCTTTGATGCCTCTTGTTCTCCAGTCCGACTCTCTGTCTACAAAATTGGCCCCCTCCCAGTCTACTATGTGATTCTTTTGAGTCATGTGATCTGTGACCGCTGATTTATGCATCTCCTTTTTCGATGTTTTTCTGTTTTGTTTTTTTTGCTTCGGGTGTAGGGTCTGCTATCCGATGCTTTCTCAGCGTCTTCTTTGTGTTCTTTGATGCGGGTTCCTAGGGTACGTTTCGTTTCTTCGATGTATGTGGCATTACAGTTCTTACACGTTATGGAATACACCCCTTCGCACATCTTCTGTGGTTCGACTTTTTCCGTTTGTCTTACTAGTGGCCTCTTGATGGTGTTGTGAGGCTTCATTGCTGTATTCACCTTGTATTTTTTCATGATCCGTGGTGTGGTTTCGGATAATCCTTGGACATATGGAAGTACGACCATGCCTTTGTCTTGTCTTTTTCCTGATGTTATCTTCCTTCTTTGTCTTCAACTTTCTCTGTACTGTTGACATGGTCCATTGTGGATACCCGCATTTCGGTAGAGCTTCCTTCATATGTTCTCTTTCTTTCCGTTTATCTTCTTCCTCTGTCATAAGTGTTTTGCATCTGTCTAATAAGTTAATAACGTACGGATCACTCACATCTTCTGGTGTAATGGATTGTGTGAGGAAAAGTTTACGTATTGGTCTGTATGTGTATTATTTCGGAAGATTAGTAGTTTCACCTCTCCCGATTCCTTCCTTACTAGTAAAGTGTCCAAAAATGATATCGTTCCTTCTGCTTCTTCTTCGAGTGTGAATTTGATACTGATTGTCTCGTCCACTCGTTAGATGGTCGATTAGTTGTTGCGTCTTCCCTGTCTTAATCACTTCTAGTATGCCATCTACATAACGTTTCCACATTCAAGATCGGCAGTTGATTGGGGCTGTGGTAATGACCTCTTGTTCCAGCTGTTCCATAAAGAGGTTGGCGACGATAGGGGACGCTGGGCTACCCACGGCTGTGTCAAATGTATGTTGGTATGTCGTATTTCTGAATGTGAAGTACGTTGTGTTGAGAACAAAGTCCAAAGAGAGACACAACATCATGGGACGTGAATATTTCATCTTCGTGTACGGTCTTTGATTTCAGTTCATCTGCCAGCAGTTTTTGACATGGTGTTGCGTCAGTGCTACCATAGGAACAAGAAGACCTGCTAGGCTTCGTGACACGTTGTATGGTATTGAACCAGTCTAGTCCATTATCGGTCTAAGAGGGTTACCTGTTTTGTGGATTTTCGGTGTGCAGTACAATCTAGGGATGGCTTTTGCTGAGGAGTAGAGGTAGTAGTACTGTTGTTCTGAGATCTTCCCTTCTCTCTTTAGTCCTGCGAGGATGGCAATTAGTTTTCTCTTATATTTAACCGTTGGGTCCGACATCAATTTGGAGTGGGTGATTTTAGTGCGTTTCTCTCTTCTTTGTTTATGTTGGATTTAAAAGGCTTCGCTGATTTCAAAACCCCTTTCATGTCTGCTCGTAAGCATAAAATGACTACCGAGTCGCCATCTAGCGGTAGTCGTCTGAAGAAGATTGATGATAACAGTCGTAACGTCACGAGAAGAAAAAGGTAAACTGACTGTGAAATAAGAAAAAGTATTCACTCACTCATAAACCTGCCACGCTGCTAATGCTGCGTTCGAATACGCTCGTATTTCCCGTGAATACGAGTTCACGACATGTAAATAGAGTGCACGAACCCCGTCAACTCTAAATTACGAGCCGCCAGAAGTTACGTGGCAGACAGTCAAAGAGAATCAACCGAGATGGACGTCCACCATTTTGTTCTGCTGCTAGTTCTGCCGCTGCTGGAAGTCAAATGCGACTACTTGGGGTTTCCTACAAACGAGTACGAATACTCTATGAAAAGAGACTGGTTGCGGGAAGAGGAACGGCGCTTTGGGGGCGAATCCCTTCAACTGAGCAAGGTTGGTACAACTCTTCTACGGTTGTAGTCATGTCTTAAATCACACTGGCAACAGTGGCGTCACTCATTATATCACCGCTGCCACAACTTGATGATGCAGAACGGAGTTGGTGGAGTTGTCGTTGTTTACAACTTCTTACGTCATAGCATTACATTATCGCGGCTCTTGTCATAGCGTTACATTATCGCGTCTCTAGTCAAATTTCATCGCAACAAACTATCCACAATTATATGCATTTAAAATGCATCTGTAAATGTCATAATTACTGATCACACTGGCAACAGTGGCGTCACTCATTATATCACCGCTGCCACAACTTGATGATGCAGAACGGAGTTGGTGGAGTTGTCGTTGTTTACAACTTCTTACGTCATAGCATTACACTGTTACATTACATTATTACATTACATTCTTCACTTAAATGTAAGTCGTGGCTGGGGTGACGCGGAGGTTGATCTAGATCTAGAAACGGCCACATATAGAGACAGTCTATCTATTAACACACTATTTAATATACGCCTGCGGAATATATATCATAAGATATAGGACAACTCAAATGCAAAGCCTGGTTAGCTAATAGCCAAGACCAGGCAGATATGGTAAGTCAGAACCATTGACTAATGGGACAGTTGCAACTGTGTCTTGTTCATTGGCCAATGGGGGCAGTTACATCTTGGTCATCTTCGTTGACTAATAAGGGCAGTGACATCTGGGTCAGTGTCATGTGCATTGAACGGCCCATATATTCATGTGTAGATGTGGTAATTACTGTCGTGTGTGAGTCTGGTAGATGTTGTGAAGACGTGGAGATCAACAAATTAAAATGTGTACGAACTTTTCTTGGTTGTGCATTTACAAGGATGTTTAAAGAAAAGTATTGAACACATGTCATGTAGCATGGAACATGGTCGAGCTGTGCTTACCGTGTACAACGGGCGACTACACACGAAGTCGTGTCTTCCAATATTACTTAAATTAACGTCACATATTCCTTTAAAATACGATTCCAAATGTCGAAGTCAGTTACATTTGCCAAATATTACTTACCCGGATGTAATCGAGATAATTGATTGATCAAATTAAATTCCACCTTTATTTCTTCAGGACGAGCAGGTTGTCGACCGTTACTTGCAGTTCTTGAAGTGGATCGAGTTTCAGGCAACACGGAAGACTGGCTTCCCGCCGTCCAGACCCATAGAGGAGACACTGGACGCCATCATGCTCTCTGACGTCTACAGGGTGCTAAAGGCGCTGCCCAAGGGTGGACTCCTGCATAGTCACGAGAGTAAGAACCACATGTCTACAGAGGGTAGACCCTAGTGGCAGCAGCGCCGATCATGGCGACTGAAAATTGATGCCAGAGATCGTTAACCCTTTAGATCCTGCAACAGTCGCGGCCGGCTGCTCTGTCCAGTCCTCGAACGGCCACCGCCGGCCGCATACAAGACCCACTATTCAAAACAATCCTGGCGATTAACTAAAAGCTAATTTTGCTACACCCTTGCGGATACATTTTGCAACAACGCCAGCTAGTTACGTGCATGCGTTGCATTTTTGGAAAACTTGATTTTCATCGTTTTTGTTCACGGCATCTCGACAAATTTTATTCCTATATTTTTCATGACAAAATATGGTGTTACCTGAAAATTAACCGTAAGAATTTGATAATTTTTCAATGCTGCAAAGGCAACACACATAGCTACATTTTCTTCGTTGGGTTGCCTAGGGTTATAACATGGGATCATTGTCAAATGTCAGTCGCAAGGTAGAATAACTTTAAAAATTTTAACAAATTTACTATTTTGTCTTTGCAAATTGTGAGCAAATGTCAACATTTTATTAACATTTATGCCAGAGATCGTTAAACATACATGCGTATAATTTGCAGAGATCATACCACAACTAGATTTTAAGTTAGATGAACACGTGAAGCTGGTTACCTGACTGACTGCAGGCGTTAACAAATAATGCAAAGATATTTGATTAGGCATAAACTTGAAAGAATGGAAAATAATAATACAAGTTTCAGCATCTCCTTACTCGCCGTAAAATTCTATTGAAAACAACCCAACAAATTAGGAATTTCAACCAATCCTGTGTATTCGTTTCTATTTGTGAAAGTTGCCACTCGACGTGAATGAGAACTAACGCTTCCTATTACATTACATTCTCATGCAGGCTTACAATTCATTGTCATAATCCGCATAGCTGAATGACGACCATAAACCTTACTGCGGGTCACAGTTCACACCGATACTTGCCTTCTCTATGTCTACAGACCACCAGCTGAGTCGCTCTATTTTCCTGGATATCGTCTGGAATTGCAGCGATTTCCAGCATCTCTACATTCTGCCGGAGAACCACCCCACCCACCCATGGAAGCTCGACTTCTTCATTTCGCCACCCTCGGACGAGGGGTGGGAAAAGTCGAAGGTTTGATATGACCATAAGTATCTATATATATATATATATATATATATATATATATATATATATATATATATATATATATATATATATATATATATATATATATATATATATATATATATATATATATATATATATATATTTATATGTGTATATATATATATATATATATATATATATATATACACATATATAAATATATATATATATAATTAGCTTTTACAATTGAAAGAAGACAAGTTTATATATATATATATATAGATATAAGATTAGCTTAGAGAATTATTTCTGCGTTTACAGATTTAGAATTATATATATATATATATATATATATATATAAAATATATTTTATATATAAATATCATTATGTTTATATTGTGGTCTCCATGATCTCCCTGCTCTTACTGCTCTCCCTGGTCTCCATGTTCTCAATGGTCTCCCTGCTCTCCCTGGTCTCCATGGTTTCCCTGATCTCCCTGTTCTTCGTGGTCTCCCTGGTCTCCATGGTCTCACTGGTCTCCATGGCATCCCTGGTTTCTATGATTTTCCTGGTCTTCCTAGACTTCCTGGTCTACGTGGTCTACGTGGTCTTCTTGTTCTCCCTGTTCTCCATGTTCTCCATGGTCTTCCTGGTCTCCCTGTTCTTCCTGGTCTACCAATCTTCCTGATCTCCATGGTCCCATGGTCTACTGGTCTCCCTGGTCTACTGGTCTCCCTGGTCTTCCTGGTCTTCTCTGTACATGAAATAACAGACGAGTAGCGGCTACTTGCGCTTTGTGTTACTTGTCAACAGCCAAGAGAGTTGAGTCGGTTAGTTGTCTTTACAAGTTACAACTAATTGATATTTCTAAACGACACTCCTGTCAATACCATGTGTTGTTAATTTCACATAATATTATAATTCCTTTTCCAAAATGTCGGAAATCGTAATCAACGTACAGGACACAGAAGAGAAAACAATATTTATTTTAAAAATATATTTTTCTTTAATTAGACAAACCAGAAATATTAGAACACCACATTATGCAGAGAAATATTAGCATAGATATGTCACTGACATGTGACTGCCTATATTGTGAATACGTGTATTTCAAATAAAAGCCCATGATGCAGCAAAACGTTCACAAAGTTCTAATTGTCTCTGAGATTTTTGGTGTTTGCACGTATACTTCTTTATTTGGCGTGTATCGTGTCCAGGAGATGTTGAGTGCCTTGTGTATAGTAGACGTGTATAAAATCAATATTTACATTTGATTTTGACTAAAGCACATTTGATTTTAACAAAACTAAGTTAATAGAACGACTGCGCAGATTGCTTGAGCTATTCATGTAGTACATATTTGAATATCATCGAACATGATCCGCGATGAACAAAATCAGTTGACGCGGGAGTTCATAAAAAGGACCACAATGAACAAAATGTGCAAATGTACCGGGCAAATCCACGCCAGGAAATAACCAATGAAATGTCGTTTTCCACAACCGAAGGTCATCCAGTCTACACGAAGGATGCCATATTGCGAAGACAGACACTTCTTGGGGTGATGACCGAGAGAGCCCGTAGATACCCGAGTGATTCTGGAGAAAGATGGCGTCAGATAAACCCGCTGTGGCGTCGATCAGCTTCGCAATTAATTGCCAACGTCGTCGTATGTCTCATCGTTATCATTATCATCACCATCACAATCAATGTCAATATCATCGTCGTCGTCGTCGTCGTCGTCGAGATCGTCATCATCATCAATGTCAATATCATCGTCGTCGTCATCGCCGTCCGGAGGATATTCCCATGAAAGCTGTTCACGATACTTCCCCGTTTGTGTCTGTCCTACATAACCATCAGTTCAGAAACTTTTACCTTGAATTTAGACGCTAATTGTTTTGGATACGTTTGGCATGGTCTCCGTGGTCCCGATGGTCTCCATGGTCTTCGTGGTCTCCCTGGTCTTCTATGTATATGTTTTGGTTGCCAAGTAACCAGCTCTCGCACCACTGCTTTACTCCTGGAACAGTGACCTGCAAATTGGGCTCGTTCAAACGCACGCACGCACTCACGTATGCACGCACGCATGCACGCACGCATTCACTCATTCTATCACACACACACACACACACACACACACACACACACACACACACACACACACACACACACACACACACACACACACACACACACACACACACACACACACACACACACACACACACACACACACACACACACACACAACACACACACACCACCACACACACACACACACACACACACACACACACACACACACACACACACACACACACACACACACACACACACACACACACACACACACACACACACACACACACACACACACACACACACACACACACACACACACACACACACACACACACACACACACACACACACACACACACACACACACACACACACACACACACACACAGACAGACACACACACAGACACACGCACGCACACACACACACACACACACACACACACACACACACACACACACACACACACACACACACACACACCACACCACCACACACCACACACCACACCACACCACACCACAAACACACACACACACACTCACACACACACACACACACACACACACACACACACACACACACACACACACACACACACACACACACACACACACACACACACACACACACACACACACACACACACACACACACACACACACACACACACACACACACACACACACACACACGCACACACACACACACGCACACACACACACACACACACGCACTACCACATACTCACCACTGTGTTTGCCCTAGGTAAAGCGACTGTACCTGAAGGCTGTGTAGCAGGAGGCAATGGCGGACGGTGTGCAGTATATGGGTACAGTACTGTGTTTATTCCCATGGAAAGTTGAAATCATTGCTAAAAATCACTCAGGCAATTCCAATAAAAACTGTACATTTTAACTGTTGTCTTGGCGCCGACCTTCAGTGGCGTTTCCGCCAAATCTTACTATTTTGTTTTCGAGAAATTGATTCGCTGGCAGTCAGCAATTAGACGTTTTAATCTGGACATAGCATAAGTGATGTAGTCCTAAAATATGGCAAAATATGTTCAAAAATAGTCTTTCAGGAAACAAAACAATTGCGAAATGGGGAAAGACTTAGAATTGCCGGCCCTTCCTTTGTATGATATGCACACAGACGCAAATTAATGATCTATCAACTATCTATCAACATACATAGAGACGCGCAAGAGTCTGGGAGGAGGTTCACAACAGCTCTACTACTCTCGACGCTGACCGGAAGTACGAACCCACTCACGGCAAACGGTACCTGGATACGGACGGCGAAGTCGAGATCAACATGATTCTATCGTTGGTCCGGAAGTTTCAGAACGCGCATCCAGACTTCATCGGCTTCCGACGGATCATCAACGGTCATCACCGGCAAACGGTGTCCCAAATGAAGGCCAATGTGAGAACTGATAATTATTTAACGAATGTTGGAGCTGGGTGCAACATTTTGGTCATATTTCCCCTTTAAATGCAGAAATATTTTGACACCATGTTACTATATGGTGAACATGTTTAATAAATCCCAAAAATACAAATAAATAAATATTGATTATTCCTTAGATATATTAATAATGATGTACTTCTGCTTGACATTTTTTGAAGTTCCATTATGTAATTGCTACCACCAGCCGTTGCATTTTAATTAATTAAGATGTAGTTGAGTCATCGTTCTCAAATGTCCCGATTCAACACACATGGTTCAAAGCAAGCAATCTACAAATACCCGTGAATATCGCTGTCATCATTTTCATTTGACTTGAACTTGGATGTAAATGTGTGCACTGTTCTAAGGTGAATCGCGTCATCAAATACCACCGGAAGTACCCGAATCACGTGGTTGCGTTCGACATCGTCGTCGAAGAGGACGCCGGATATTCGCTGTTCTATCACGTTGATGCACTCGTCGAGTTGCATAACAACGCCACGTGGAGCAGCGCCATGCCGATCTTCCTGCATAACGCAGAGACCAGCTGGCCGGATGATTTGATGACGTCATTCCAACCTGAAATGGACATCTCGTCGGCGCAGGACAACACATTGGACGCTATCCTACTCGGAGTGGGTCGCATTGGTCACGGCCTTGGGTTCATCAAACGCCCGTACTTGTTGCAGCTCCTCAAGCGACGCCGTGTCGTCATCGAGACCTGCCCGACTAGCAACCAACTCCTCGGCTACGTCCCCGACCTGCGCAACCACCCGGCCGTCCATTACCTCCGCTCCGGCATCCCCGTCGTCCTTTCCTCCGACGACCCGGGTACCTTCAGCTATAATCACGTGACCGTCGACTGGTACCAAGCCTTCATGGCTTGGGGTCTGCGTCTTGCCGATCTCAAACTAATTGCCCTGAACTCGCTTCGCCACAGCGGGATGTCGACCGCGGAGCGACGTCATGCCATCGAGAAGAAATGGATCCCAAAATGGCGCGACTACATCGCTCGAATCAGGAAGGAAGCCTGTGCTATGAGAACAGGACTTGCCACCGTGAGGTTCAAGCGAATCCTGCCGACGTTTGTTCCTCATGCCCAGACAGCTGCCGTACACGTTTTCGGCAGCCGTTTTGAATTTGGTATATGCGAGACGCTGAAATGCATATTTGGCGGAAAAGCATCGAGGCAAGTCACGTACATATCGAATGGTCACATCATCTGCAAAACTCCCAAGCAAAACGTGGGACGCCGTGGGTCCCTTACTGTTCCCGTGTCTGTGTCGTTTGACGGCGGTAAAACATATCTTCAAACCGGGCTAAACTTCACTTACAAGGGGAAGGCTCGGGGAATTGCATCATGTATTTGATATAATGAATTCCCGAGGCCATTCTAACCATATGTCACGACGCAACATTATATCTTTAAAAATGTACTTAATCATACATAAATTTTTCGCAACGATGCATCTGTAAATTTGCATTTTCTCAAAAGCGACGTTTTTGGTATTTTGAATGTTTATACAAAATTATTGATAACTGTATTAAGGATTCCCGTGGTAGCCATGTTTATGTAGGTTTATTCGATTTGAACGGTATTCTGAAAAAGCTGAAAGATACCATCCCTTCCATCCGAATTTGCAGTAGGCCCTACACTTCAGTTTGTGTAGTTGTGCTAATCAACACATACTCTTCTTCGTCAAATCGCATCTATATGTTCGGGAGTTTTGTCTTGTTGTTTGTTTATGACTATGGCAGGTTCGTAGAATAAAAAATGGCTTATATGGCACCTTGAGTTGATTTTGTCATACCTCAGTGCATCGGTGAAAGGGAGGGTGCTTAGTAGTTGTGGCACGTTCCTCTGATGTTAGGAGGAATGTTAGTTTAAATGCCATAAATGTACTGAAAATAGTACTATGCATTGCATATTCTCTTTTCTTGCATTGAACTATTTAGCAAACTAATGTTAATGTATAGCATATAAAAAGTTATAAATATTGCACAATACGGTATTGTCCAGTAGTCACCTATTACTATTCGATAAAAGAACAAGTTATCAGTCCAGTCACAATCCACCAAGTTTGTGAGGCCACGCCCATTGACACTGTATGCGACAATGTGGAAATATTTCACGAGTACGTCCAAAGCTGTCGTATTAGCCTGTTGTATGCATTTACGATTTTTTTCTCAGTTTCCCGTGGCTATTGAAGACACGCATCTCTGCTTATGATAGTTTTTTGCTGGACAAGCTGGCCATGGAACCATTCACAGAAGAACACAAACATCCATAATGACAACCTCTTTGAAGCGGTTGTTGATTTTCTCAACAACCATCTATATTCTGATATTCTACACAGCTCTGATTGTTGTTCTCATTTCGCCACTTTCATCAAACATTACTGTTGGGACAGGGCTAGTTCGTGGGAGAGGAGTCATAAAATGGAAATTCTATATCTGTAAGAAGCCATTATCCAAAGGACCCGTCTGTTTTGTTGTCTCCATGTTCCTCACACTCTTTTTGAGTTGTTTGGAAGCCTGTAGGCCAGTTCTTCTCAAACTCTTTGCCATTGCTACTGCCAATCTAAAATATTTCGTGGACGTCGACGTCTGGGTCATCCACAGCTTTGCCGGAGTAGACATCAACAAACGCGGAGGCTGGAGGCTTACTGGTATCAAACATATCAATGGGTGTTGACAAGGCTGGAGGCTTACTGGTATCAAACATATCAATGGGTGTTGACAAGGCTGGATGCTTACTGGTATCAAACATATCAATGGGTGTTGACAAGGCTGGAGGCTTACTGGTATCAAACATATCAATGGGTGTTGTCAAGGCTGGAGACTTACTGGTATCAAACATATCAATGGGTGTTGACAAGGCTGGAGGCTTACTGGTATCAAACATATCAATGGGTGTTGTCAAGGCTGGAGACTTACTGGTATCAAACATATCAATGGGAGTTGACAAGGCTGGAGGCTTACTGGTATCAAACATATCAATGGGTGTTGTCAAGGCTGGAGGCTTATTGGTATCAAACATATCAATGGGTGTTGACAAGGCTGGATGCTTACTGGTATCAAACATATCAATGGGTGTTGACAAGGCTGGAGGCTTACTGGTATCAAACACATCTATGGGTGTTGTCAAGGCTGGAGGCTTACTGGTATCAAACATATCAATGGGTGTTGACAAGGCTGGATGCTTACTGGTATCAAACACATATATGGGTGTTGACAAGGCTGGAGGCTTACTGGTATCAAACATATCAATGGGTGTTGACAAGGCTGGATGCTTACTGGTATCAAACACATCTATGGGTGTTGACAAGGCTGGAGGCTTACTGGTATCAAACATATCAATGGGTGTTGACAAGGCTGGATGCTTACTGGTATCAAACACATCTATGGGTGTTGACAAGGCTGGAGGCTTACTGGTATCAAACATGTCAATGGGTGTTGATAAGGCTGGAGGCTTACTGGTATCAAACACATCTATGGGTGTTGACATGGCTGGAGACTTACTGGTATCAAACACATCAATGGGTGTTGACAAGGCTGGAGACTTACTGGTATCAAACATATCAATGGATGTTGAGGAAGCCTCGCGAATCGTCACTTTGTCAACTGAGTCTTCTTTTAGGCGATGAGCTCTCTTTTCTTTGTGGATAGTGATGACTGTTTAGGTTAATCCTTATTTGATCTCTTGAAAGTTCATCGTCTCAGCGAGGAAACCATGGGACAAACCCCAAACGGCCAGTTCAATGTGTTGCCGATGATGCCTCCCGATCCACGGTCGAAACGCAGGTAGATGATGTCGATATATACAGGTCTGACCAGAATGCGTTCCCGAGTCCGTCTTGGTGACGCATGACGTGTTCTCTGGCCATGAATTTCTTCAGCAGATCAGGGTTTGTGCGTGCGTGCGTGCGTGCGCGCGTGAGGACATTGTTCACGATTAAGTTACGACACACACGCACACGCGCGCGTTCAACTCCCCAGTGTAACACAATGATAACAATTTAGAGTGGTTGTAATTTAAAACACAGTGTATAGTCAACGACCTCAAGGACACGAAACACTTATCCTCAACAACTAAAATGTATGCAATTATTTGAAACAATCACCCCAACAAGTAATTGATAGATAATAATTACATGGTCACGGGTACCGATATTTTGCAATGTCGTCTATTTGCGGACTGTGTTTTCGTTGAAATATTTGTTTCAATCAAGTTGTTTTGCATTCAATCAATGAAATAACTGTTAGTGATTAATAATATTGGTCAGTTGCGCATGCGTCTCTTCAGATTATTTTATGAAAACGGCATATTATATTATGAATACCGATTTTTGCCACCAACCATTGTACACACATGTTTATTATAGCACCACTGATCAACTTTATTCATACAAACCAGGTGGATTTTACTTGTGTAAATTAAGACTATTTTACGCCGGTATAAGATTCCCTTATTCGACATTACATAAGCAAAACGTCGGACGATTGGTCCATTAAGGGAAAGCGTCGCGCTCAGTTCGGATCTGTCCATTTTGTGGGGGGATGTCGGCGTCGTACTGATGTTCGCTGTCCGTGATTTTGAATCCAGATTAATTTTGCTATGTGTTCTACAAGTACAAATAGAAGCATTTCTACTGGAATATGTGTTGCTGCTTGCATTTGTGAGCAACTAAGGCAAACAAATTGTGTTGCCATTAACACTTCGCATTTTGGACTGTCCTGCCGGGTCAGGTGACGGCTTGCACCATTAGCGGCTCGCAGCGGCATATTGAAAACGCTTATTTTTCCAAACGCTAATTTTTAAAGCCTGCCTGCCGACGGATTGGAAATTATCAGGTAAAATACTGTTAGAATGCAAAAAAATTCATATGGCAAAACAGGGCTCGGAGAGTTTGTTAGTAGTTATAGTGTCGGAATGGGACATCAAAAGAGTCGCCCAGTAAAGAGGTGACCAGTAACTTCCGGTCACGTGACTTCTGGGTAGCCCCCAGCGCCCTCTAGCGGTGACCTACATCCACCACGAGCGCCCCCTAGCGACTGGAGATAACCCTAACGGTCATAACCTTGTGTGTGTTGACCTATGACCGGGTAGTGACCGTGACGAATCATACGTAGTAATTATAGGGTCATTAGTAATTAATAATAGGGTCGTTAATTATATCAACTATCAAAGGGGACTAATGGAGACGAGAAATCAACGCAACACGATAGGGTACGAGTGCACACGTATTTTATTGAGTATAATACAAGCAGCATGGCGATACGTCAAGCGTGGTAGCGTGTAATATCACTACAACTACAACTACGATGAATATATATATGAATCGACTTGCGTATGTTGACCATCGCGCCAGAGGTCGTGAGCTTAGGGGTGTTTCCACCGCGCCAGAGGCTCGAGGATGACGACGACGAGGCGACTTGCGGATGTTTACCATCACGCCAGAGGTCGCGAGCTTACGGGTGGTGCACCACCTCGCCAGAGGCTCGAACGATGATGATGTGGTGTACTGCTGCTGCTATTATGAGCGATAATACAGTGTACCACAATATCGCAGCTGTTTTAAGCCAATCAAATACGCGGCAATAATTAACTACTGAATAGGTGCCGAATATATCATCAGTCTCTGTAAGATACACGATAGTAGGGTATACCCTTTTTCAATAGTCTCATCCAATCGAACACTTCAACATCGTTATTGACCAGATTAGTGTGGAACATGTTTACGAAACTCTTCATAGAAGAACCTTTACAACGAAACATTACATAAGCAACACAATATTGTCCGCAAACGTTAGACAGAGGACTCTGAAGCCTCTGGGTATTATGAGTCCATTCGGAACAGTGTTTGTTCAGGAAGGTGCGGAACGCTGCGTAACGAGGCGGCAGTCCGTACGAGCAGAAGTATTCGCCGCGTCCGTCGGCGTCCAGGTACAGCGCTATCCAATGTTCGCCTGGTTCTCGCCGTTGTCGGTGTTGCACACGAAGGCTGCGGGCAGAGTGCCGTCTATCGTAGTGGGTAGTCCGTCTCTGGGTACGACGCCGCGAAATATAGTTCTGGTGCACGGGTCCACTGCCAGTAGTCTAGCGATCTGCAGGGTGTCCATTTTAGTAGTCGTAGATGACGTTGCGATTCTTGTCGATTTCCAGCACGGACTCGAGCTCGGCGTAGGCGACGACGTTCACGGTGTTCAGCAGCGCATTGCGGAAATGCACTTCTATGCGCAGGTTGCCCTTTGTACTAGATGGAAGCAGGGACCATCGCACTGATCGGGGTCAGGTCGAAACCGAAGAAGGTGTAGCCGTGTCGGTAGTCGCTGCGAGTCAGTCCGTTCCCTTCGTCCTGCCACAACTTACCGGTCGACGAGAACAGACTCATGTAGCTCCTGACAAAGAGGTCGTCTTCGAAATTCGGCTGGAAAGGTTTGGAGGGTATCTGTCGTCCGTCCACGTACACCGCGAGGAAGCTGATGGCGTTGTTCTTGGCGTGAAACGGATTCTTGTCGTACGCTCCGTTGTAGGCATCGTTATCGATGCAGCACAGCACCAGACGTTTCGGCAGGGTGCCGAGGAACAGGTTCTCGTACGTGTGCGAGCGAGTGCCGGCAGGAATGGAGTACACCTTGCACTCGACGGACCGCATCGGATACTTGACCGTGCTCTTGTCCAAAGCCTTGACGTGTGCTATCTGCACGCTGGGATTCACGGTGACTTTCTTTGCAAACAAGCAGGCATTGACTATTTGTATCTTGTAATCGGGATTGGCTCCACCAGCCATGAGTGCAAAAGCAGGTTTACTACGCACCAGTCGGATCTTGACGTCGACGCCGTTGATGAGGAATTTATCCTGCAGAAAGAGGTCCACGTGGAGACGGCCCATCATATCGACAACACGGCTCCTCAGGATGTGCCTCGTCGAGCCACGAACCCTTCGTTAGCTGCGGGTCCGTCGGCTATCTCGACGGCGTCCATGCGAGTGGCCGTGTCCTTGTGCCACAGCTGACTCGTCAGTTGCGTGTCCTGGCATCTGGACCGTAGCTGAGCAACGTCTCTATGAGAGCGCGATACGCATACGTGTTGGTCGAAGGGGTCACGAGCGTATTGTTCAGGGAGACGTCGGCTTGACTGATCAGTGCATGCAGCCAGTTATTCACCGGTCCCACGGGATCGGCCAAGTCGAGATCGTCCCCGTTGGCTCGTGTCACCTTCGCCTGCACGTGCAGTATCGTGTTGGCGAGATCCAGGTAATCGTCTCCCGATCCGGGTATGAGGAATTCTATGGGTCCACCCGAGTCCAGCGAGGACAAGGGCTGATGTTCCACTACGTGACTGTCGATGATGCTGGTCTGAGTGGGGGTACTGTAAAGAGATCCAGCTCGCTCTTGACCCCTTCACACGACTGTTTATGTACGAATGCCATCGTCGTCGAATATGTCGGCCTCGCGTTTCGCGGACGTTCTGTCTCTTGCGTCGTCTCTTTGCTAAAGTGACTCCTTTCTTTGTCGGCGCGCGTTTTATACGTTTTCGAGGACGCACGCCAGGAACCACCATACGCATCAGATTCCTACCGGCGTCTGTGACGCGTCGTTTGGTTGCCTTTTTTATGCTCTGTCCAGACATGACGTCGTCGGCTATGCGCACGCCGGTCTTCAAAGCCCCCTTTCCCAACGCCACGGCACCTCTCTTGATGAGCGGCATGGCGCTGCGCAGCAGACCGGTGAACAGACTACCTAGTCCATGTCCCCGCTGGTATTGAGCACCGGCGAAGTAGGGCAGTGCACCACCTGCCTGACGCGCGTAATACTCGTTGTAATTCATCTTCAGAACAGTCCGATCCTGCGCCGTCGAAAATGAAGTGTCACGGTCACTCTACCGTACTCGAATGGCACGCGCCGTCCTGTGTCGTCCCTTATATCGATTTCAATCGACTTGAAGTGCGAGTACAACAGAGGCACGTAGTGAATGTTAGTGAACCTGTCGGATACCGTTTCGCCGTGACGTCCGCCAACCGGGAGGGCTCGCAACAAAGGCGCGACAGTGTCACCTACTATGCGAGACTCCACGACGTCCGTGTAAACGTATATGGTATCGAACCCTTGATTCATCTGCACCACGTGTTTGGCCTCTTTACGGAAGGGGTACGGAGCATCGGAACTGTGTGTAGATGGCGGTGGTATAACCACGCTGGCTGACGATCTAACTGATTTCGGATTATCGCGCTGGCGTGTGCTGTCTGGTGCCGGCGGACTGGTGACGATCGACTCACGAAATCCTAACATAGATCCTAACGCACTGTGCTGCGGTGTGCTGAACACGGTGTTGTATGACATGTGCAACGTCATTTTTTGAGTGATCACGCTGTAGGTCAATTTAGCTTGTGTCTTGTCCGTTGTCATAAGTCGCAGACCCCTGTTTACACGGTTCATCAATGTCACAGGACCTTTGTAATACCCAGTGGCTAACTTCATACTCGGGATACGACCCGTAGGATTGTTCTCATTGAGGAAGAACCAGACATCTTCCTCTGTAACGTTGTGCCACGTATGCGGGTACTGTATTTCTGCCAACCCGCATTCCCACTCGCCAGTCAGATCGATAAGTCGAGGTAAGTCTGTGATGTAATGAGCCAACGTATTGTTGGGATACATCTTCATGGAAGCGTTGCTAGGCAGTGTCAGGTAGAAATCAGTCGCCATTACGTCTCAACGTGGGATTGGGGAGCAGGTAACCCAAAGAACTACTCAACAGAGCCGTCCACAGAGTAGAATTCTCGTGACCTGTGGTCAGATTGTAAATGCTTATGAGAATGACCGTAAACAAGATGAGCACCTGACACAGAAAGACTATTTCCTCTTTAGGACACGCGGTACCGAACAGATGCCAAGGAGTGCTACCGCTACCGCTACCGCTACTGTCCTCTACGTTCTGCGCGTCAGTACTGTCCTCTACTGCTACTACGTCCTCTTGTTCCTCCTGTTCTACGACGGTGAAGTCTCGTGTTGTCGTGTCATGTGTCATGTCTCGAATGAAGTCTTACCGAACGCGTGGCTAGTCTTTATAGTAGACTGCACCAGTGCCTTGGCATCGATCCAGCTGTTGAATTTGGAGGGTAGCCGAACCATTTCACGAAAACTTGATTTCGTCCACCTACCTTGCGACGATCCAGGACCTCTTGCACGTAGAACAGTTTATCGGGGGTACCAACACTTTCTGCAGCTCCATTTCGTAGAAGGTACCTTCCAGTACTTCGCCGAGATCGTCCTTCAATCGATACACGGGTGGAGCAGAGGGATGAACCTCGTGTATCGTGAAAATCTCTTCGCTCCAATTCGCCGTGTACCCTTTTCGAACTTACCTTTGTACTTGCTGATACGTACGCGATCCGACACGCGCAACTTGGGCACGCCCTTACCGTCGTGACCGTACAGTCGCTGCCACACCTTTTCCTGATTACGGTAACTCACCTGTGAAGGAGCCATGCCGATACTGCGGTGGTAGCTGTTGTTGTACGAATGCACCAGGTCCTGAAGGATGTTGATGTATCGCCACGTCTGGTGTTTCGTGAAGTATCGCCACATGCGTGACTTCAACGTCCTGTTGAATCTTTCCACGATGCACGCCTTCGTCTCCGCGTTGTGCGTGGAGAAGTGATGGATGTTGTGCTTCTTCAATAGAGCCTGGACGGATCTATTCAGAAATTCCTTTCCTTGGTCGGTCTGCAACACCGTTGGCCAGCCTTTGCTGAACGTGCTGTCAAGTGCCGCTACCAACGACGCCGCGGACTTGTTCTTCATGGGAACACACCAGGCCACTTTCGAGAAGACGTCGATCACCGTGAGGAGAAAGGTCATACCGTCGTTGTGCTTTTTCAAATGCGACAGATCGACGAGATCGGCCTGCCACTGCTGATGCAGACCGCTCACGATGACGCGTCGTCTCTCGAAACGACGTCTAGCCGGCTTGTGTAGGGTATAGGCGTCCTGTTCCGACAACCATTCCGCGACCTTTTTCTTGATATGTGCGTGACGCGTCGCAAGGCATCGGGTCCGCTGTAACTACCTACCCTTTTCGGATCGAAGTAGACCGTCCTAAGTGCTCGTTCTTTCTTCGGTGCCATTAAAAGAGTTCCGATGGACTGACGGTTGTGACGTTTACTGCGCAGCACGGTGCGCAGCACGGTTCGTGACGACTAAGAAAGAGTACGCTGACGTACACCAGAAGTCCCACTACCACACCCAAGACGATGACGAATGATCTATATTCTAGTACTGTGATCATACTCTGCAGAGCAAATGTTGTAAAGATTTCGCACTACGGCGTCAGCAATCAAGTACAGTCCAACGCAAAATACTGTAACGACGACGGAACGGTAGTACGTGTCCTGTGGATCGTTCGACATCGCAGTGCACACTGAGCTGTGGACACGTGTTGCAACGACTTAAATGTCTTCCCAACTAGCCAATGACGTCAGTGCCTTGCGTTGACGTTCTGGAGGTGGGGTGAGCATGGAATGTTCCATTTGTCCGCGTCGACGAGCGAGGGGTGTCCAACTGAGCGATCTTCTTGCGCTAGCACCACCAGAGCGAGGAGTAGCCGGTATTCGACGACGACCTGGAGTGGTCGGTGTCGGTGCCTGGCGTATGTAGTCTCTCCTGGCGACGTTACCGACCAACTCCATGGGCAGGTTCATGGCACGGAGTTGTCTTGCAAACGGTTGCCATCCCGTCGGATTGGTCTTTCTCTTGCGCAACACATCGTTCACGAGATCCACCACGTTACTTCCGGCGATGGGCACACCCTCGTGTATCAGTTCGCCGCGGGCGGTCCAAGACATGTTTCTTTTCATGCGTTCCATCAACCGTCTGGCTTTGCCTTGCATGGTCTTGGGAACGGTATCCACGACGTCGGCTTCTATCTCGCTAGCAGGAGCTTCCCCCGGCCCCGCCTCCGCCCCCGGCCCCGGCCCCGGCCCCGGCCCCGGCCCAGACTCGTTCACCGAGATCACTCGTGTCGGTTCCTTGGCGTGTTTATCGGACAAGACGTTATACCGTTGCAACACCTGATTATACAATGTGACCTTGGTCCTGTCGTCGAGGTCCTTTCTGTCGAGGATGGCCGTCATCTCGTCATCGAGAGCTCGCACCTTCTTACCTAAGGTATCCGTCGGGGGTGGGGGTGATCGAAGCGTGTCCAACATTCGTGGATCTACCAAGGCCATCTTGCGTGCGTGTTCCATCTAACCTCCCGAACGAAGGTGACGCGACCTGGTTGCTTGCGGGAGCAGCACCTCTCGAAGCAAGGGTAGAAACACCGAACTTGCCAACGGTGCTAGGAAGGCCGATAGGAACCCTCCGCTCTGTCCCTCGCCGACCTGTCGGTTCAGCAAGAGGCGTCTTCTTCTACCGGCCGACGTTCGACTGTGAGCCAACTCCCGTAACCTCTTCCTGTATTTACTCAAACGACGCCTCTGTAATGCAGACAATGGAATGTTCTGTTTTAATATGTTGTAGGCACACTCGGCTAGCGCACACAAAAGATCGGCGTCAGCGTTTTCGATGATGGCTCTTTTCAGTTTGTTGTTCTTGATCCTGTTCAGCGCCTGTATGCATATAATGTGTCTATTCACCAGGGCAGACATGGTGGGAATGAAGAGACTATCCACGCGTGCGGTCTTTTTATACCTTCGGCAAGTACACGTACTGAACACCGTCGTCTGGAAAGATGGCCGTGCGCAGACGCATGTCCTCGGGCGTGTCCTGCTTGAGATCGACCAATAGATAGCCGTACGGTACTGAGGTGGCGTCTTTAAAAGCCTCTTGAACGAATTTGGCGCGCCCCGGATACATCTGTCGAGCCAAGTGCGACATCTGCGATGCGTCACGAGGATTCTTGAACACCACCATGTATTGAGAATTCAGACTGATGGTACGACTCTCTTTGTTTTTGGGGAAAAGGTTCTGTACGAGATACAGCACGGACGTGTTCCTGTGATGACTCTTTTTAGTGAACAAGGTCGTGACCCGTTCGTCCGTTTCTGCCATGAGATCGTCTATGACGATGAGGTTCCTCGTCGACGAATCGAACATGCTAGCACTCGGCAATCCTTCCTCGAAGCGCACGTCCGTCAAGTCCATCGTTGCGTAAGCCTCTTGCCATTCTCCGTAACACCACGTGATCCGTTCGGGAGGAGGATCGATCATCGCAGCAGCGTGACGTAGCATACGCGTCACGAAAGTACTTTTGCCGCATCCCGTCGGACCGGCGACGATGCACGTGAAAGGATGTTTCCACCGCGCGTCCATGGTCGCTTATGAAAGACGACCGCAGTGCATCGTCCTTTTCTACACGTCCACCGGACCCGTGCTCACCCCGTCCACGTGCACCACTCGTTTGGCGATAGAAGTAGGTGAGAGCCGCTCGTTCCTGCACGTACGTCATCACGGTCGAGTGACGCACCCGGAACCCACGGTTCTTTCCACTTCCGCTCCGACGGTTGGTGAGCACCTCCAGGAACGCGTTCTTGTCGATGTCGTTGTGACGTTTGCTCAGTCCTTTGGTGCTGTATTTGTCGGTGGGTCCGAAACAATAGTACGTCTTGCTGCACAACCCCACGAACCCGTCGCCGGACCATTCCACCTTGAACAGACCAGGTGTCCTCTTGTCGTACGCCCTACGCGCTTTACAGCACGCCTCGTCGCCGACCCACGGTCTATTGGCGAGTCGACAGCGCACGTACTCGTTCCGATGGTCGTCGCAACATTCGGACGGCAACCATTCGGAGCGGTGCCGGAAGTAATGTTCTCGTAGTTCCGGAGTCACGAGGGCGTCGACGGACTCGCCGGCCAAGGCCAAATAGGCAGAATCTGTATCTGTCTCGCAGTACTGAAAAGAGGGCGCTCCAGGTACCTGTCGATGAAGTCGTAGTAGAACTGTAACATGCGCATCTTGGCGTACTGCAGAACGAAGAATCCCACGTGTATGGGCAGGGTGTACGTGACGGTCTTCTTGTTCATCTCTATCTCGTACGTATCGTCCACGATGACATCGAGTTGTCGGAATCTCTTATCGTTGACCAAGAGCGATGCCGCCTTCTCCTTGCAATAATTGACGTCGCGATGTCGGTCCACGTTGGTTATGGTCTTTCCGTAACCCGAGTTCCCCAGCAACTTCATGGTGTCTGCGATGATGGCCTTGTGCGAGTGGACGTCTCCTTCGCGTCGCGCCGCGGACACTGCATCGCCGAACCGTCTGAAACACGGGACGGGATCGTACTCGATGACCTGATACACGTGCGTCACCTCGAGACCGTGGTCCATGTACCATCGCAGCAGAGGCGTGGCAAGCAGGATCTTATCCCCTCGATAACTACCCACGAGCATGCGTCTCGGTGTCGTCATGATGTTGTGCTCCTCGGCGTATCGGCGCATGAACGGTCCGAGATCGTCGCGTGTCAGTCGGATGTTCTTGAACACGGGCTGCATCTCGGCAAAGTGTTCTCGCAATGCTTCCGGTACGCAAAGGTCACACTCGATCAGACCGAACACGGTTCCGGCACGCACGCCGCTCAGGATCTGTTGTGACGTCATCGTCCATCGTGCGTGACGTCGGCGCGGAAATGCAGCATCCAGAAGCTTTTTCACGACAGGATCTCGTCTCGTCTGTTTCCACTCGCATTCCCACATCTCTACGACTTTGACAAAGTGACGGAGGTAGACGGTGTTCTTTCGGGTCTCTTCGAGCAGTTCAGCCATGGGTTTCCCGTTGACCTCGTTGACCTCTTTGCCGGTGCACGAGTGACCATGGAAAAAACATCCGTGGTACTGATAAGCCGTTTTCGTCTCGCTGCACCACCCGTCCACCAGCAGTTTGCCTATTCTCTTCTCTCTACCGTTGATCTGGTGTCGTATGACGCGTCCCGTGCGTTCGGATTCCCAAGTCAACCATTCCGCGGCCATCTGACCGTACAGCTGCGCCGATTCCGGTCGGAAATCTTTCTCTTCCCGTCGTCGCGTGTACCATCCCATAGGCATGTCTTGCATGAGTGACCACAAGTACAGGGCATTGGCATCGTATCCAACGATGGACCTACAATGACGAGCGGCCTCTCCGTACTCTGTTCTGACGTAGCATGGTGACCCCTTTCTCGTGATAGCGATGAAAAATGAGCGAAGCCCCGCCAACCACGTGATCTTTGACGAGATGATGAAGATCTTTATTCTTCTCGTTGAATATGGTAAAGTAGGTCTTCTCGGGAAGGTCGTTGAACAGGTAGAGCAAGCTCAGACCAGGTACGCTGATGCCTTGCTTGAACATGTCTATGCCACGTTGTTCGTAGAAGGCAAACTGTCTGTCGATGGCCTGCAGAAAGGGAACCACGTCTCTGTTGTTGTACCAGACGAGAAAGTCTCGCAAAGTCGTCATGGAATTATCGCGCCAGGCCTCTTGACAACTGGCATAATCCTCGTCGGAGATACCTTCGTTCTTCAGTCGACTGAAGAAGGCCTGTTTCGATGGAAGTGCAGTGTCGTCGAGTCTCTCCAAACGGTCCATGTACTCGTACGGGAAATGACCTTTTGTCACCTCGCATCCGTACGCCTTCAGATACTTGTCGTAACTGAACCCGGGAGCTATGTAGTTGGTCATGTCTCAGGAATTTCAGCTGATCCGTCGAAAGACACATGAAAGTGTTGTTGCGTTTGATGACGAAAAAAGTACCGACACCCTCATTCTCTTCGTCTTTGTCGTCTTGTTCTTCTTCTTGTTCTTCTTGTTCTTCTTGTTCCTTTGATCCGGTGGATAAGAAGTAGGGTATGAGAAACTGTTTGATGGCATTGAGATCATACTTACCCGAATTGAACCCGATGACAGGTAACTGATGCATCCAGCCATAGAGTTGTCCCATCAGCTTTTTGTATGGATTGGTCGTCGGACGAGATTTCTTCTTATCGATGGCTGCTCGTGCAGCCTTCTCGGTTTCGTCCCATTTCGTCAGTTCTTCTGCGAGTTGATCCAAGACATCTTCGTACGAGTGTTTGATCTTGTCGTACGCGGCGTCACTCATCGCTTGTAAGATATTCATCATTTTACTCACCAACTTGTTGGTGTCTCCGTCCGTGACGAGACATTGCACTCGCTCGTGACCGGGGACGTTGGATGCTACGCTGACGCTCAGTGGAACGTGACGCGCCACCCAGTGGACCTTGTCACTGTCCGACGGAAGTTGTTCCGTGTCGAACCAACACTCGAAATCAAAGGTGGCTCGATACGGATAGTAGCGCAACGATTCAGCCACGCGAATGTTTTCGTCGTCCAGACGTTCGAACACCGATGGTGTGGAATGGTACACGCCGCCAGGATAGACTCGACGCACACCTCCCGTACACGTGCGCTCGTGTCGATACAGCTTCGATGCCTCTTTCCATAACGAGTCACCGCACTTCCGACATCGATACGAGTTGCAGTACATGCAGACATCTTGGATGAATGAAAAATGTGTCCCGTGAAGGTTGAGATACATTGTTTCGGGGTACTTGCATAACGATCGACGAACCAGTTCGGCAGTCGACTTACCGTCCTCCTCGCTGACAAGACGGTACACGCACACATTCGTTTGGAACGTGGTCTCTACGCGATAGAGGTCATCCAGCGTGACCCCTGTAAATTCTTCCATGGGTACGTGATCTCGATCGTATGTCTCGTAGAGCGTCTTCACCGCCGGTTCCAATCGATATAGATCGCATCCTCGATGCAGGGCCAGACATCGGAACAGACACAGGTTATCTTTGTACCTCTTGTTATGGATGGGATCCGTTTCCAGTCCGATGATGCTTTTCTTCCTTTTGATGTAGGATGGTAGAGAGATCATGCCTACACATCCTATAGGATGATCGATGATGCGATTAACGAAAAAAGTGACATTCGTCACGAGTTCGCATACCCACGCAGAATCCGGTCTTTGATTGATGGCCCATTGCAAGAGGTCGGGTTCTCGGATGCGTTCGAGAAATTTATCAAAGTCCTTGCTGTTGGCGACGAGACTGGGTTCGTCCAGGTAGCGTCCACAGCAATTACAAGAGGTATGATAGTACTTGTATTGACCCGTGTTCTTGTTTCTCAGAATGAACCCGTAACTGAGGTTAATCTTGAACGCATTGGTCTGTTCCTGGAACATGATCTTCAAAGACGGGTCCAAGTCGGTCGTGTCTAGCGTGATTAATCTGTAATCGTACCTGCATTGAAGTGGACCTCTGAACGCGTGGGTCCGTATAGCAGACCAGTGCGCACGAACGACATCTAGCAACTCTGTCGACAGAGTATCGGCGAAGGGAAGTCGATCAGGTGGGTCTAACGGATCTTCCTCGGTAACGAGTGGATGGTTTTGAGATGGGATAGTGTCTTCTCTTGTTGATCTCTTTGGTGCTGGTGGCTCGGTGACGTCGGCACACGCGGTTCGTGCGTGTTTGGTCAGATCGTTACGTTTTTCGAACTTCCGTCCGCATTTCTTACACGCGTAGACGATGCTTCTACTACTTCTACTACTACTACTACTACTACCTCTACATACCGACCTTACGTGACGCTGTAGGTTGTTATATCTCCCGAAGGTGGCGCCGCATTTCTCGCATGCGTATTTCGCTCTCTTTGCATAGTCGCTGCGTGGCGCCACCATAGGCGGTGCCATCGAGTATGAATGTAAGTCGCATGATGGCGTCGAGTGATTACTCTGCACGTGACGTTGTAGTTCTGCGCACGTGTCGAAGGCGAGCTCGCAGTGACGACACTGGTGTCTTTCCATGACTGCGTCTACAACTGAGAGGGAATGGACTCTCAGTACATCTATATAGTGCATGCGAGGTGGATAACATGTAAGAGACGTTCCTATTGGTCAATTACTAATTAACATGGGTACTATTGACCAATCAGCGTTAAGAGACGTTCCTAGCTTGATTCCTATTGGTCAATTACTAATTAACATGGGTACTATTGACCAATCAGCGTTAAGAGACGTTCCTAGCTTGATTCCTATTGGTCAATTACTAATTAACTATTGACCAATCAGCATTAAGAGACGTTCTAGCTTGATTCCTATTGGTCAATTACTAATTAACATGGGTACTATTGACCAATCACGAATAACCTAACATGAGTACTATGGCCTCTCACTACATCTATATAGTAGCTGTGAGGTGGATAAGATGTCAATCATTAATAAGAGACGTTCCTATTGGTCAATTACTAATTAACATGGCTACTATTGTCCAATCACAAATGAGAGACGTTCCTAGCTTGATTCCTATTGGTCAATTACTAAAAAGGGGCGTTCCTAACTTGGACACTATGTCCATCATAATCGACTACGGGTTTCCCTTTCGTGAAGAGGGGTGTCAGTCGTGCGAATAATGAAGGTACAACACGTTCCATTCCATTTTGACTATTTTATTCAATAGAATACATTGTCTATGAAATATATATACTGATATGAAAAGATAGGCTTCTCTATATATAAGTTGATGATGATGATGATGATGATGATTGACTTGTGGGTTTTTACACCACGACAGAGGTCACGTGTGTGAATAATGACGGACTTGTGGGCTTTTACACCACGACAGAGGTCACGTGAATAATGGCGGACTTGTGGGCTTTTACACCACGACAGAGATCACGTGTGTGAATAATGGCGGACTTGTGGGTTTTTACACCACGACAGAGGTCACGTGTGTGAATAATTGTATATAGAGAAGTCGATCTCTTCATGCATAAAGATTACTATATGTATTTCATAGACACTAATGATATATAACAATTACTAAAGACACTAATGATATATAAAAAAATACATAAGATTAAAGTCAATATAAAAAACACTAATGATATATAACAACTACATAGATTAAAGTCAATAACAATTACTAAAGACACTAATGATATATAAAAAATAAATACATAAGATTCAAATCAATTACTCTGTGTGACACTAATGATATATATAACAACTAAATACATAAGATTAAATTCATTAACAATTACTAAAGACACTAAACAATTACTATAAATTCATCAACAATTACTAAAGACACTAAACAATTACTGTGTGTGTGTGTGTGTGTGTGTGTGTGTGTGTGTGTGTGTGTGTGTGTGTGTGTGTGTGTGTGTGTGTGTGTGTGTGTGTGTGTGTGTGTGTGTGTGTGTGTGTGTGTGTGTGTGTGTGTGTGTGTGTGTGTGTGTGTGTGTGTGTGTGTGTGTGTGTGTGTGTGTGTGTGTGTGTGTGTGTGTGTGTGTGTGTGTGTGTGTTTCAATCCTTTGTTTACAACATCCAAGGATTGAAACACGCCACTTCTTGTATTAAGTATGCTTGCATCTCCTCTGACAGTAACCGAGAGTGCATCCTTCTGCACATACATTGACAGTAGCTTCGGCTACTGTCAGAGGTGTGTTGTGTGCTTTATGCATGATGAGATGCGTGATTGCTTCTGTGATCATGGTATTTGCTATTTCTGGGTTTAAAATGTTCGGTTTCGTTGGTGATGATGCTAAAATAATGTTTTGTTCGCAGCAGCGGTCGCAGGTGCAGGGTAATGACGACGATGTTGATGGCTGCTGTGTGTCGGAGGATGGCGGTGTTAACAATGTCTTGTTCATTGTTTCGAACGACGGTGACGATGGCGGCGACGGTGACGATGGTGGCGACGCTGGTGTGAATTCGAAGGTTTGTAGACACGACGGCGGTGGAGGTGGCGGTGTCATTGATGCTGCTGCTGTCACCGTCGTTGCTGCTGCTGGGGTTGCTGCTGCTGCTGCTGCTGCTGCGGTTGGTGCTGCAAACCGACGTTTTCTGTTGAGCACCAACCGCAGATCGTTTGCAGGCAATTTTCGTTTGCGCTGCTGTTGTGGTGGTAGTATCTTGTCATCGTCGTCGGCGTTATCGTTCTCGTACGCCTCGCGTAACTGACGCAGGCCGTTATGGATCTATAGACGGGACAACAAAAGACACACCTGTTTAATCAATGTCAGGAACTTCATTGTTACCCGCATATAGACTGGCTATGGTCGCTCTGATCGTGTCTGCCATATCGTCATGCCATTGCCTTTTACCAACCCTCTCCTCTATCGCTATGACAACCCAGCGCAAAATGTGATTGATCATACCGGAAGACGGTACGTAATATTCACCTTCCGATAAATCTAATATACGCTCAACTTCATTACATGCATAACGAACACAAGCTGCGTCTATCAATGTGTTGAAGGTGTTCTGGTTCATCATGGCTTCTGTACGATTTCGTATTCTGTCTATGTTCTTTGCTGTCGCCTGCATATCGTTGCCATGGTTACCACCACTGCTGCTGCCGCTGCTGCCGCTGCTGCTGCTGCTTATGGTCATAGCTGTTTCGCTGCTTACGCTAATAACCGCATCTTTATTTTCCTCGTCTGTTATACACAGAGTCGGTTCGGTAGAGGAAGTGATGGATGGTGTGGATGGTAACAGATTACGTTGTTCATACGAGTCTAACCACTGCTGTACCTTTTTATTCATGGTATTTTCCCAGTCCCGTATCTTTTCGTACGCGCTTTCTGTACTTTCATTGCTGTCAGAGCTGGTGGCGATGGCATTCTCTTTGTCTTCCTCCTACAAAGAGAATGCCTCGTCAAGAATTTCCAACTTTGACGCAATGTAGTTTACGTACTCCTTGTTGACACGCTTTTTAATGGTCGCTCTGACACGGACCCCCCTCAACACAGACAGGGCTGCCACCCGTTCGTCTTCTGACTTCATTGCAACGTACTCGTTCGCGGTGAAGCCAAGGATTTTAACTGCCAGCGTATCAAATACGCTAATCCAACATTCACTGCCTATGCTGTCCTGCAGGAGGACACGGAGGTTGAATCTATACGCTGGAGACCGCTGCCATTTGTGCACCGAACAGTAGTAGCCCTTACTGGTACTACGCTGGACTCCTACGGGACACTGCGAGCATGCCAGATATACTACATATCTCTCCTGCCGTGCGGTAGACACTATGGTTAACGGTGTTGGAAACCTGTATGTTCCATCGCTTACCTCCGATTGCAAACGCGTCAGGGTCATCATATGCTCGTCGTCGAAGAGCTGCTGTTGTGCGGCGGCGGCCATCTTGCTTCGGTAGAGCGAGAGAGACTTTCGAGTGAACGAATCGCTGCGAGAATCGTGTTATGACAGTTGCAGCTGCGGGTCCCTTATATAGCGGGCCGGTTGCATGGCGCGTCTGTGTTATATTTACCAGCTGGCCCTCTGGTATGTATTGCGCAATCACCGCGCATTCCTATCGCTATGCGCGCCAGACTTTATGGCGCCTGTTTTTTTCGAATGAACTCGCGGCAATTCACGAGTATCTGGCCCAACACGTTCTGTCCACGCTGTCCAGTGTAAGTGGACATGCTCCAGTATCCCTCCCTACTTCTCACATTTTCCATTAACGGCGCTGGATATGTTTCTAATAATAGTTTGCGTAATGTCGTGTCGCGAAATTTAATAGCAACTAACGCTCTCATTACATATCGTCTCTGTTTGTTCCACTGCGCGCGTAACTCCTGTTTCTCTCGAATGGTCTTGCTTAGATATTTCGCCTGTAGTCCGGTTCTTGTGGCAAGCATTTTCTGTGCCGTGTCGACATCTCCATAAAAGATGCATTTCCTGTACTGGTATGCAGCTTCAACTGTGTTAAAACACGACTCCATGCATGTATCCTACATGCGTAGAAATTGGATAGAAACGAGGTTTCTCCACGGAAGTATATAGCAGGAGGAGTCATTCTGATTTTATGCTGTTTAATGTTACATGCACTGTATTTATATACATAAAATGCATGCATAAATTAATGCATATATAAATTAATGCATGCATATATAACTTAATGCATATGCATTAATGTCCACCAGTTTCCATGCAGCAATAACTTCCATAAGTACACGGTGTTTTTATGCGTGATAAATGAGTTTTCGGATTCAGCGTTAGTTAGTTGACGAGCTTATCGAGGGAGGAGTTGTTTACTGTTTCGTGCAGAATGTCTGGAATCGATACAACGTTGGTTGAGAACTGGTTGACTTTGTTTTTACACGTGATAAATGAGATTTTGCTTTCAGCATCGATTCTCTGACACTTCTGTGACAGACTTATCGAACATGTTTTTCGTTGTGAAGGATGACTTATTGTTCTAGCGGATTTGGGAGTTGATTGTTAGCATTCCAGTTTAATAATAATTTTATTATGGGTGTTTTCTAACATAACTTTCTGACTTTGATGGATTTGTTATTGTGTTATAGCAGCTTATGTCAGCTGTCTGCATTGTTTAGCGTTTCCTATATAAAGCCGTCCTCAGACAAGGTATTTCTTTATACACTTACCGCCATTCTGCAACCGTCGTTCTGCTGCTGCTGCCTCTGACGTCATCACGATGCTGTCTAGTGTCGCTTTGTTTTCCGACTTGATGCAAGCCTATATCGAGATTGGCGTTGCGTTGAGCCTGATACTGTATCGATCGTAAGTACATATTGTCCGTGGCTGTTTGGTGATACGTACTCCTGTGTTTATAAAAGGTTTTAAAAGCGTCTACATAACACACACAGTTTAACTTTAAGAGACATCTTTTATGCGTCTGTGACCTAGTTACAATGCCTCTTGCTAAGCGGCTGGTAGTCTGATTATAAATAGCACGCGCGCCGCGTCGGCCGAGCGAGGTCGCCGTGTCAGTCTTATCAGTTTTTCGACGACCTAGTTTCTACGCGCTTCTACGGCTGTCGGTGTAGCATTACATACGCCGTGGTGGATCCAAAGTACACCGCTCACAGCAGGTCTACTCATAGTTTATTATTAACAGATGTGCATGTGCTATTTAATGTATATACGATGCTTTTAACACAGTCCTTTACCAATGGCTCAATGTGTCTTTCACTCTGATTTTTCAGCTTCCATAGAATCCACTGGGCGTTCGTGATGAAACAGTTACGTGATCGTACGCCGCTCGTGGTCAACGACGACATCGTCGACGATGGTTATCAGTCCGAGAGTTGGGACAACGAGTGCGATGACTACGCTGCATTTATAGACCACAGAAAATTATGGGCTGGCGTTATGACGGAGCTAGGAATGGTGCGGCCAATAGAGAGGGTTACCATGGAAATTGCCATGGGCTGCAATGCTATGGGTCAAGCGAGACAGCAACCTGCTAACGTTTACGCCGCATTGGTAAAACACAGAGCCCTGTGGCCGGCTGTCATGCAGGAAATGAAACTATTTAAATCACGTTCTCAGATAGAAATGGAAATGCTGTGGGGGTTTAACGATAAAGGGGAAATAGCAATACCACGTTCCGTCATAGAAATGGAAAAGGCCTGTAGGGAGTGCAGCAATGTAGTAAAACACCCACCAGTACAACGACCTACAAAACTTATTGACAGAAGAGGAAAATCACTGCCACCACTGAACTTGTGTTGAAATGGAAAACAAGATGAACACTGTGTTTCAATATATGACTTTATATGCTTTAACATGGTTATTTTTAAATGAACTAATGAAAGATATTTATATGACTTTATATGCTTTATATATATGGCTATTTTTAAATGAAATAACGAACGATATTTATATGCTTTAATATGATTAAATATATGGCTATTTTTCTAAATAATTAATATGATTTTATGTGTTTTAATATGATATATATGGTTATTTTTTAAATAATGATATTACTATATTTATATGATTTTATGTGCTTTAATATGATATATATATGATTTGATATATATGGCTATTTTTTAAATATTACTATATTTATATGATTTGATATATAACTATTTTTAAATAATTATATTACTATATTTATATGATTTTATGTGCTTTAATATGATGTATCGTTAATAAATATTAAAGTTTCTTGATGATTTCATTCAATGAGGTGTTGTGTCTGTTAGCAACAGGGTAACGCGGGGCACAACGAACCAACGGTTAGGGTATCGCGGACTACATCGAACCACGGATTATATGTCTTGGAATAAAATTACTCCTCAACGATTGGGGTAGCGCTCACATAGGGTAGCGGTCACTACGTTAGGGTAGCGGTCACTATTGAGGTCAAGGGTCGTCACACATGACATCAACAGGTCGGAATCATGTCAACATGTTGGGGTTATGACCGTTAGGGTTATCTCCAGTCGCTAGGGGGCGCTCGTGGTGGATGTAGGTCACCGCTAGGGGGCGCTGGGGGCTACCCAGAAGCCTCTATACCGGAAGTTACTGGTCACCTCTTTACTGGGCGACTCTTTTGATGTCCCATTCCGACACTATAACTACTTTTGTTTTATGTTTCACCTGGTTTTTTTTACATTATTTTGTGAACTGTTGTGTATGTGCGTATATTGACCTATATATGTATCATTATGTGCGTACTTGTTTCTGAATTAAAGAATTGAATTGAATATCAGCGAGAGGACAATCCGATGACGTGAATCGAAATAACGATGACGTCACGTCGTCTCGACGAGCTAGCCCGGTTCCCGCATTTACCGGCTCCTGGACCTAGCGACGAGGAAATCAGCTACTGATGTTGTCAAATTGTACCGTAGTCCTTGAGTCAAATTGCAGTTATTTTCCCCAATAACTTGCAGTCGTGTACATACTATTATGACAAATATATGTGTTTGCCGGTCTAACCACGTGACTGCGAACGGATTACGTTATAAACGCCGCTAGGTGACGATAAACAAGCTGGTCATCGTCAGTGTTCTTGCTCAAGTGAAACACGGAGAACATCTACAAAATGAACATTTAGCAGATGTGTAGGGCCTGATATGGTTTCACATAATAATTTATTCAACGTTTGCGTCAATTTAGCTTTCAGGTCCCACCTGGAAAGGTAGGCAGGACACTGAAGACTTGGAAGTCAGTCAACAAAGATGTTGTGTGAACTTTACGCAAGAAATAATCACAGCGCACGCCTTCTCTCTATCAAACTACGCCCACTGGACCACGTTTGACGGTGGGTGTAGGTGGCTGTTACCCACGCAAGCCTGTGCATGTGGGATGCTGTAACAGTTAACGTAAATGCACGGTAGTTCAGCTTTGCCGTTGACGAGCAGTAATTCGGTTTTTTCTTTCTAAATCACTTGACTCATAAGTAAATTGCTGACTAGTGCCGACTACACCCCTGCTGATGAGTTTTGTCATTGTTCCTAGCATAGCACTTAAACGTTAATAATGGAACAAGTGGCCCTATACAGGTCAACATAACAGAGTCTGTATGCCCTACTGGGGCCTAGTACAAAGATGTCATATATGTGCTTGATACAGGTGCGCATTAGTAAGATTGATGGTTGCATGGCATCAGATAACAGGGCACGGTGACACTAATTTACGCCGGAACTTTCCGGACCAAATCGTGACGGTTGGTAAAGTTTAACTATTATTATTACTTACTATTATTTCGTTTTTATTCACACGCTTATCCTGTACAGACCCCGCACACGAACGTACGCAAGCACGCACGCACGCACGCACGCACGCACGCACGCACGCACGCACGCACGCACGCACGAACGAACGAACGAAGGCACGAAAGCACGCACGAACGCACGCACGCACACGCGCGCACGCACGCACGCGCACACGCACGCACGCACACACACACACACACACACACACACACACACACACACACACACACACACACACACACAATACTTAATACGATACAACGTATGCACAAAAATATATCATGTCTGCGCTACGGTTCTGGGGCATTGCAGCCTTACGGCAGAAGAGAGGTAACGTAACTGTCGGGGCATGCCATCGGGGCTTGCCTGTCCATCGCTTGACTGCGTCTGTCGGTCGCCCTGGGGTGGTGGTGGAAGTTGGCATGGCCGCACGAGAAGAGACAGTTGGCTAGATGTGCAGCTGCTTCAAAAAAGGCAATGTGAGAAAATTGTATTGTTAACATTCCCCAGGTGGCGCCGCCGTTCGTTCAGTTGACGTGGATGTGTGATTGAATAATCTTCGCGCAGTAATTGGAGCGTGGCTGAATGCTTCCCAGAGAAGTCGAGATGGTGTTGGAATGAACTGGCCTAGTTGCCAAGGGAGATGAAGTGTAAAGCGCCTTGAGCAGAGCAGTCCCAAGGACAGGATGAAACGTGAGAAACCAGAAACTGTTGTCTTACGGAAGGAAGCTCTACCAGAATTACACCGCCTGTTTTAGTTTAGGTAGTGGAAAGTAGAGCATACAAGTCGCCTAGATAATCAACACTACGAATTTGTGTAATGAGAATATGCATTGAAGCGGCTAGCTTTGTAAGACTGACACGTTAAAATAGTTTAATTGACAGTGATTATGGTGCAGTAAGAAACAAATTTGAAAACAAGTAGGTATTTTGGTGGTGATAGCCCCCGGCTGCGGTTGACCCTTGCGACGAGATAAAAATAAGTTACAGGTATGTAATGTTAGCGAAACTTTCCCAGCACTTCATTGGGAACCGACGACGAATGTCATTGATTAATGGTTCATGGATAAGTTAATCAACAATGATTGGAACTGTAAGTATTCCCCGTTCTTGGTTCTTGTAAATTGTGTCCTAAAGTTTTTTCTCGACACAATAAATGCCCTCGCACTCAATCATGCCTGAGCCCCTGGATGAGTCGAGCGTCCCGGGAATCGCATCACCAACAGCAGCTCTCATCCCTGGGCGCCAGAGAGACGACGCCGCGGCTTGCAGGACGTACAATCACAATAATAACGATGATAATAATATTTTATTGTTGTTATTATTATTATCATCATCATTATTATTGATATTATTATTATTATTATTTTCCAGTAAAGTTCACATTGCTTTACAGAAAATATATTTAAAATAATTCTGTTCATGTTCTTCGTCTTCCTCTTCTTCTTTCTCCTCCTCTTCTTCTTCTTCTTCCTCTTCATCTTTTTCGTCTTCCTCTTCATCCTCTTCTTCTTTCTCCTCCTCTCCTCATCTTTTGTCTTCTTTTTCCTCGTCTTCTTCCTTCTCCTCCTCCTCTTCTTCTTCTTTTCCTCCTCTTCTTCCTCTTTTTTCTTCTTCTTCTTCCTCCTCCTTCTTATCTTCATCTTCTTTTTCTTCTTCTTCTTCTGTCCTCTTCCTCTTGTTCTTCTAATACTGCGAGAACCCCATCTAGACAACGACTATTTGCAGGAATGTGGCCAATACAATTGATCAGCTAGATTAATTAAGTAAAGAAAAATCAGTTTACACTGAGATGCCAATCTAACCGTAAACACATCTTCATTCACATGTGAAGTGGTGTTTGGATGTACAAACTACACAACTTCCAAACACTACACAATTATGGCAATCTATGGTAAGTCACATGTAGGTCACTGACGTAACATTTGTTTACCACTCACGTCCGCACGCACGAGAGGGAGGGGGAAGGGGAGAGAGGGAGGGGAAGAATGGGATGGTGAGAGAGCTTGAGAGGGATGGATGGAGGTAGGAAAACAGAGAGAGAGAGGGGGGGGGTGTGGGTGTGAGGGGGAGAGGGGGAGGGGAAGAAAGGGGGAAGAGAGGGGGCGATATAGGGGAGAGGAGGAGATAGGGGAGAGGAGGAGGGCGGAGAGAGCGAGAGAGCGGGAGACTTGTGTAAAACATGTATATTATTCATCACGCCCACATACTTCCATACACGTTGTCTCCTTTCTAGCCACGTCCATCTGCAGTGTAAACATACCTATCCGAGTCGGTTTTACAAATCCGCTTAAACAACCAAAGAGACCAGGGTCCGGTCGTATTTTGACCTTTACTGAGTTCTAACATGGTCAAATGGCGTCGATCCAAACACATTGTGGCAAGTGTGAGGATTATTTTCGGGAAAACGTATACGCTGGTCTTCGACGTTCACGTGCCACGTGAGTGTGTGATTGCGCGCATGTAAATAGTATTACAGAAAAAAATGCTGTATTCGCCCTCCCTGTGCACAGGGTGTATGTACAGGGTGTATGTCGCACCCCGGTGAACTATTTCTGCACCCATTAAACTGTCCTCGAACCAGACGCACTTGTTAAAAAATAATTACATAAATGCTAAAAAAATCTGAAAATAAATGACATCATTCACTTGTTACAAAGAACCAACGCGAATCCCCTGCGGCTAAACCATGTGTCCGCTTCCACGCAGAGTTGTTGCTACTGGAAACAACAGTGTATGGTTAATTATAATAGAGAAGTTAATTAGAGACGAAAAGAGAAGAATAGAACAGAAGCGATTGACAAAGAGAGCAGCCGCGCTTAGTGTGGAGGGTAGGAGAGGATACAGACTAATAATGAGGGCGATATATAGGTGGGGTGATATATAGGTGGGGTGATATATAGGTGGAGTGATATTTAAGCCAGTGAAACGGGATTGGTGATGGAAAAAGAAAGAACAAGAATCGACACAAGTAGCGATGCCATCCACACCCCGGACTTGAGGGGCAAATAAGGGAATAACCAGTGGCATGTATCGAATCTTGCAAAGGGGAGGCCAAAGGGGGCAAGCTTAATCACCCATTAGTTTACCACCCTACCGAGTAGTCGCGCAACAGATTACATACGAAAACAATCAAAACGTGAAGCCAAACTAGGCTGTGGTCAAACGCCACTGAGAACTGCAAAACGCTATACGCCAGGACACAAGCTACGGCCCCTTGACCTGATTCCCGCGTGCGTCATACGCAAGGGGTTACTGTTTCAAAACATGTTTACACTTTCTTTAGTATGTTTACGGTTATGACACGCCTGCGTCAGGTCAGGTCACTCAATAAAATGTTACTGCAGACGAGAGCCGTGGGCGCTGGCTGCACATCGTGACTCGAAAAGATCATATCAAGTTTCTCAAGAAACTTATCACAGATATTTAGCCAAGCATGAAATCAAAAGCGCGCGCATGTGCTCAAGCAATGACGTACATATTAAAGGTACAAGAGAAGGATCAATGATATCGTGAAATCATGAAATGTTGTATGAACTATATTTATTCTTGTATCTTGATAGCCGAAATGCGTTTTAATGAGCCACAATTTTTAACATATAATTAGACTGTTATCTGCTTAATTTCAATGTTTCGCCCTGAATCTCGTGTTTACATTGTATGCTGAGCGACAAGGTCGATGTTCATGAACACGCAACAGTCAACTGATATTAAAAATTAGGATTCATTAACACACATGGGCTGTAGCAGTGTGTGGAATTAAGTAGTGGGTACAAAGTTGGTAGGGAAACGGACAACCATTTCTGTCCTCTGTGTTGACAAAATACATTTCGGAGTGTGCATGTCTCCACCCCGTGGGGACATGTCTCCACCCCGTGGGACAGTCCCACGGACCTGACACATAAACGTCCCGATCTTTTCGGATGTGCCTCCGGAGTCTAAGCTGGGATCTCACAACCAACCCATGTTGCGTACCGCCAATTGACACCAACGTGCAGCAATATTCACGGAAACTACGACAGCTGACTGAGTTACCGAAGTGACCTTTCAAAGCAGATAGTCCGCATCGTGGCAATGCTGGACATATGAAGGATCTACGTGAATGTCGTTGTGAGCATGTGTAATGTAGGGATCAGACCACAGTTGACCTTCCTGTTTATTGTTTCACACGAATGTAGGGAGATTGAAATTGTAAAATGGGAACTTAATAAATTAATATTATGTGACATGGAATATTCACAGATTTGTTTGTAGAAGCTATTGGCTGTGAAACAGTGCATTTTTTAAAGAGTTTAACTGGCGGAGGGATTTATGGGAATTGTTCTGCTATGGGCCACGTGGGCGCATGAATACATGGCTATTTTTGTCAAAATTGATAGGCATCGCACGTCGGGGCGATTTAAAAGAGCTGGAGGTATGTGATTTTAATAAAATTTGGTCAGTATAACAATGAGATGATGGCCGTTGCTGTGGACGATTTTTATAATTTTTGATGATCACGTTTTCTTATAATCAGACAAAACGTTAACATGGCCACCAATGCAATTCTCAACTGTGGTCTGACTCTTGTAGGACACAGTTCGCAGTTTCTTTCTACACAGGAGTTCTACTCATGTTATATTCATCGGCTGGCGCCGAGGCTCTGCTGTGAGAGCACCTGACCCTCAGTCGAGAGCACCTGGATCCGAGTACACCGGCGGCCGTGTGGACACTTTGGCAATTTCGTTCACTCCACATTGCCTGCGTCTTTCGGAAGAGACACTAAATAACTGGGTCCTTCTATCTAGTATGTGTACCGGAGGAAGTAAAATATCACACAAATAGGGTAAATGTGCGTTTCGGACTCCCAGAGCTGGTGGTGTATAGAGCCTAACTATAAACTCACTACATCTCAGTTTAGCTGTGATCAGTTGTTTAGGGAGTATCGCACCAGGTATGAAGGTCCTTACTTGTTTACTACGTACACATGTCGTATACACGAGTAGGCTTAACCGACGTATGTATGCATCACATGATGTCGACTGAACTGGTGCACGGATCACCGTACATGTAATCTATTTATATCACACACAAAATGTAAATAACCCCAACGTGCACTCAATGATCTCCATCGAGTGACTGTTTCCACAATAGTGAAATCAGAAACAAACATAAAAACATCCGGAAACATCTCTTATAAAAGCATTATACATTCATGCGTGGTCCACTACTCCAATAACAACGGACCAGTTAAGCACTGCGAAAACACAGGCGCCCTTTCTGTGTCACATAGGGTGAACACAGTCATACGTCACAGTTGTTTGGCGCGCGTAGAGCGTAACAAACAACCCCGGGTTGCGCTGCGGACAAATACTGCATAAACAACCCCGCCGGGTACGGTATAGCTGTATACGTGGCGTGCCGGTGTCTCGATACAACGTTCTAACACGACCCAACACAGACGCATGTCGCTGCTTGCCGTGGCGTTTCCCGTAGGATGTGTATGACAGCTAGCGTCGTCGTGTCGCTTGTGGACGCGTTTCCCCTGCCGTCGGCGTCGGTCGGTTGCTCCGGGTTGACGTGCGTGCGATAAGCACGCTGTGCGTGGCTGACTCACGGACTGGCCCGACCTCGGTGTTTACTCGCCGCGTCGACGTCTGAGCCGCCGCTGGTCGGATCTATTGATCAGCCTAGTGTCACTGTGTTCGTATCTACGCCCAAGATGTACAGCAGACTACACTGACAGACCGAGCGTCGCACCCTTCGAACTCTCGCCACATGAGGCTACCGAACATGTCCGGTTCCCCTCGACTCGCCAAGTGGCACCAGTCGCTGAAAACGCGGGCCGCAGCCATCAGTCTGCCCTATATGAAGCTCAACGGACACCACCATCGGCACGAAGGTAAGAAGGTAACGCGACTCAACGTGTCAAACTGCGTACCGCGGCACTGCCAATTAAGGGGAGACGACTGTTGAATAATGCCTGTCAGGACGTTCTGGTACAACACTGTATAATGATCCCCTGGGGTTTCATGATATTTAATGAGTTTAACAGCATAGACCCGGTCGATGACCTCGAATGGTAACCAATAGTAACTGCTTAGAACTGTGAGTTGCGTTCGTATACGAGGAAGGTACTAAAAAACGGTGTCATACATTTTAATAATAGGTATAATTAGCTATATAGTATGACCCGTCCAGCTTCACCCTGACTAAAGATCCCAGTCCAAGGTTCTTATTAATACTCAGCCCAACAGTGCGATATACCAAATAAGGCGTCATTGTTCGAATTAAATGTAATAATTTGCCCGCGGCGGTCTGTTGTGTGGGCGTCATTGCGTGTAACCTGTAGTGACTCGCGTGAGGTCAAACAACATGTCAACACGGCCTCACCGAGTAAAACCAGCAATCTAGCATGTTGCACCGTAGACGTTTTAGGAAAAAAAGCGAGTGATGCACTTATGGTTTATAAAACTACTCCACTGTAAGTGTGCGAGTAGATCAAATGTTGTGCTTCGAGATAAAGTGGCCCGGAGAAGTGTAACTGTGAACCGACGGCGTCGAATGGAGCCCACATAATGGAACAATAAGTATTTGTGACTGACCCGGTTATGACGCCCCGTGTGTGTGTGTGCTTGTGCTTGTGTGCGTGTGTGTGTGTGTGTGTGTGTGTGTGTGTGTGTGTGTGTGTGTGTGTGTGTGTGTGTGTGTGTGTGTGTGTGTGTGTGTGTGTGTGTGTGTGTGTGTGTGTGTGTGTGTGTGTGTGTGTGTGTGTGTGTGTGTGTGTGTGTGTGTGTGTGTGTGTGTGTGTGTGTGTGTGTGTGTGTCGGATTGCACTGGGCGCCAATACAACTGATCGTATCGGACCATTGGCTATTGACAGGCACATTTACATGCACAAACACACGTATACACGTACCTACGCACGTACGTACATAAGAACGAACGAACGAACGAACGAACGAAAGAAAGCACACACGCACGCACGCACACACGCACGCACGCACGCACGCACGCACGCAAGCACACACACACACCAACACCCACACGCACGCACGCACGCCGCACGCACGCACGCACGCACGCACGCACGCACACACACACACACACACACACACACACACACACACACACACACACGGTCAATGTAGGTTTTTATATATTGTGATGGAAGCAGACAATGATTCTCGTTGCAACGTTGTGTCTGCGTGCGACCCAACGTTTCGTTCCCGAGTAAACGTCAACAAAGCATTAAGATCCATATCCGTAAACTGGACGGAGTCTTATCGGAGCCTCTCTCGACGATATATTAATATCGAATATCAATGCGTCGTACAAAGTCCCGCATTATCGGGGTCTCGCTGTCAACTATGACGGCGACCCGACATCGTCGCATTGTAAGTATTGGAATAATTCTTGCATATATGTTTACTGGGTTATTGTTCCTGGGAAGACTCTGTACACAGCCTAGTTTGTGCGATGCACCTGAAGAACTCTTCTGCAGTGTGATCGAGGTGTTGTGTTCAAAATTTGGTAAGGATCACATGATATTCCGGACACGTCCCACTATACTCCCACTAAGGTATCTCTTATGTGTTCGTCTACACATTCGATTGCGTTTGGGCAATGGAGTCACTGTGAAGAACACACCAAAGAGTTGGTGTCCAGTTAAAATGTCATCTACACCATCCTAGCCTGTATTATCGATGTATGCCCGCTAGTTACTCTATCTAATACCAGCTGCATGGAGTGTGTTACTCGCTGTCTGGGTGGCAAGAATAACTCAGAAGCATTTCTGATGTATCTTTGAAGAGTTATAGCATTCGATGCTCGATTTCTAATGATGTGTTGTTGCCCTTTGGCGACCACCACCATGTCGTCTGTTCGCTCATCCCGTCTTAACAAACTGTGGGTAGCATCGTATTAGAAGTGTTCCCTTCATCGGTAGATCATCTACACGCCCAGGCACTGCTACAAGCAAAAGGCACGATGTCGCATTAACAAGCAAGTTATGTGTATGGCACCGTTAACTCAGCCGGAAAGGTAATGTAGCATTTCCAATGGCATTACGTACGATTCATGAAACAACAATGAAATGGGAAATTTGTTTGCAAACCGTGACACTGCTTGGTGGAAAACGCGTTCAACTAACTGACCCGGTTCACGCAAAAATGGTGATTGACCAATATTGCATGTTTCGATTAGTGTGAAATTAATGACTCGACATAGCAACAACAACAGAACCTAAACATTTTAGAGAACAACCTGGTCCGGATAATTGCAGGAACAAAGAGGGTGGCTAGAAGGGAAGAGATTGGAATGCTTTCAACTTAACGCGAAAAATAGTAAGAAACCAGAGGATATGACTTGGTGCGGATTGAGGAGGCCGACCACCAAAGAGAGCAGAGTCGATGAAACACACAGGCCGTGGGGAAAGACCTCCACTGAGATGTGAGGACTGTGTAAAGAGGGATGCAAGAAAGGCGAAAGAGGATGACAAGAGAACGGAGAAGGCGGCCGATAGGGAGAAGTGGAAAGGGATCACATATAGGGCGGTTCAGCAGTACACGAACTAGCCTCATCTCTTTATAAAGGGAGCTGTGAGGAAGAACACATTTGTATGGACGTATCCAACACAACACATTTCTCTGGTACGGGATCATATTCTTTGGAAACATTAGCATAATTCTACACTATACCATAGAAACTGCAAAAAACGTTGACATGTTATGCAAAATGGAATATTGGTGTATAGTTCGTATAACATCCCGCAGACAATCTATTGATAATCTAACCGATGAAGTAGTTAAGACGCGTGTTAATTGGCGGGGGTATTTACGATAACCCGATATCCGAAAAGGTGTGTCAAATCGTATGGTTTTCTTGCGAGCGTTTTAGATGTGATTCGGTGTCTTATAATGGTGTGAATGAAGGTTAATTCAGCCAAGTGCGAATTAACGTATAATCGTCCACTCTACACCGCAAACTATTGTGAACGAATGACATTGCCATCTATCAAGCACTGGTTCTGCAGAATGTGTGTTGTTAATAACAACACATAGTGTTTGTTTATGCAGCTTGATCAAAATTGTAAGAGTGATTGACGAAAAGGATTAACAATAACACGTGTAATAGTTGCTATTGTTGCGTTGTCAAAGAAGAAGACAACTCCGGATATTGAGTTTGTAATCATGATCAGATTTTGATTGGTCACGTCTCGGCAAAATCTCTGTTTCTACATTTCCTGCAGGCGCGTTACAAAACGCGATAGTGGTTCATATTGATTGTAACAGCCAATAATTGTTTTGCACTAGCTAAGCTCTAAAAAACTAGTTTGACCTTTTAAAAGATCGGTCGCGCGTGACGTGACGACACAAAACACGTGTTTTTGTTTGTAAACAACTTGCAATATGTTGACTGGTTTCTGTCAACGAGTAACATTGCATGACACACGATACAACTTGTTTGATCAGCAATGACTGATAGTAGTGTTTGTGTTCGTAGCTTTTACAAATATATATTAAATTTACTTAACTATACATACATATGTAAGTAAAACATATGTACGTAATTGTATATTTTATTTTCCACGTCTTATTTGGATACTGTAGCTTTGAACAGCGATCTTGTTAAAGGGAATGTACAGCGATTTCCTTTGGTTAACCGGTACGACGATTTTCATTGGTTATCTGGTACGGGGTTTCGTATAATCAAAATGCCTAAATTATCTGCATTGTTTGATCTGAATATTAAAGTAACAATGTTTCACTTATGTATAAGATACTGTACTAATCTTTAGCGCAGTAGTATATTTACTGTCAGAAATAGCTTAAAACTGGAATTTCATAGACCAACAAATCATTCGCTTGAAACGTTAAATTTCACCTTCAAGTGTGACAATTTATATAGTATAGTCTATACAATTGTTCAATCATGTATTTTCTATATTATTAAGACATGAAAGATCACGATGGTAACACGCTTTGCATGGATATTGTTCTTAAACAACCGAGTTGTCATCAATACTAATAAATTCAGTGTCCCAACTTCAGTGGCAATGTGCCGTGAAATAGTCATTCAGTTAGCCAATGAAAATCGTTGTACATTCCTTTTAAAACAATGCTTACCAACGAACTGAGAACTGTATCGTGACAACTTACATATCACAATAGGTATAAAAATAACAATATTTGACAGCAAAGTTTTAAAGAACAAACGTTCCTGACAATTATTTGGTCACTTCCGGTACGAAATTGGTACCCAGAACGCCATCTTAGACGGCACGAAACAATACAATGCGTAGCTGTATTCCAAAGTGGTAACCTTTCGACGGATTCGTCAGTACAATTATGTGATAAAACCTTTGAAGTCTGGCGAGCGCTCACAAACGGTTCAATATGTAATATTAGCTATTTGATCAGATGCCCACATGAATGGAATCGATAACAAAGTACGACAGCACCTTCCTGTGACATTGGTCACCATGACAACCACGGTGTGTTACTGATATTGAGCTAGTTGTTTGTTTCGTATAATTAAAATCTCAACTGCTCAAATGTTTTCCTTCTCAAAGTGTGTCTAAAGGACCAATGTTAAACTTCGTGTGTTAATCAGTATTGGTGTAGTATATTCACCTTCAGAAATACCGGGAAAAAAGCGGGAATTTGACAGATCAATAAACCATGCTATGACAAACGTTATATTTAACTTTCACGTGTGCAGATTTATTGATATGTCAATAATTGTCGTAAACTGACATATTTTATTTCAGACTAAATCGTACATTTTCGAAAACATACCAAGAGATTAAATAGCACAACAGTAACACGTTTTGTATCGATATTATTTTTAATCACCAAGGTGTTATCAATAAAAATAAAATTAGTGTCGTCACCTCCCGTAAAACAGTCGTTCGGTTAACCAATTCTGTACACTTCTTTAGCATAACCACACTCGTTAGGCAAACCAAAGCTACGTGTTATTCTCAATAATAATGGCTTTACTTGAAACCTCTAATATACGTCGCGCTATAAACATAGATAAATGGCGTTATCTTCGATTGGAAAGTTGATTCCAATGCACAGCGGAAGTAAAGAAGGATATAGGGGAAGGTGGGGCATGTCGTTTTACTAGTTATGTGCCATAACTAGTGAAATGTTTATGCCAAAAGGGTACAATTTCGCCTTGCTAACCTGTATATTTAGTAGTTTACTGCTACCAATTACCAAAATTCAACTTTACTGAGAAAAACGTATATATGTTATCATTATGTATTGATCATTGGTGTGTAGGTTAAAGTGAAACCAAAGGCATTTTGGTTTCACTCACTAGGTTTCCCACAACTCCAATTTAAACGCCTGATCGTTGACATTTTAGTCACATACCAATAAGTTTGGACATGCTGTTTGCATCTAAAATCAACTTATTTGGAAAGATAGTCCATTCATTCATTGTTTACTAACCGCCTGGCTTTCCGATTTGACAGTTCTCTTGATCGAGTGTTTGCGTTGTGTCGAAGCCTTCGGCTGAGGTACATGCTGGAAGATTGCCGGTACCGCTTCAGGCTTTAACGTTCTCCGTCGCCGACGTTTTGAAGGATGTTGACCCATTAGTTGTTGAAAATATATCAACTTCAAAATACGACTCTTCAAAATGGGCCGAACAAAGTCTAGCATATCGCGTGGGCTTCCAACCAGCCCGCCCGCAATTGTGAATTGGTTGCTTCACTACTGTCTATTTTTCCAGAGGAAATCGAAAAAAGATAACTCTCTCTACCTCGCTGAATCATGTTTACATCCGAATGCTGCACAGTACAGCATTGTAAGGGTTTTGCTTCGTGTAAATCCAATATAAAAGCAAATAAAAATGTAACTGCACATCTCAACCACGTTTAAAATACACGCGGTATGCTCATCCTACCTCGCAGCCGCGTTGGGTGTTAAGGGGGTGCTCGCCGCTGATTGGTCAAAATTGCAAACACTGATGAATATGTCAGCCTCCGCAAAAAAATTACATTAGTCCAGAACTTCGCACTGTTAGAACAGCTTCCCAGTAAACCACGCGTAAACCACCGCCACATTTTTTCGGACCATTTTCCCACTTCCTGCCACATGGGTTAGCTGATAATTTAGCTGATGAATATCCCTGTAGGCGTAAGGCGTAAGGCATACTCCATATATTACACAATGACTCATGCGTCCGTATTATAACCAAATTAAATATATATCTTGATAACATCTACATCATGATGTCACGTTACGTAAATCAACTTACTGCACTGGGGCATGTCCGCACATAACTGGGTCATATCCGCACATGACTGGGGCATATCCGCACATAACTGGGGCATATCCGCACATGACTGGGGCATATCCGCACATAACTGGGGCATATCCGCCCATAACTGGGGCATATCCGCACATGACTGGGGCATATCCGCACACGCCTGTACGGATAGGCCCCAAAACGACCGGCGGAAGAAGATTGTCAAATTTCACACAAACGCGGTCTACGGCGGTGAAAGTTTATTTGTGCAACGACAACCATAATAACACGCATCACAAAAATGCTTAAGCACACAAATATGCATATATTATTATAGGCGTGAGATACGTACCAATATATGTATACAAGTACATGAGATTCAGCACAAACAACGTTTTATTTTAGTGACGCAAACGAATGCACTGGTTCAAGTGTTCGATGTATGAGTTAGACACTACCGCCGACCATACTTTTGAAACCAAATACTATGTGGCTTGGTCAATAAAAAGGTGTTCGGACATGCCTCAGCATGCGGACATGCCTCAGCATGCGGACATGCCTCAGCGTGCGGACATGCCTCAGCGTGCGGACATGCCTCAGCGTGTGGACATGCCTCAGCGTGCGGACATGCCCCACCTGTTTAGTAGTATATTTTCTGTAAACAAAGAATTGTTGATATCTTTGTTTATAAATGACATACTTAATTTTTTTTCGCATTTGGATTTAATTGACGATGAAAGTAAATCAGACCAGATGTTGAATACCACAGTATCTACTGTGTACAGTACTCCGTACTGTGTGTTTGCTTGTGATTTCTCTGACAAGTGAATCTTATCTAGGCATAGACTCGGTTGAGAGGTGCCAAACGTTCCAACATTACTGTCGGAATACGGTTACTTCTTGGCAAATAAATTCGCTGAAACCGTAAACTTGTGTAGTTTATGCACTGCATTCGGAAGTGGAACTACAACGTGACCCCTTAGCCAGTGCCGGACCTTTATCCACCCTGGTGGTAGGTCCGAAATCACGCTATTCATGTTGGTCATTGGGGTCATATGAGGTAACAATGGATGTTGACGCCACAGGTCGGTCCTAGTCGGAACTCTACAGTAGGCTGAAAGGTAGCCCCGCCGGCCTCCCCCAGGAGGTCTCGCTCGGTAGCGTCATATGCCTCTCTCGGGAGTTTGCTGGTCCAGGGGCCAGTCCAGTCGTGTATACTAATTAATCTGTTGTGCTGCTTAGTGTGGTGGTGGCTGTGGTGATGTCGTGGTCTGTACAATACACGTGGGAACATATTATTATCATACTTCTTGGTTCATGGTAAACAAGAAAAGTGCCAGTGATTTTGAGACGGTGTTCCCTATAACTGTGTTTTGCATCCTAAAGAAAGATTTATTGACAGGAAAAGGGAACGTTTGATGCCGACACTTGTGTTGTGCATCAGTCTAAATGTATACAGCTGCTGGTTAGCAGCATTGTATGTACACTGTATGCACGTGTCAGTGATAGATCCAATGATCCATCGGTGTACGAAGATAACATCCAGTCGGTTTGGACAACACTTGGCGGGAATCATCTTCCATGTTGGTATTCTAAAAAAATTGCATAATTTGACGAAAATGCTACAGTATGTCGGTGACAAGTCTTTATTAAAAATCATATCGTAATTTTGTTCACAGTGTGGAATTGCGGGACTCAATTTTAGCATTGGTTTAAATGGTAACAAACAACAGTAATCTGTAGACACATCCGACGAACTGCGCTGTGTTAAACTCGGATGTCTAGAACACCCCGCTTGTGTAAATGTACGTGCCTAGTACCCCTGCCTGCTATATAGCCCGTCTGTTCGTGTTCAACCTGTGGCGTCGTCCGGGCTGTTTGTAGGCCTTGGTGTACCTGTAATCTAGATGATGTGTTGGTGGGATCCGTATGTATGTATGGCATACCCCAGAGGTAGACGCTCGGGGCCCCTGTTGGAATCTGTCTGCCCCCCCCCCCCCCCGTATTGAACCGGGCGCCATTAGACCTCTATATGCACCTGTACGGCGACGCAGTCGGAACTTGAGATGCGCCGCATTGTCCTTACGCACAGGCATGACGTACCCAGTACCGCCGACTAACACATATGTAACCATAGGTACAGACGTTTACGCCAGCTATCCAGCCAGGCGCATCTCCATCATTCATGCAAGCACCTCGTTAAACACCACGCAGGATCAAGACACCCAGACGTGAATCCATTAGCGCCGCTCGATCTACCATAGCTGTATACCTCACATATGTCAGGGGATAAAGAGGTCAACTGGCACCTACTGACCACCAATTAAATGAGAAATATAAGTCCCACGACTGTCGAAATCGACAACCGGCAGCGAAGAATCGATACTGGAACGAGCCATGTCTCGCAGTCAGAGATGAACAGCGATGCGAGGCAGAAAGATATGCGATTGTTTACAGCCGTAATGCTCCGTCAGATCTTTAATTGCTGGTTTACGATTTAATGGCGGACGGTGGCGTGCCCTGGTCGATGCGCCATTCCAGGCGTCGTTGTGGGACTCGCTGTCCTTACTTTACGATCAACCATTTAGACTCAATCGGGACTGGTTGTGTAACGGAGAAGAACTTCCGGGTCCTGCGCTTAGGACAAAGAGTATTTTCTCTTAAAGATGCTCACGATAAATGCGATAATATAAATGTGTGTGTGTGTGTGTGTGTGTGTGTGTGTGTGCGTGCGTGCGTGCGTGGGTGCGTGCGTGCGTGTGTGTGTGTGTGTAGCACGGACATCGATATATATATATATATATATATATATATATATATATATATATATATATGGTCTAAAATATACATACATATGTATCGGTCTAAAATATATATATATTAGACCGATATATATATATATATATATATATATATATATATATATATATATATATATATATATATATATATATATATATATATATATATATATATATATATATATATATATATATATATATGTATATATATATATATATATATATATATATATATATATATATATATATATATATATATATATATATATATATATCTAGTAGTCCTGAAAAACAGCAGACGGCGATGGTACAGCCTCCGAAATGACAAGTCGGTGCTACATTTTTCAGCGTACGCCCAACGTAGTGTCCGGAACCAAATAAGTTGGCGTCCGAAGTCTATCTTGGCTCTGACGAAGTAACTTCCCGCTCCGGCTGTCTACATAATTGATTTACTACGAAATACTGCATAAGAACCAACCTTTTTTAACATAGCATTCAATTTGAGCATGTCATAATACTGTTACTCCTATGATTCATGTGTGATGGGCGTTTGTGGGTATCATGAGGATTAGGTTTATGCGTGAGTCCAGGACTGAGTTACTATGCAGCGCCCCCAGTGCACATTTGAATAGACGATACATTCCAGGCGATGTCAATGTCAAAGTAGCGCTATTCGGATTATAAGCGTGGGAACATGATATAGAGGGAGGGGTGGAGGGAGAGTGATAGATGGAGGGAGGCATACACACGCACGCACGCACGCACGCACACATACACACACCCACACCCACGCACACGCACGCACGCACGCACGCACGCACGCAAGCACACATACACACACACCCACACCCACGCACACGCACGCACGCACGCACGCACGCACACACACACACACACACACACACACACACACACACACACACACACACACACACACACACACACACACACACACTTGAAAGCACGGGGAAGAGAATGTGGGAGCGACGACAATCCAGCCTTATCGTCACACCTCAAACGATTACAATAAAACAAACATTGAGGTCAAAATAATATAGGTTCCTCTAAGCTCACATACATTAAAATACATCTTACAATGTATAAAAAAAAACATTACATACATAATATAGCAACGTCACATGAATAGTTCATTTCATGTACGACCCTATCTGATTTGTTGTCATTAAAACACATAAATATTGCCTTGACGATAGAATAACTTTGACCTATTCGCTGGAGCAGCGGAGATATAGCTGTGTTATGCCTTTGGCACTACTAATTGACAAAACATGTACACGCGTACGTCATTGTGTAACGGATAACTCACAGTTGAATGGAAACAAAGCGAACTAAAAC